>CM031377.1:30340220-30744063 GCA_018208015.1 Medicago ruthenica | reverse complement strand
GATAGAATGATGATGAACATGGCTGGATTGCAATTGGATATGCTTGGGGATTAATCCTTGCAATCTCAATGGTTGGACAATGAAAACGTGCACTGTGATGTGCAGAGGTTGGGGGATGCAAAAGGCAACATGTGGCTGGTGTGAGAGGGATGAAAAGCTGCTGAAAAAACAGGGCAAGCAATCATGGTTTTTGCAAGTGAAAACCAGCTGGGTTTGACTGGTTTTGGGGGAGAAAGCAGGAAGAAAGTCCTCAAGCTGGTGGCTGGCAACCCTAGGGTCAGTAGCAGGTCACTTGGGAGGGACAAGAGCTGCCCAAGGGCAAGCCCACTTGCTTGCCACATGCTAGGTTGGAAGAAAAAGCTTCTTTCCTTGGCATTAATGGCAAGTCTCTCAACTCTAACATTGCTGAGCCCAATTAGCCATGAATGCTGATGAAAATAATAATGGAAATGATGTGTAACAAAAACTGGAATTAAATCAAAGAAACCAAAAATCTGCAGAAAAATCGCAGACTTCGCACTGCGAAGTGAACTTCGCACTGTGAAGTCACCATTTTTGAAATGTTGACTTTTTTTTGTTGACTTTTGTTGACTTTGACTTTTTTCTTCCTTTGTTTTTGATTTTTTTGTTTTGAAAAGACTTAGGACAAAATTGGGGTACTACACCCACCAGCAACCGAATGGGACCGAACAGAAGCGCCTGGTATAAATATCACAGAATCAAGGGTCACGACACTAACGACTGCATCCACTTGAAGCATGAAATCGAGAAAATGATTCAAAACGGGAGACTTAGAGGGTATGTGAAGAACGGCCGCGATGAGGAACGACGACGCTCTGAGGAACCAGGCAAGACCAAAGAGAGCAACAAAGAAGAAGATAGACACACTCTCAACACAATCTCTGGAGGATTTGCCGGTGGGGGCGAGTCCAGAAACACAAGAAAGAAGTATGTAAGACAAGTCCTCCTACTTGACGACGTCACAAACAGCACTGCAAGACGAGAACTAGATATCTCCTTCACCACCAAGGACTATGAAGTCGTCATCCCCCACGTTGACGACCCCATGGTTGTCACCATCCAAATCTTCAACTGTGACGTCAAGAGAGTCCTCATTGACCCAGGAAGCTCAGCAGCCACAACCCTTTAAGGGTACATTGGCAGGTTTCACAGGAGAACAGGTACACATGCGAGGCTACATCACTCTGCAGACCATCTTTGGTACAGATAGGGATGCAAAGAAGGTCAAAGTTAGATATCTGGTAGTTAATTCCCCATGCTCATACAAGATCACCACCCCGCCTTCAACCTCTTGGGTGCCATCCTATCGACAAAGTTCCTCGTCATGAAGTACCCCCTCGACAGTGGCCGCACAGGTACAGTCCGTGGAGACCAGAAGATCGCCCGAGAATGCTACAATAACAGAAGATTTGAAGGAAATTCTTCAACACGTACTACAATACAACATGCGCCTAAATCTAACCAAATGCTCTTTTGGCGTCCATGCAGGCAAGTTTTTGGGCTTCATGCTCACCAGACGCGACATCGAGGCAAATTCAGACAAGTGTCAGGCCATGAGTTCCTCTCAATCAAGGAGGTTCAGCAGCTGACAAGACGACTTGCGGCACTATCACGCTTCCTCTCCTGTGCAGGTTACAAAGCCTTTTCATTCTTCGCCTCATTCAAAAAGAAGGAACAATTCCATTGGACAACTGAATGTGAAGATGCCTTCCAGAAGAGCAAAGCTTTCTTATACCTATCTATTTTATTCTTGTACTTATCTATTTCTGACAACGCCATGAGTTCCGTGTTGGTTCAAGATTCAGAGGAAGGAGAAAAACCAGTCGACTTCGTCAGCAAAGTATTCAAGGGAGCAGAACTGAGATATCAGAAGATTGAATGCCTGGCCCTGGCAGTCATCACCACAACATGAAAGTTACGTCCATACTTCCAAGGTCATAGGATCGTCGTGAAATAGAACTATCCAATCAAACAGGTTTTCATGAAGCCAGACCTCGTCGGGCGAATGGTTTCCTGAGCCATTGAGTTATCAGAATATGACGTCCAATTCCTCCCTCACGAAAGCATAAAGTCCCAAGTCCTAGCAGACTTCTTAGTGGAGTTCACATCACCTATCGGTGACCTCATCCCCCACGTCTGGCTCCTCTCAGTAGACGGATCGTCCAACCTTAAAGGAAGCGGAGCAGGTATCATATTAGAAGGACTAGGTGATCTCTTCATCAAGCAATCACTACGATTTGAATTCAAAGTAAGCAACAACCAGGTGAAGTACGAGGCCCTTATAGCAAGAATGACTTTAGCGCAAGAGATGGGCGCTGAGAATCTGAGGGCAAGGAGTGATTCTCAGTTGGTAACAAGCCAGATCACCGGAGAATACCAAGCAAAAAACGCACAACTGATGAAATACCTAGCAAAAGTTCAGGAATTGGCGAACCGTTTCAAGTACTTCAAAGCAATCTACGTCCCAAGAGAGCAGAATTCCAGAGCAGATATGGTGTCAAAGCTCGCCAGCACTAAGAGACCAGGGATCAAGAGAACCGTGATACAGGAAGTCTTATCAGCGCCAAGCACGGAGATGGTCGAGGTCAACGCCATACAGGGCGAAGACGAAGGCTAGATGACCCCCCCTGATAAAGTACCTTACAGGATCATTCACTCCAAAAAATGAGGAAGAGGAACTACAGATCAAAAGAAGGGCCCCTGAAATTCCTGGCAGGACGGGTTCTGAACCGTAAAACAGAGTATGAAAATAGCAGTTCAGAAGCAGTAATATAAAGGATAGAAAGTCAAGAACACAGATGATTTGTTAACCCAGTTCGGTGCAAACTTCACCTACATCTGGAGGCTACCAAGCCAGGAAGGAAATCCACTAAAATAGTGTCAATTCGAAGTCCTATGACACAGCCCCTGTTTCACAGTCCCTATGACAACAGCCCCTGTTTCACAGCCCCTTCTCACTTAATCACTACCCGTGGTATTTCAACCTAGGAACTCCTATACTTGAGACCCCTCTCACTTCCCTCAGTCAATCACTGCCCCAGTGATTATCAGACTTTAACAAATCAAACAAAGTTGAAGACACTCTTCAAAACATAAAATAGTCACTCTTGCTTAAAAGCTTTGAGTGATTACAACTCAATAACAAACAACCAACTCTAAACACTTTGACTGGTGCACAGAAACAAAGCACAAAGCTTACAGACTCAACAACCTAAGACTCTTTCAATTCTAGCTTATGTTGAGATCAATTTCTTCAATAGCAGCTTCCTCTATTTATAGCAATCAGCTGCAACATAATTCTTGATCCTAATCTTCAAAGATATAATCACAGAATTCTTTAGAAGCAAATAGAAGCTCACATATTATTCAGAAATATATTTTCCAAAGATTTCCTTGAAAATATATTCACAAATAATTGAATCAAATCTTCAGAACATATCTTGCGCAATTCTTCTTTCTTCTAGAAACACAGCTTGGATAAATCTTCAATTAAATCTTCAAAAGATTATGTGATAGAATTAACAACTTGAAGACACAAATTCTGAACGCAGAAACCAGCTTCTGAACATGCTTCTGAAATGCAGCTTCTGAAGGTCAACGAAAGTCAGCGTCTGAACAGTGCGTCTGAAGGTCAACGAAAGTCAGCGTCTGAACAGTGCGTCTGAAGGTCAACAAAAGACAGCGTCTGAACAGTGCGACTGAAGGTCAGCTTCTAAACAGTGCGTCTGAAGTATTGTTCCAGCTTCTGAAGTGTACGGTCAGCTTCTAAAGAACCAGTTCAGCTTCTGATGAACCAATTCAGCTTCTGATGAACATTTCCAGCTTCTGAAGCACAAATTATCTTCTGAAGACGCATTGCTTGCACATTTTGATTTTACCAAACATGTAGCCAACATTCAAATATCCAACAATCTCCCCCTTTGGCAAATTTTTGGCTAAAATCAAATTGTTCACAAAGACAAGTTCTTCACTCAACAAAAGTATTCAACCATGAAGAACTACACATATTTAAACATAGCACCAGAGTCAGCAGCGGATAAAATGCTATGTTAACACAAACAGCTTCAACTTCTGAAGTACACAAACTCCCCCTGACACATACATTCAGGAACTCCCCCTGAAACAGACATTCAGAAACTCCAACTCCCCCTGAACTGTTGAACAGCTTCTGAAATAGATACATATTTCTCCCCCTTTTTAGCCAAACAATGTTGACAAAATAACCAGCATACCTCAGGAGCGGAAAACCACAAGGAACAGAGCATAAGCACATCACTGAATTAAATTCAGAGTTTATAACTAGCACAACACATAACAGCACACAAAGAACCACATCTGAACCAGTTTCAGAATCAGCAACAAAAACAACATACAGATCCCATCACAGCACCAACATCAGGATCAGAACCACATAGTATCCACACACAGAAGAACAAAACAAAAAGTAACAACTGCAGACCAGAAGCACAAACAGAAATCCAAGACATCAGTCACAAAATTGACAGTCTTCAGACTCAGCAACAGATGTTGTTTCATCATCAGACACAGCATCAGAAGCTGTTTAGTTAATGTGTGCTTCAGGTACATTCACAGGAATCTTCTTCCTCCCAGCAATCCCTCTTCTGAAGTCTAGCAATCCTCTTCTGAATAGAGAGCATGATGTCAACATCATCCTCAGATTCACTAGGATCCAGTCTCTTTGCTACACTTTGTTCAAGCCTATTTCCAATGGGTTCATCATCAGACTCCACATCAGAACCTACATCAGAACTAACTTCTTCAACTTCTTGGTCAGACACAGTATCCTGGGAATTCTCATCAGTCTCCTTCTCTTGCGAATTGTCAGAAGGTGACACAGCAACAGACTCACTGGCAGACTTTCCAGGAGACTTTTCTTGACAGGCTTTAATAGGGTCATCAGGTTGGATCAGGAATGTTTCAACATCTGGTACAACTTCATGCTCAGACCCATCATCAGAACCCACATACTTTTTGATTAACTTCACATGTGCTGCATCATATGTTCTCTTGTGTCTTGCATTCATAAGAGCACAATTCTTCATTCTACTCTTGTCAACACTTTCACCTTTGTTGTTTCCACGAGATACTAAGAGGGCCTTGTTCCTATTTACATTACCACCTTCAAGAGACTTACTCTTATGGATCCTTTTAGTACCAATGGTATTCACCCCTTTAGGTCTCCATTCTTTCTTGACATTGCTTTTGTTCACAACTGGTTCCACTTTTCTAACTTGAACAAAAGTATGACTGACCTTTGATTGAACATGAGGTTTTATTTGTTGAAAGTGCTTGGGGTATCCATGCAGCTTGTAACAGAAAGGCTTTATGTGCCCCTTTTTACCACAGTGATGACATATCCAAGGATGAGAATCCATTCTGCTCTTAGATCCCTGTGATTGGTTCTAATGTTCCATCTTAGGTTTCCCTTGGTTCTGACTCTTCAGTATCTCCTTTGGCCTCTTCATATGTTCAAGTTGAGAGTTCAATTGGGTTACCTCATCATGCAAACCAGAGATGGTTGATAGGAGTTTTTCTTTTTCAATGCGTAAATTAGCAATGATTTTCTTCTGCTTTTCTCCTACTTGACAAGCTTCTTTAAATTTAACCTGCAATTTCTTGAATTGCCTAAGCACAGTTGCATCTGAGATCCTTTCTTCAGTATATTTTTCACATTGAACAGCTTCCTTGTCCATTCTGCCAGAAAATAACTTCCCTGGAGCTCACCCAAATATAGGCAGGGTGCCTGCTCTGATGCCAATTGAAATTCCTGGCAGGACTGGTTCTGAACCGTAAAATAGAGTATGAAAATAGCAGTTCAGAAGCAGTAATATAAAGGACAGAAAGTAAAGAACACAAATGATTTGTTAACCCAGTTCGGTGCAAACTTCACCTACATCTGGAGGCTACCAAGCCAGGAAGGAAATCCACTAAAATAGTATTAATTCGAAGTCCTATGACACAGCCCCTGTTTCACAGCCCCTTCTCACTTAATCACTACTCGTGGTATTTCAACCTAGGAACTCCTAGACCTGAGACCCCTCTCACTTCCCTCAGTCAATCACTACCCCAGTGATTATCAGACTTTAACAAATCAAACAAAGTTGAAGACACTCTTCAAAACATAAAACAGTCACTCTTGCTTAAAAGCTTTGAGTGATTACAACTCAATAACAAACAACCAACTCTAAACACTTTGAGCGGTGCACAGAAACAAAGCACAAAGCTTACAGACTCAACAACCTAAGACTCTTTCAATTTTAGCTTATGTTGAGATCAATTTCTTCAATAGAAGCTTCCTCTATTTATAGCAATCAGCTGCAACATAACTCTTGATCCTAATCTTCAAAGATATAATCCCAGAATTCTTTAGAAGCAAATAGAAGCTCACATATTATTCAGAAATATATTTTCCAAAGATTTCCTTGAAAATATATTCACAAATAATTGAATCAAATCTTCAGGACATATCTTGCGCAATTCTTCTTTCTTCTAGAAACACAGCTTGGATAAATCTTCAAAAGATTATGTGAGAGAATTAACAGCTTGAAGACACAAATTCTGAATGCAGAAACCAGCTTATGAACATGCTTCTGAAATGCAGCTTCTGAAGGTCAACGAAAGTCAGCGTATGAACAGTGCGTCTGAAGGTCAACGAAAGTCAGCGTCTGAACAGTGCGTCTGAAGGTCAACGAAAGTAAGCGTCTGAACAGTGCGTCTGAAGGTCAGCTTCTAAACAGTGCGTCTGAAGTACTGTTCCAGCTTCTGAAGTGTACGGTCAGCTTCTGATGAACCAATCCAGCTTCTGATGAATATTTCCAGCTTCTGAAGCGCAAATTAGCTTCTGAAGACGCATTGCTTGCACATTTTGATTTTACCAAACATGTAGCCAACATTCAAATATCCAACAGCCCCCAAGTACACTATGGTAGCAGGAAAGCTCTACAGAATAGGAAGAGCGACACCTATGCTCTAATTCCTCGGCGAGAGCGAGTCTGTGGAAGCCACATAGGAGGACGCGCTCTTACCGCCAAGCTGCTCCGGGCAGGATACTACTGGCCGACTATGCTGCATGACTGCACCAACTTCGTGAAGAAATGCGATAAATGCTAAAGATTCTCATATAAGAAGAACGCCCCAGCATGCAAACTCACCTCTGTTTTTTCACAATGACCTTTCTACAAATGGGCAGTCGACATCGTGGGACCTTTTCCCAAAGCGCCAGGACAACTGAAGTTCCTAATAATAGGCGTGAACTATTTTACCTATTGGGTTGAAGCTGAAGCAATCGCCAAGATCACAGCTGATAGAGTGAAAAGGATTTATTGGAAGAGGATCATCTGTTGTTTTGGACTCCCTAAGTACATCGTATCAGACAATGGCACACAACTCGCTAGCACCATAGTAGTATACTTCTGCAACCAGCTAGGAATTCAAACGAAGTTCGTCTCAATCGTGCATCCCCAGGCCAACGGACAAGTAGAATCCGCCAACAAAGTCATATTAAACGGAATCAAGAAGAACCTTGAAGCAGCCAAAGGCCTTTGGGACGAGTAGCTTCATAAGGTTCTTTTGTCCTACCACACAATGCCACATTCTACTACAAAGGAGGCACCATTTACCATGGTCTACGGCGTCGACGCCATGCTACCAGTTGAAATCGAAACGCCAACCTGGGGCCGAGACAACTTTTCTGAAGAGCCTAATGAGACAGGTCTCCGCTGCGCCATAGATATGATCGACAAAGTATGAGAGGCCACCCACATCCAAGAGTTCACCGCCAAACAAAGTGATACCAAGAGAAAGGGAAAACGGAGACCTCGTACTAAGACAAGTCGTCGCACCCACCAGGATAGGAAGGTTGCTACCTAACTAGGAAGGCCCGTACAAGGTAAAAGAAAAGCTTTCCCACGGAGCATACAAACTTGAATAGCTGAACGGCGACCCAATCCCACAAACCTGGAACGCGGTCAACCTGCGCCATTACTACAGTTGAAGTTATTTTTTTTCCTATTTATTTACTTTTTTTCTTTTATTTTTAATAAGGCAAGTTCTCTACAACAGGACTGATGCCGCCCCAATTGTCATAAACATTTCTCTACATTTAATAAAAAGAGGTAGGGGCACTCTTTTCCCCTTCAAGGGCAGGGGTTTATAACGAGGCACTCTCCTCTCTTCATAAATTTATTCAACTCTTCTATAGAAATGGTTATGTTCGCTCACCATCTACGAGAAAATCCTAACCCCATAGGGGCTCTAGGTCGCCTAAGATAAAATCCTAACCCCATAGGGGCTCTTGGTCGCCTATGATAAAATCCTAACCCCACAGGGGCTCTAGGTCGCCTACAATCTACGACTAAAAAATCCTAACCCACAGGGGCTCTAGGTCGCCTACGATAAATCCTAACCCTAAAAAGGCTCTAGGTCACCTATAATCTACGAATAAAAAATCCTAACCCCAAAAAGGCTCTAGGTCGCCTACAAACTATGAGTAAAAAAAATACTAACCCTAAAAGGGCTCTAGGTCGCCTAGAAACGATAAATGATATAACGCAATACAGTCGTTTTCTCAAAACAAAAATCATGACGCTAGCAATTAAACAACTGACAAACAAGATACATATCCTACTAAGTACTTCTCAAACATACTTAAAAGCACCACGATAAATTAATAATTTGAAGGAGACATTGTCACGGATTACATCACATCATTACAACGCAAAAAAAATAAACAACTACATAATAAATTAGCAAGCGGCCCCTAGGGTTCATCCACCAAGGCGCCATCCTGGATTAACTTTAAGGGATCCAGGCCGCCAAGATCCACGCCAGGAAAAAGAAAAGTGACTTGCTCTTTGGCACGCTCGAAGCCTCGGTCAAAGCTTTCGGCTGCCTCAAACTTAGCCTCCTCCACATTTGTCTCCAGCTGAGCAACTCTCTTCAGGTCTTCCTCTGAGTTTGCCTGCAAACGCTCTATCTCCGCATTAAGTTTCTCCAGCTCCGACTTAAGATCTTTAATCTTCTTCTCATACTTCACTTTTAATGAATCTTTTGCCTCCTTAACGGCGGCATCTTTAGCTTTCTCCGCCGTCTTCATCTCCTTCTCCAAAACCTTCACCCTATCTTGTAATGGCTCCATCTCCAGCTTATATCTTTCCCTCATAGCATCCAGCATAACAATGGAACGCAGACAGTGCACGCCCACGTCCCTCATCATCAAAGGGAAAGTACCCTGACACCCAGCTTCCATGTCCGATGGGTATATTCTCATCTTTGTCTTCAAGTAAGACTCGTAGTTAAAACTACGGTCCCAGAAGGATTCCCCCGTCTCACCAGCCCCGCCACCCCCCACAGTTTTCTAGCTCGATCCCACCGTTGCCACTTTGGCTTTCTTTTTATCCGGCGACGACGTCGCCACCACCTCAATGTCCTGCGCCGTACTTCCCGCCACATCCATCTTTCTTTTCGCCTTCCTCAAGATGACGCCAGAAGGATCACTGGTGACATGACCTTTTGCAGCCCTCTTTGCCTTCAACTTCTCCAAATATTTCTTCCTCTCCGCACTTGTCATGGGGGTCATGGGCTCTGAAACGAACAAAAGCAAAACCAAAGGAAAAGTCAACATCTACGGAATCAACGTCACAACAAACAGTATGCACAAATAAAGAAAGCAACAAAATAACTCACGCAAGTAAGTCTCCAAAGACACAGGATCCCCCTCCCTATTTAATAGCTCCCTGATGTTCAACGGGAACATCTTCTCCAAAAAGAAGACGACACCCTTCTCATAGTTGTCCAACTTCTCATACTCATATCCTGTCACTGACGCAGGATTACTCGTCCAACACACAGGAAATTTAATCTCACCATTTACCTTCACGGCGGCCGCCTGACACCCTTTAGCCCCCCTTTGTCCTCAAAAAAGTTTCTCTCTAGTTTTTATAATGTGAGGCGTAGGGCGGGAACAAAACGCCTGTTCGGATGAGCACTCACAGACACCCAAGATAACTTGATCACTCCCTTTGTTCCATAAAATGTGCAAAACACACCAAGAGAAGGCTGAAAACCCAACCCCTCACAAAGAATCTCGAACGCCCTAACAAATGCCCAACTGTTGGGCTGCAATTGAGACGGCGCCACGTTTAGGGTCTTTAATACGTCCACTTCAAAGGGGGTGAAGGGATACCTCACTCCTAGATCTTCAAACACTGTTGCGTACATAAGGAATATCTCTTCTTTTACTCCTCTGGGGCGACGAAGGCAAACCTTCTCGCCAGGACGACATGGCGCCAAAACCACATCATCCTCGTTCCCCGTAGACGAGATCATAGCTTGCTCCTAAAAATTGCAACGCGTTTTTCAGTTGTATAATAGCTTTGACGTCCTCCGCGAACGTCTCCCCATCTAAATCACTAGACGACATAAGATAACAAATTCCCCTTCTACACAAAGGTCTTGGGGAAGAATAAAGAAAAATGCAATCAAAAGAAACACTATTATCCTCACTTTCACTCTCTGAGTCACTAGAAAAAAGCGCAAGAACCGAATGGCCATA
Organism: Medicago ruthenica; assembly: GCA_018208015.1. Classification (NCBI taxonomy): domain Eukaryota; kingdom Viridiplantae; phylum Streptophyta; class Magnoliopsida; order Fabales; family Fabaceae; genus Medicago; species Medicago ruthenica. The sequence continues at coordinate 30,733,469 of CM031377.1, read as the reverse complement.
ATACCCCTCCTCAAACACTACCCATTCAGTCTTTTGGCATGCCTAATGCTATCCCTCCATAAACTACTCCTCTCGGCATCAGTCACAGGCTCAACTACCCTTCCCATGTCATCACACTCCCTAATCAAAACAATAGTGGAAAGCGCAAAGGTAGAAGCGAAGATGAATAAAAATACCTGAAGTAGAGAAGCTTCGCGAAACATAGTAAAGGTTGGAAATAGGTGAGTTGCAAACAAACCACCGGGGCGAAAACCACACGAGAGAGGAGAAAAGCAAAAACGTACGGAAGGAAAAGGATGAAAGTGAAACACAAGCAAAATGGAGAGTTAATGGACCCAAAAACCATGAAAATCGCAAAAATAAACTCTGATTGGGACACAACTTCTGAGGGCGACCAGATCGAAACACGTCACCAAAAGTGAACAGTAGTCAAATCTCATCTGTTTGATTCAAATATGCGAAAAACATCAAAGGTCGCGCCTTTTACGCCATCTCGCTAACACTCCTAGAATCGCTCTTCAAAGACCATAAGTAGGCATCTCGCCCCTTCGAGCCTAACGCTTGTTGGGCTACGACACATCATAGTTAATCACTACGCTTCGTCCCGAAGGCTCGTGTTTGTTGGGCAATAGACCATCCGGAACGATAAACCACCAGAAAATAGCCACAACGTACACTCGAGATATTGGGCTAGCACCCACGAACGTGTTGGGCTAGTACCCATGAACATGATGGCCTGGTGACCTTCACGGACCATAGATAAACACCCCGCCTCTTCGAGCCTAATGCTTGTTGGGCAGCAAAATTTCAACACTCCGAACAGTTAATCACTTCGCCTTGTCCCAAAGCTCGTGCTTGTTGGGCAGTGGACTATCAATCTTATCATTTAGGACACAAAGCCCTCCAGAAGGGCTTGGCGCCCTCAAAAGAGGGTTCAGCTCCCCCCATAAGGGCCTGCAAGGCCTTAGGCGAGCCCGCCACGGGCGCCACCTCAGAAAGATTCTAGAAGCCTCTAGAACACTCCAGAACGCTCTAAGCGTGACTTTGGGCCTGTTAGCCTGTATTTTCGACAAAGGATATTAAATGCGGTCATTAAGGTTTCAATGAACACGTGGAAGACAAGTGGAGTTTTTGGACATAAAGAGTTTCTAAGATTACGCGTTCGTTCGACATGATCGAATGAATAAAGGAGGTCGAAGGACATCTCGACAACTCGAAAGTTGGTTCTTTTCTGAAGAGGTTCCTTTGCAAACTGTCGAAATTCGTGACTGTCGAAGGAATATAATTTGAATATCAAATAGGTTATTCTCCCTGTTATTAGATGTTAGTAGCAGTTATAGTTTGGATAGGATTGTACAGTTATTTCCTTAAGTATAAATAAGAGTTTTCCATGAGGAAAACGGGGTCACAAATCAAATACATAACATTCTATAGACTCGAAGTATCCAAGTTACAGCGACAAAAGAATCACGAATCATGTATGATCCTTGTGAACAACTTTTATTTCAAATCAATGCAGTTTACTTTACTTTATGTTAATTCTTGCAATTTATCTTTATCCTGCAATTTCCATTCGAGAAGTTCGAGCAATCGAACTTGAAGATTATCTTTATTTTCATACATTCGAAACATATAAGAATCAACAAAAACATGCAGAGATTTTCAAACAGATTTGACACACAATGGTAAAAAAATTGGCACGCCCGGTGGGACGCTGTGTGTAAAAAGTTCATATTATTTGAGTTTTTCTTTCGTTTTTGTTCATTAATATAAATACTTGTGATCTTACTCTGTATGCGATTGAGAGAGGGTAAGTGTCTTCCTGAAATGGTGCGTCCAAATTCAACAGCCACTTCCTCATCCAATGTGTAGTCTAGTGCGCAAGTTTCACAAGAAATACCTGGTAGTGGTCAAACACAACCAAATTTGGCTGGGCTTACAACCTCTATGCCATCGTCTATGTCGATACCGGCATCGACTGGTCCTGCAATTATCGAGACTGTCGTACCATCGACTGCCATCCCATCGACACAGGCGAGCCCAGTGGTCTCTAGACCATTAATACAACATGTGGATAGAAGTACTTTGGCGGGACCCTTTGGGGATCCGATTCCATAGTTTTCGCTCGCAACGACAGTAAGGGATCCCCCTTATGGCATACCAACAGCCTTGATGGCAGGCCTTGGGACGAACGCTTCTATATTTGCAGACAATGTGAACTCCATATTGTCACCAGTACATCGGTCTGCAATGAGCATCCCTGGTCGAAGCGCTCCATTGGCGCTGACTAATACGTCCATGGCGTCACTGAGACAACAAATGGATGAAAGTAATCATGACATGGTGAACATGTTGACCCAACAAATTGGAACAATGTTTAATCATATGATCCAGATCACTAATAATAGTTACCAATTGTTGGCTACTCAAATGGAGAGAAATACCAATTCTTTTACGCCAGTCCAACCGCCAAATCCTTGAGCGCTACAGATTGGCAGAAAAAGGGACAATGTGGTAAACCAGGCGCATCCACCGGTACCCCAAGTGGTGGAAGAGCCGGTTATAAGGGCAGCAGAACAAGTCGTTTAGGTAAATAGGAACCAAGACGAAAACGAAGTGGTTAGGCAAGTCCGAGAGAATAATCTAGGAAGACAATATAATATAGCCCATCTCGTCGAAACAATTCTGGTCCAGAATGGCCTTAATCTAGGCCTACACAGACTAAATTTTGTATCAGCCTTATCTGAATACGACTTGCAAACTAAACTTCCTAGGGGATGGAAAATCCACAAGTTCACAAAGTTTGCTGGAGAAACAAATGAATCTATTGCCGAACACATTGCTCATTATTTGATGGAGGCATGAGACATAGTGAATAATGAGAACATAAAAATGAAATATTTTCCGAGTTCTCTTACCAAGAACGATTTTACATGGTTCACAACCCTGCCACCACATTCTTTATTCAGTTGGAACCAACTGGAAAGGGTATTCCATGAGCAATTTTACATGGGGTAGTCGAAGATTAGACTTAAAGAATTGGCTAGCGTTCGATGAAAGGTCCCTGAATCAGTTGATGATTATTTGAACAGATTCAGACTTCTCAAATCAAGGTGCTTTACCCAAGTGCCTGAACATGACACTACTACAGAAATGACTTTTTACATCAGTTGCCAACCGATGTAAGGTGGCTTGATGTAGAATGTCCACATCTTTTCACATCGGGTACGAACTGATGTAAAATATGTATTTTTCACATCAGTTCTAAAATCCACTGTTGCGAAATCAATATTTTTTTAACACTACTACAGAAATGACTTTTAACATCGGGTGTACAACCACTGCCCGATGTTAAATGTCACGTACCATCACACATTTTGTTGGGTTTTTGTAGATTGGCTACATTTTGCAAAAACATCTACTAGCCAGATGCTGGGACAGATGTTGTAGCATATGGAACAGCATTATGTGACTTGTGTTTTTCGCGCCAGCTAGCGCTTTATTTGTGTACGCAATCTTCCAAAGATTTGATTGAAGTTTTAATTTCCTCTGGCTTGCTGATCAAGGTGCGTGTATCTGATGATGTGTAAAAGGCATTCTTGCCTTGCTATTTTTCCACAAGATATCGTTCTATATTTGGAAGCGTTTTATTATTTCTAGAAGATTTTCCAGCTGGACCGGACAATGTCCACGCTCTGTTTTGAAGCCCAAACTCGTGCTATCTCAGTATTATATATTTGTGAAGACAAACCTAATAGGGTAACTAAAAACCGTGTGTTATAGCAAAGCGTGTGTTTAAGGTTTTTAGGGTTTCTTTTGTTAATTGTGAGCCTTGCTTGTATCTCCCTGATTCAAGCTAAGGACTGAGTTTGTTTGAGTTGTAATTGTAAGCTGCTCCTAAGCTTTTAAGTACGGAGTGAGTATGTGTTATTAGAGTGTGTTTCTCTTGGTTGTGTTTTGCGTAGTTGATAACAATACTGTTTGTGCTGTTGGTAGGAATTGAGACGGGGTCTCATATCTAGGAGTTCCTAGATAGAGTTGACACTGGTAGGGTCTTGGTGCAAAGTCAAGTAGTGTGTTTACGTTGGTCTTTTCACTAGAACTATAATAGTGGATTCATTCCTGGATTGGTATCCCCCAGAGTAGGAGAGTTGCTCCGAACTGGGTTAACAAACTCACTGTGTAATTTATCTTTCTGTTGTGTTCCTTTTATTTGTGCTTTGTTACGCTGCGTTATTTTAATTGTAGTTCTGAGTAGACAAGTGCTCGGACAGTTGTGCCCACATTGTGCACCGCGTCTGTCAGTCAGGTTGCCAGGAATTTCAATTGGCATCAGAGCAGGCACCCTGTTCTGTGTGGGTGAGCTCCAGGGAAAGAATTTTCTTGCTTAATGGATAAAGAAGGAGGATTGGTGAACAGACCACCCCTGTTGGATGGGTCGAACTATGACATTTGGAAATCACGCATGACACCATTCTTGAAATCTCTAGACAGCAGAGCTTGGAAGGCTGTGATCAAAGCATGGGTTCCTCCTAAAATAAAAGATGCGAATAATGTTGATACTGATGAGTTAAAACCAGAAGAGGAGTGGTCTACAGCAGAAGACACTGCAGCTATTGGAAACTCTAAAGCCCTGAATGCTTTGTTTAATGGTGTAGACAAGAACATGTTCAGGTTGATTAAACAATGTACTGTTGCTAAGGAAGCTTGGGATATCCTAAGAACAGCTCATGAAGGTACTCAAAAGGTCAAGAAGTCAAGGCTACAACTGCTAACAACACAGTTTGAGAATCTGAGAATGAAGGAAGGAGAGAGTGTTCATGACTTTCACATGAATGTGCTAGAATATGCTAACACATTTGAATCCTTGGGGGAAAAGATGTCTAATGAAAAATTGGTAAGCAAAATCCTCAGGTCCCTGCCTAAGAAATTTGATATGAAAGTATGTGCTATTGAGGAGGCCCAAGATATTGGAAATATGAAAGTTGATGAGTTGATTGGATCTCTTCAAACTTTTGAATTGAAGGCTAATGAAAGATCTGAAAAGAAGGACAAGAACATTGCTTTCATCTCCAACACTGATGAAGATGATGTGGAGAGTAATTTAGATACTGATGAGAGCATCTCTGAAGCTATTGTGTTGTTGGGCAAACAATTTAATAAAGTTGTGAAGAGGATGGACAGACGCCCTAGGACACATGCTCCGGACAACAATCGCAGCATCTATAAAAATGTCAACAATCAGAGGAAACCTAGAACTGATGACAAAACCAATCAAAGCAAAGGGGTGCAATGCCATGAATGCGAAGGATTTGGTCACATCAGAACTGAGTGTGCAACGTATCTGAAGAAACAAAAGAAGGTGATGACTGTTTCTTGGTCTGATGAGGATGAATCAGAAGAAGAACCTGAAACTGCAAAACATGTGAATGCCTTGACTGGAGTGTGCACATCTGACAATGAATCTTGTGATGAAGAGGTAACATATGATGAACTGGCTGATTCTTACAAGGAGCTATGTCTCAAAAGTGAGGAAGTTTGTAGAACTTTAGAAAAACAAAAGAGGACCATTGCTCTCTTGCAAGCTGAGAAAGACAAACTTCTGGAAATAAACTCAGATCTCAATGATGAGGTTATCTTACTTACTTCCAAGATTGACAACATGAACAAGCAATTGCGGATGATGAACAAAGGTACTGATGCTTTAGACAAAATTCTGGAGATAGGACATAAACCTGGAGATTCTAAAGGTATTGGGTTTGACTACAGATCCTTGCCTCATCAGAAACAACTACCGGTGAGACAGTTTGTGCCATCTGTTAGTACTTATGATCATACTATGTCAAGACAGATGCCCCAGCATCAGGTGAGACAACAGGCATCTGGATATAGGCCCAGATCAAAAGGAAGGTATTATGGTTGGGTATGTCACTACTGTGGAAGAAAAGGACATATCAGACCTTTCTGTTTCAAATTATATGGTTACCCAGACAGGACTTATTCACCAAGACCTGATCCCACAGTGAAGATCACCAAGAAGCAGTGGAAGCAAAAAAATGATAATTTCACAAGTAACACTGTGGATCCTAGAAAAATAGAACCAGAAGCTGATGAGATTGCTCAAATTGCTCATACATCTCTGAGAGTGTCATCCAGAAATGATTGGTACTTTGACAGTGGATGTTCCAGGCATATGACTGGTGATAAAAATTACTTAACTGATGTTATGCCTTATGCTACAAGTTTTGTGACTTTTGGGGATGGAGCCAAAGGAGAAATAAAGGGTGTAGGAAATCTTGTGGATGAGGGCCTACCCAAACTTGATAAGGTGCTTCTTGTGAAAGGATTAACTGCTAACTTAATTAGTATTAGTCAACTGTGCGATCAAGGAATGAAGGTCAACTTTACAAAGAGTGAATGCTTAGTTGCTAACAGTGAAGGGGACATCCTGATGAAAGGTGTTAGATCAAAGGACAATTGCTACTTGTGGGTCTCTCAAGATAAAGCAAAGTTATCTACTTGTCTAATAACCAAAGAAGATGAAGTAAAACTATGGCACCAAAAGCTTGGACATCTGAATCTCAGAAGCATGAAGAAAGCTATTGCTGAAGGAGCCATCAGAGGTCTACCAAAACTCCAAATTCAGGAAGGAAGTATATGTGGAGAATGCCAGATAGGAAAACAGACCAAGATGCCTCACCAGAAGCTGCAACATTTGTCCACATCCAGAGTTCTTGAGCTATTGCACATGGACTTAATGGGATCTATGCAAGTCGAAAGCTTAGGTGGTAAGAAGTATGCATTTGTTGTTGTTGATGATTTTTCCAGATATACTTGGATAAATTTCATTAAGGAGAAATCAGACACTTTTGAAAAATTCAAGGATCTTTGCTTACAACTTCAGAGAGAAAAGGATTGTGGAATTGTTAGAATCAGAAGTGACCATGGGAAAGAGTTTGAGAATGGTAAGTTCTCTGATTTCTGCATTTCTGAAGGAATATTTCATGAGTTCTCTGCACCCATTACTCCCCAACAAAATGGGATAGTTGAGAGAAAGAACAGGACTTTGCAAGAATCTGTCAGGGTTATGCTACATGCGAAGAAGCTGCCATTTTTCTTTTGGGCTGAAGCCATGAACACAGCCTGCTATATTCATAATAGAGTGACTTTGAGAAAAGGTACATCTACAACCTTGTACGAGCTATGGAAGGACAGGAAGCCAACAGTGAAGCATTTTCATGTGTTTGGTAGTAAGTGCTATATTTTAGCTGACAGGGAACCAAGAAGAAAGATGGATGCTAAAAGTGAAGAGGGAATTTTTCTAGGCTATTCAACAAACAGCAGAGCCTATAGAGTATACAACTCCAGAACCAAGACAGTGATGGAATCTATAAATGTTGTTGTAGATGATGAAGGTAATAATGTTGTGCCAGATGATACGACATTTGACTCAGCATCTGACCTACAGGAGGAAAAGAAGAAGATGAAGCAAGTAGTAAGCAAGATTCTGAAGTAACTGGTCCAGAGAAGACTGCTCCCAACAAAGGACCATCTATCAGAGTTCAGAAAAACCATCCCATAGATCAAGTCATTGGCGATCCTAACCAAGGGATCACAACTAGAAGGAACTATGATGAGGTATCAAATTCTTGCTTTATATCTAAATTTGAACCAAAGAATGTTAAGGAAGCTCTAACTGATGAGTTCTGGATAAATGCTATGCAAGAAGAATTAACTCAGTTCAAGAGAAGTAATGTGTGGGACTTAGTTCCTAGACCAGATAATGTGAATGTCATAGGTACCAAGTGGGTTTATAAAAACAAGTCTGATGAAAATGGTACTATCACTAGAAACAAAGCTAGACTAGTTGCACAAGGGTATGCTCAAATTGAAGGTGTAGACTTTGATGAGACTTTTGCTCCTGTAGCTAGGTTGGAATCTATTAGATTGTTACTTGGGATTGCATGAATACTAAAATTCAAGCTGTATCAGATGGATGTCAAGAGTGCCTTTCTCAATGGGTACTTAAATGAAGAGGTCTATGTGGAACAGCCTAAAGGTTTCAATGATCCAAGTTTTCCAAACCATGTTTACAAATTGAAGAAAGCTCTATATGGCCTGAAGCAAGCCCCTAGAGCTTGGTATGAGAGACTTGCTGAGTTTCTAATTAACCATGGCTATAGGAAGGGAGGAAATGACAAAACCTTGTTTGTGAAAGATGAAAATGGACAGCTGATGATTGCTCAAATATATGTAGATGACATAGTCTTTGGAGGAATGTCTGACCAGATGATAGAGCATTTTGTTCAGCAAATGCAATCTGAATTTGAGATGAGTCTTGTAGGTGAGCTAAAGTTCTTTCTTGGTCTTCAAGTGAAACAGATGGAAGATACTATATTTATCTCTCAAAGTAAGTATGCTAAAAATATAGTCAAGAAATTTGGGATGGAAAATGCTGCTCATAAAAGAACCCCTGCTCCCACACATGTGAAATTATCAAAGGATGAGAAAGGTGTGGATGTTGACCAAAGCATGTATAGGAGTATGATAGGGAGCCTTCTATATCTTACAGCAAGTAGGCCTGATATCACATTTGCAGTTGGAGTGTGCGCCAGGTACCAAGCTGAACCAAAAATTAGCCATCTGACTCAGGTAAAGAGAATTCTGAAGTATGTGAATGGTACCAGTGACTATGGTATGTTGTATTCTCATGGGGAAAGCACTGTGTTGTTTGGGTATTGTGATGCTGACTGGGCTGGAAGTGCAGATGATAGAAAGAGCACTTCTGGTGGATGTTTCTTTCTGGGTAACAATCTTATATCCTGGTTCAGTAAGAAGCAAAATTGCGTTTCTTTATCTACAGCTGAAACTGAGTACATAGCAGCTGGTAGCAGTTGTTCTCAATTGTTGTGGATGAGACAGATGCTGAGTGAATACAATGTCAAGACAGATGCTATGACATTATATTGTGACAATCTGAGTGCAATTAATATCTCCAAAAATCCCATACAACACAGCAGGACTAAACACATTGATATTAGACATCATTTTATTAGGGATCAGGTTGAAGAAAAAATTGTTACTCTTGAGCATGTTGCAACTGAAGAGCAATTAGCAGATATTTTTACCAAAGCTCTTGATGCTAACCAATTTGAAAAATTAAGACGGAAGTTACGGATATGTTTATTTGAGGAATTGTAGCAATTAATTTATGAGAGGCGTGCAGCTATTATTTTCTCCCTCCTCAACTGCTTGATGCACGTCATTCAAGGAGGTTATTTCCAACTTTCCTTTTTCAAACCTCTCACACGCTACCATCATTGCTTTTGCCTTAACTTCTCTCAACTCCTCAACTCCTCTTTTGCCGCTCTCATCATCATTCAAAAATCGCCCTCTCTTCATACCTTCAAACACAAAATCATCACCATGTCTGATTCTACCTCTCATCAAACTATGCAAGATCAATCTCCTGAACTTCCCTCTGAAGTGATCATCACCGACGCCCTACCTCTCACTACCATTCTCAGCTCTCCTACAAAGAAGCGACGTACTAGGTCGTCTGCATCACGAAGGAAGGCTCCTGCAAAATCTAGCAAAGCTACCTCTTCTACTGCGGTGAACACGAGGTCGAAATCGAAAGGTAAGACATCTACCACTCCCGTTGTTCAACGTATAGGGCTTAGCATGGATGATCTGTACTGTAAGGACAATTCCTTTATATCGAATGTTGTCGAACCAAATGTTGACCCTTCTGTCAACAAATCTGAGGATATTGCTGTCGAAAGTACTGTAGCTACGTCTGAAACCCTAGGTCCTGATAATCCTAAGGTATCTGACAAATTAGTTGGTGATTTTTCAAATTCCCCTAAGGAACAAGATGTTACTGCTGTTTCTGTTGAAAAGAATGTTGTTGATACGGCTGGCTCTGAGACACCTGTTAATCCCCCTGCCACGACAAAGGATGTTGTGACAGATGCTCAAGCATCTTTGTCACAAGTTAATGTGGAGACTGAAGCGGTGGTTCCAACCACCCCTGATACTGTGAGTGTCCATGAGCATGATTCTTCAAAGTCTCAAGATGAAGGTACTGAGACTCAGAATGCGGTGGATAATGCTGAGACTGACAATTTAGACCAAGCTGACACTGTTGCTGTTGAGGATGTTGTGCCTGAAGAAAGACCTCAGGAAAAGACTGGTGCTATAGGTGTTGCTCGCAGGACTAGGAGCAAATCTGACAAAACTGTTGCTACTGTTAGTGAAGGTCACAAAGAAAGTAAGAAGAAAACTACTAATGCTGGGAAGAAGCCTATGTATGGTCCTCCCAAGGTTGGGAGCAAGAAGGTGGCTCAAAGTGATCAGAAGAAGAAGAGCCTCAAAAGGAAAGACCCTCCCTCTAGTGATTCTGAGTTTGAGGTTGCTGATCTTGATGCTGCCACATCTGGTGGAGCTTCCAGAAAAACAATGAAGGGTATGAAGATCCCTCTAACCATCCCTCCAGCCCCTCTCGATAATGTCTCTTTTCATTTGGAAAGTGGGTCTTCTAGGTGGAAGTTTATATACCACAGAAGACTAGGTCTTGAAAGAAATCTGAAGGAAGATGTGTTCAAATGTAAAAAGCTGGTTGATGTGTTGGAATATGCTGGACTGATGAAGACTGTGAAAAATCTGGGTCCCTGTTATGATAAGCTGGTCAGGGAATTTCTGGTAAATGTTTCTGATGAGTGTGATGACACAAGGAATCCTGAGTATAGGCAGGTTTTTGTTCGAGGTAAATGTGTCAACTTCTCCCCTCTGGTTGTCAACACCTACCTTGAAAGATCTGTTGAGGAGACTCCTGAGCTGGAGGTAACTGAGGACACCATTTGCAAGGCCATCACAGGTAACAAGATTAAGCATTGGCCTAAGCATTTGTCTTCTGCACAACTCTCTCCCATGTATGCTGCTCTGAACAAGATCTGTGCTCAAAATTGGACTCCAACTACTCACTCCAATTCTGTTGCTTCTGGTTTGGCTAAGTTGATTTATGCCGTGGGAACCAAGTCACCCTTTGATTATGGAGCCTACATTTATTATCAGGTTTTGGAGCATGCTAAGTGTTTTGCTATTAAGTTTCCAATTGCTTTTCCTACTCTCCTGTGTGGTATTATTCTTCAGCAACACCCAGACATTTTGATCAGTACTGATGAGCCCTGCAAGAGGCCTGGTCCTATGTCTTTGGATTGCAGTTTGCTGTCTGAGAAACATGATGCTGACTTAGCTGGTACTTCTGTCCGGACATCTGGTGTGCTCTCTAGAAAGCAAATGATTGCAGATCTCACGGAGACTAGTGTGGCCCTTGGAGCTAGGAAGATGAAGATTGACAGGATCATTGCAGCTTTGAAGGCTGAATCTGAAGCTAAGGGTGAGCAGGATGAAGAAGAAGGAGGAAATAAGACTGCTGCTTCTGCTGGTGACATTGAGGATGACTCTGATGACTCTGATGATTTCTGATTTTGTTGTTTTGTTCTGATCTCATTTGTTGTACTCCTTTTGCTTTTGTTGGTGGCTGGGCTATGCCCTGAATTTCTTATGCACCTTGTGTGCTTTTGGTCTGTAATATGCACTTTCTATGGTTTTTCTCTTATGAGTATGCACTATCTGTTATTTGTCAGAATTTGTGGCTAAAAAGGGGGAGTAGTATGCATGTGTGGAGTAGTATGCATGTGTGTAGCTTATAGCTTATATTATCTTGGTTCCATGTGTTGAGGGGGAGTGCTGTATATGTTGAGGGGGAGTACTGGTACATGTGCTGAGGATGAGTATGTGCGTGTTTTTGAGGGGGAGCTGTTATTTTTTTTGGTGTGTGGAAATTTATTTTTTGCTGGTGTTGTGTTTCTCCCTTCTCTATGTGAATCCACTATATGAGAGTTTATTTCTCTCTGGTTGTTCCTATGAGGCTAGATGTTTTGTCTTAACTGTTGCATGCCTCTGATACTACTTGCAAGTTATCTTTGTCCATTTTGCTCCCTTGGAAGTAGTCTCATTATATGCTATGATATTTTCCTTCCTTGTTGTGTACCTATGTTGACGTGAAGGAAACTTATCTGTGTAAAATATGTATTTTTCACATCAGTTCTAAAATCCACTGTTGCGAAATCAATATTTTTTTAACACTACTACAGAAATGACTTTTAACATCGGGTGTACAACCACTGCCCGATGTTAAATGTCACGTACCATCACACATTTTGTTGGGTTTTTGTAGATTGGCTACATTTTGCAAAAACATCTACTAGCCAGATGCTGGGACAGATGCTGTAGCATATGGAACAGCATTATGTGACTTGTGTTTTTCGCGCCAGCTAGCGCTTTATTTGTGTACGCAATCTTCCAAAGATTTGATTGAAGTTTTAATTTCCTCTGGCTTGCTGATCAAGGCGCGTGTATCTGATGATGTGTAAAAGGCATTCTTGCCTTGCTATTTTTCCACAAGATATCGTTCTATATTTGGAAGCGTTTTATTATTTCTAGAAGATTTTCCAGCTGGACCGGACAATGTCCACGCTCTGTTTTGAAGCCCAAACTCGTGCTATCTCAGTATTATATATTTGTGAAGACAAACCCTAATAGGGTAACTAAAAACCGTGTGTTATAGCAAAGCGTGTGTTTAAGGTTTTTAGGGTTTCTTTTGTTAATTGTGAGCCTTGCTTGTATCTCCCTGATTCAAGCTAAGGACTGAGTTTGTTTGAGTTGTAATTGTAAGCTGCTCCTAAGCTTTTAAGTACGGAGTGAGTATGTGTTATTAGAGTGTGTTTCTCTTGGTTGTGTTTTGCGTAGTTGATAACAATACTGTTTGTGCTGTTGGTAGGAATTGAGACGGGGTCTCATATCTAGGAGTTCCTAGATAGAGTTGACACTGGTAGGGTCTTGGTGCAAAGTCAAGTAGTGTGTTTACGTTGGTCTTTTCACTAGAACTATAATAGTGGATTCATTCCTGGATTGGTATCCCCCAGAGTAGGAGAGTTGCTCCGAACTGGGTTAACAAACTCACTGTGTACTTTATCTTTCTGTTGTGTTCCTTTTATTTGTGCTTTGTTACGCTGCGTTATTTTAATTGTAGTTCTGAGTAGACAAGTGCTCGGACAGTTGTGCCCACATTGTGCACAGCGTCTGTCAGTCAGGTTGCCAGGAATTTCACATTTCACATCGGCATTTAGTGGCCCGATGTTAAATGTCACGTTTTTTTTTTTTAAAATTCTGCTTCTGATGCTATACCATGCTTCTGCTTCTGATGCTATACCATGCTTCTGATGTTACATCAAATAAGTCTACTATTATGATAACATGGTGAATCTAAAGACATGAGAACCATAGCCAGCTTGCTCTTCGTTTCACTACTCTTATGTGACTTATAAGTCTACTATTACAAGCCTTACATTAACTCAAACAAGCAGCCAGCAGGTCATTTTGACATCACCAAACAAGAACAGCATCAAGAAAACAAGAAATTTGGAAGCCAATCCTTAAGTCAATATCTTTAAAAATTTAGAAGCAAAATGTTATGCATCAAACAGAAAACAAAAGCAGAAACCAATAATAGTATAACTTCCCTATATATAATCCCCCATCTAAGATAACATAAAAACAACTCAAGCTAACTCATCAACTAGCTATTGACTACTATGGGACAGACAAGTCACGCTTAAAATTGTGTTGGTTCCTTTCATTTGATTTCCTTTCATTAGGAAGACAAAATCCAGGTATGAGAACTGGTCCTCCCTGCAAAGTAGTCACACAAAACATAAGCATTAGCAACAATCAAAGTAGTCATTAGGAACTTTAAAGACAATATACGAACACCACAATAAAGAATAATTTTCAAAGATTCTACTGAAGGTTGATAATTGGTGTTCTCTGCATCAGATGCTAATCTACGTCTGAGCTGCGCCACGAGGTTGAAAACTTTCTGCTGGCCTGTCATTAATTCTCTGCTTTGAATTGAGAAATGTGAATCAGTTTTTGGATGGTTATTACTTCTAAATTTAAATTCATTAACAATAGGCTATGTGATACTAATTAATTAATACACCTACTCATTTGATTCAATTGTTCTAGCAGATGATTATGAGCAATATATTAGCTCCAAATATTATTCAAACAAATTTGGGAAAATACACATTTAAAGGGAAATCACAATTAAGAATTAACTTAGTAACAAAAAGCAAGTTTACATACAATTATGTTTTAAAGTATAAAATACAGCAAACGATACTCTCTCACTCTCCCTAACATATTTAATAGAACAACAGAATTCATCACATCATGGTTTTAAGCAGCTTATGAACTAACTACCTATTAAAGCCCAAATAAACATAGGGTGAACCAAACCAGAGATCAATCAAATATGAAGTTTATTGACTCAAACGTGCATTTGTCTTCAGTTTAAACTTTGAGCGCTGACCTTTAAAAGACCAAAAATATGATAGGCAATGAACAAAAATATAGAAATTTTATTTAGACAAGTGTGTTGAGTATGAATGGAAAAAGAATCAAACAAGAAAAAGAAAAGCATCAATTTCTTCAATTACTTTCATTATAAAAATGTGTACCAAAGATGACAATGCTGTTGAACTTGAATGTACTTGAACGTACATTGCACAAGTTCTGGTTCTATACATGGAAGAAAATGCTAAAAAGAAGGAAACTAAATCCTAAACTTTGGCTGAATTTAATGACAAAATATTGTCTTAGTATGTTGGTGGAGCAACTTATTTGAATTGCATAAATCAAGAAAATGTTGATAAATCCGAATAACAAGCCATCAGCTGCATGAATTGCACTATTTGTTACATACCTTTTCCTTAGCTGCAGCAACTTTGCAGTCTGCTTCTTTCTTTTTTTTAGCAAATTTTACATTTTGATCATCAATATAACTTGTTAATTTCCTGAACATATTAAACAAATTCCAGACTACTTTAAACAAGATAAAGACTATTATTGAGAAGATAAATGAAGAAGAAAAAACAGAAAAAATGATTAAAGATATGCAAACAATGAACTAGAAGAAAAGTTTTAAGAACAATTTTCTGTTTGAACTTGAAATACTTACATTGTGCATAGAGCTTCATCACAGATAAAATTCAGGAGGCATAGTTTTTTAGATAAATTCATATCATAATATCCACTAATGCCTTCATTAAGACAATCCATGGGAATTCTTTTAGAACAGGATTAGATTTAGCTATTAATTCCTCCAGAACTTTCAGCCATGAATTGTTTCCATTGCTACCAGTTAAGGATGGAGACCTGCAGCAAAGTGATCCAAAAATAATAGTTTATTCCAAGTATATTAAACAAAATAAATCCTTAAAAAATGAAACAACAAGTAAATAAAAAGCCAAGTGGAATAAACTCACTCAATTCCCGAATTAGATACTATCAGAGTCAAAAGTTTGATTCGGAATTCAACAACTAATGTGTTTTCTTCACGGCACAAATTCTGTTTATGTATCAATGATCGGTGGGATTCAACTGCGTGGGACTCAGCTTGGTGGGATTCAACTTGATGCGTTTCGGCTGCTGCTCAGAACATTCCATTAAATTCCAAAAGAGCGCAACTAATATGAAAGAACAAAATTCTTAAAAGCAGCAAACTGATAGAAATACAAATTTAATTTAATGATGATGATGATGATGATAAAATGAGGCACATGTATATAAGACCATAAGTTACAAATCTAATAACAGTTTGGTTATTGATGTTAGGCAATCAAGTAAAATCCTCAAAAATAAAAAGAAAATGTGAAAGTTATTATTTAGTTAGCAAGGAATGGAATTTACAAAGATGAATCAGTGCTTTAAAGTCTAATGTGTAACACACAACAAACATAAATGCTGCACAGTTAACTCAGAATTGGAAAAATTAAAAACAAACATACCAAAGAAAAAGGACAGAAAATTAGTGTCATGGTTAAATTCACTACAAGAAAAAAGGCATTTTGCGACTTCTGAAATCATGGATTGCGACTGTTAGAAGGGTCGCAGATATCCCTTTGCGACTGTTCCCCAACAGACACAGAAATTGGGGTCGCAAAGGGTATTTTGCGACTGTTCAACCAACAGTCGCACGAACAGTCGCAAAGGCTATTGCGACTGTTAGTAACAGTCGCAAAGGAAGAGCATTCACATGGTTTTGAAGGGACTTGCGACGGTTCCCAACAGTCGCAAAGGAAGGGACTTGCGACTGTTCAACCAACAGTCGCAAATGAATGTTTTTAATTTTTTTTAATTATAGTCTGTTTTTAAGCCAATTTAACTAAATATATTATCAAATACTTAAAATGCAAAAATATATAACTATAAATGACTAAATCTCATTCATATAATTCATCAAAGAGTAACAACATTGATCCATGCATCAACTTAATTAAAACAATGGATAAAATGCATAGTTAAAACATTCACAAACCAAAACACTAGTGACTAAACATTCAAAACAACTATAGCAGAATTAAAATTCCCTAAAAATATCTAAGTATCCCTTAGTGATGTTGCTCCATTATCTTCAACCTTTCTTGATTATCTTCCATTCTTTTCATCCTTTTATCCTCGTATGGTGTCATGTTTTGACAAGAATGAGACCTTCAATACAATTACACTACAAGATTGACGATAAGCAAAGTCACAACGAAGCAAATGGCTAACATAGTAGGATAAGAAAATACTAGAAAAAATAACAATAAAAACTTTATATTAATAAAGTGCATATAATCTATATGATGGTAACTATCAATCCAACAGTAATTTTTGAAAGAGGTAAATTGTTATTGAGCACTGTAGTACCTGTAAATCCAGAATATGAACCTCTCCGAATGACGGCCAAGAATGATCTGGTTGGTAGTCTTTTATCACAAGAGGTGCTTCACTTGGGATGGAGGTGTACTGAAGTATTCTTTCTACAGATATAATTTTATTCTCCAAAGTGCAAAGAAACCAAATTAAATTCGTTTGTACAGTGTCGCGGTGATTTTTGGATATCAAGCTATTAATTAGCGTTGACTCGCAATTTTAATTTCACCACCGATCTTTTATTTTTTCCGAGGAAAAGGGAGAAAGTTCGAAAACCCTATTTTTAGAGAGATCAAGGTCCGGGGGTTGGTTACGCAAAGGGAAGGTATTAGCACCCTAAACGTCTATAGTACTCTATAGGAACCTCTTGCTTTTATTTTATCTTTATGCTAAAATGATTATTTGTTTGTAAAAATGAAAGCTTAAGTGTAAAAGGACTAGAGTGATAAAAAAAGAAAGAAGGAAAATGTTTTTGTTATTTTTATTGATTTGGAAAGACAAAGTCTTTTGCCTACGTACCCGAGCGGGATCAAAATCTCGTAGTTCGGGGTAAAAAGATAAGTGATTGGTTTTGGTTGATTTTAAAGTTTGAAAAAAGGTTTTAAGAAAGATGAGAGGCCGTAAAGGCATAGAAGAAATAAAAGAAGTGAGTTTGATTGATTTTAATTTGAAAAAAAACAAGTTTTGATTGGTTAAAGGTTGATTAAAAATTTGATTAAGAAAAGGAAAGAAAAGATTAATTTTTTTTGAAACTTTGGTTATAAAATATTTTTGGATTTTTGACTTTTTGACTTTTTATGAAAATTTGATTAAGTCCTAGGGTCCTGAGACTAAGTTATGCTGAGAAAAACTAAGCGCGCCGGATCCCTCAAAATGACGTTGGATCAAGTGAGGGTCCTTTTCCTCGGATACGGTCCAAATTACAATATCGTCCTCGACATAAAGCATAAAAAAATAAATGTGGTGTCGGTGCATATTCTCATTTATATTTATTTACATTGGACCTAGATACATTCTAATAGCAATAAAATAAATGACAAGAATAATAAAAAAAATGCATTAAAGTAAATATGCTAAAGGAAATAAAAAAATAATGCATGAAACGCAAAATAATAACTAAATATGGTGCATAAAATAAATAAAGAAAATAAAAATGCAAGACATAAAATAAATATGATGCTGAAAATAAAATAAAAAGAAAATAAAAATGCAAGACATAAAATAAATATGATGCTAAAAGAAAAAATAAAAAGACAATAAAATAAATATGATGCATAAAATAAAAAGAAAATAAAAATGCAAGACATAAAGTAAATATGGTGCTGGAAATTAAAATGCAAGGCATAAAATAAATATGGTGCTGGAAAATAAATAAAAGAAAATAAAAATGCAAGACATAAAATTAAATATGATGCATAAAATAAAAGAAAATAAAATGCAAGACATAAAATAAATATGGTGCATAAAATAAAAACTAAATAAAAAAAATGCATGAGTACTAGAAATTAAAAAAGCAATAAATAAATTGCATAAAAAAAATAAAGAAAATAAAAAAAGTGCAAGAAAAAGAAATAAAAATAAAAGAATAGAGAAGAAGAAGGGGGGTGCAGAAGTAATAGGGGGAGTGCAGAAAGTAAAAGAGTAGAGAAAATAAGAAAAAGAAAGGGGCCCAAACAGATTAAATCTGGACCATCTGATCAGATAGAGGGTCCAGATCTAATCATAAGAGGACTTAACCTCAGCCACCAGATTAAAAATCAAAGGACTAAAAGAAAAGGAATACAGGAAAAGCCAAGGAGGGACATACATTTGATTATAACAGGGAATAAATACAGGCCGTTAGATCCAAGATCCAACGGTCCATCCCTGATGGTTCATTGGAACACAAACAAATGGGTGTACTAGATCCAAGGCATTTTGCATTAATATAAAAGGAAAAGCTAATAAAAAAAATCAAACCACACTTTTCTTTCTCTCTCTTTCTTTCTGGAAAAAAGCAGAAGCTCTCTCCTCTCTCTTCTTCTCACGTTCAGTTCCTTTTTCCGGCGCGGTGGTCGTCGGCGGCACCACCGCGCCGGAGAAAAAAAAATCTCCGTTTCAAAAAATTTTTACATTTTTAGAAATCCATTTTTATTCTTGTTCCGAATCCGAGCTTAGTTTTCTAAGATTCTTGACAGAAATTAGTAGATCTAGGTTCAAAAATTCGAAGCTAAACTACCTTGTTGTGGTTCGATTTTGAGTTTCTGTTTGCTGGTTTCGTGTACAGTTCGGCCTGGCTTTTGTGAAAGGGGTTCGGTTCTAGTTTAATTTCGTGAGACTAATTTCTCTTGAGTTTTTATTTTGGTTTTATGGTTGTTGCTGATTTTCGGTTTGTGATGATTTTTGCTGGTTGAATGCGTGAGTGGCTTGCGCGTACAGGTTGTGTGTGTGTGTGAATTTTCTGATTTTTTACTTTTCCGGTGGCCGGAATTGGATTTTGTGGTGGTTGTGTTGGTGGTTTGTGGTGGTTTTTGATTTACTGTTCTGACTCAGGTGTACTTGGGATCCGTGAACAGTACACTCTGTGCACTATTTATAGTAAAAAAAGGACAGATGAAATTGGACGAAAATGCCCCTCTGGGCCTGGACAGATAAATGACTGACATTGGACTAAAGATGATTAAATTAAAAACTAATCAGCAAAATAAAAAAAAAAAGATATTAACAAAAACGAAAATAAAAAAAATAAAAGTAGAAAGCACTAAAAATAAAAAGCAAATAAAAAGAATAAACTAAAAATAATAAGAATAATAATAACTGATAAAAATAATAATAAAATAAAATAAAACTGTCGCTTTCGGAACAAAAAATGAGATATTTTAAAATACCTCCCTGCCGAAATTTCGTCTGAAACGACGGAAATTTCCGGCCTAAAAGACGAGAGAAATGAAATAAAAACGGGTCAAAAATGGGGTATGACAGATGCCCCTATTTAAGTTTCTTCGTTACGGAGATTTAAAAGTGAAATTTTAAAATCGACGGGTCGAAGAGACTTAAATACAGAGTACACCATTTTTGACCAGTTTCAAATGCAAAATGTTATGAATGTAATGCTATGCATGTGATGCTATGCATGTAATATTGTGGATGTTCGCGATGCAAGTATGAATGCAAGATGGCGAAGACGACTCGACTGGGGATAACAAAACAAAAGGATACCCGAGCCTGCTAAAGGAAACGGGGTCCGACTCCACTGAGGGGATCACATGGTTTTACTGGGGATAAATGTCAGCTGTTCGGGTTATTGTCGAACTGCCACTGATGATGAGTAAGAAAGGTAAATGCCAACTGTTCGGGTTATTGGCGAACTGCCATTGACGACAAGAAGTAAAGATGAATGTCAGCTGTTCGGGTTATTGCCGAACGAGTCAACTGACGACGGGAAACAAAAAGGATAAATATCAGCTGTTCGGGTTATTGCCGAACGAGTCAACTGACGACAGGGAACAAAAAGGATAAACGTCAGCTGTTCGGGTTATTGCCGAACGAGTCAACTGACGACAGGAAACAAAAAGGATAAAAAGCCAGTTGTTCGGGTTATTGCCGAACGAGTCAACTGACGACAGAGAACAAAAAGGATAAAATGCCAGCTGTTCGGGTTATTGCCGAACGAGTCAACTGACGACAGAGAACAAAAAGGATAAAATGCCAGCTGTTCGGGTTATTGTCGAACGAGTCAACTGACGACAGGAAACAAAAAGGATAAATGCCAGCTGTTCGGGTTATTGCCGAAAGAGTCAACTGACGACAGGAAACAAAAAGGATAAATGCCAGTTGTTCGGGTTATTGCCGAACGAGTCAACTGACGACAAGAAACAAAGGTAAATGCTGGATGAAATTTAGAAGCTGGATGAAATATAAAAGCAGGATGAAATTTTAAAAGCCGGATGAAATTTAAAAGCAGGATGAAATTTAAAAGCAGGATGAAATTTAAAAGCAGGATGAAATTTAAAAGCAGGATGAAATATAAAAGCAGGATGAAATTTTAAAAGCTGGATGAAATTTAAAAGCAGGATGAAATTTAAATGCTGGATGAAATTTAAATGCTGGATGAAATATAAAAGCTGGGGGAAATTTAAAAGCAGGATGAAATTTAAAAGCAGGATGAAATTTTAAAGCAGGATGAAATATAAAAGCAGGATGAAATTTTAAAAGCTGGATGAAATTTAAAAGCAGGATGAAATTTAAATGCAGGATGAAATTTAAAAGCTGGATGAAATTTTAAAGCAGGATGAAATTTAAAAGCTGGATGAAATTTTAAAGCAGGATGAAATTTAAAAGCAGGATGAAATTTAAATGCAGGATGAAATTTAAAAGCAGGATGAAATTTAAAAGCAGGATGAAATTTTAAAGCAGGATGAAATTTAAAAGCAGGATGAAATTTAAAAGCTGGATGAAATTTAAAAGCTGGATGAAATTTAAAAGCAGGATGAAATTTAAAAGCTGGATGAGATTTAAATGCTGGATGAAATTTAAATGCTGGATGAAATTTAAAAGCAGGATGAAAATTAAAAGCAGGATGAGATTTAAATGCTGGATGAAAAGCAGGATGAAATTTAAAAGCTGGATGAAAATTAAATGCTGGATTAAAAGCAGGATGAAATTTAAAAGCAGGATGAAATATAAATGTCAGCTGTTCGGATTGTTGCCGAACTTGCCACTGACGACAAAAGACTGGATAAGACAATGCACAAGCCGTTCGATAAGGAACTGCCACTTGGCGAAAAGAGGATGATATCTCAGGATGAAATACTGGGGATGACATTTGGGGAAAGAGAGGGTTACAAATTATTCATGATCAATTGATATGGAAAGATATTCAAAACAATATTCAGGGTGGTTAACGCAACCATGATGTTGTCTGTATGCATGAATGTGTATATGCATGAATGTATGAATGCATGTATGATTTATGTGACTGTATGACTATACGAAGGATTAATTTGTGTGATAGTGTAATTGATGAATTTGATGAGACAAGATTAGACAAGATGGGGAGTGGACCGACGACGCAGTACAAGCACTCGACAATCTTTATTGGGGATGATACCATTGGAGACATATCAAATCATTAACAGGGTAATGCCCGCCATATGCAACAATTGATGGGGAGTAATCACTTCCTGGGGAAGATGGTTACAAATTATTCATGATTGATTGAAATGAAAAGATAATTGAAGCAAGACTCATGATGGTTAATGCAGCCATGTATGCATGATATTGTCTTTATTGTATATGCATGAATGTGCATATGCATGAATGTATGAATGCATGAATGACGACACGACTTGTATGACTGTATGGAGGATTGAATTATGTGACTGGATGACTGATTAACTTGTGATTGTATGATGGATTGACTTGTATGATTGTATAACTGGTGGACTTGATGAGACAAGGTTAGGCAGGTGAGAGGGAAAGTGACCCGACTTCGCATCACAAACACTTGGCAATCTTCAGTGGGGATAGTGCCACTGGGGCACGTCAAAACAAAGACGGGGTAAAGCCCGACATATGCAACAAATGATGGGGAACAGACACTTCCTGGGAAGAGCGTGCTAATCCAAAACCTGGTAGAAGAATTGGTGCTTCTATGGTCATGCTTATCTTTTGTGTGTTTTTTTTGAATCCCTAATTTTTGCCTGGACCGCCCTTTCAGGTTTTCAGTCCACCGGGAATATATTCTTTTGTATGCCCCTAATTTTTGCCTGGATCGCCCTTTCGGGTTTTCGATCCACCGGGACGCTCATTTTTGCCTAAGCCGCCCTTTCGGGTTTTCGACTTACCGAGCTCATTTCTTTTCTTTTTTCTTTTTTCATATATATATATATATATATATATATATATATATATATATATATATATTTCTTTTTGTTCTTTTTTTTTTGTACTCGTTTTTTTTAAGCAATTGACCATGTTCAGCACTGCAGAGTTTATCCGTTCTCAGGATAGCTGTTGACGTACCCTTCACTTATTCATGGGTTCAAAGAAAATGTGTTTTGTTGTTTGTGCTTTTCAAAAAGACATGAAAAATATTTATGATTTTGAAGAATATTTTGTTTCAAGCACTACCATCAAAAATAGAGGAAGTTTTTTTTTAAAACTGAATAGATAGGAATTCCAAATGAAAGGCAATAGGCTCAAATTTATTTAAAAGAGTGGCGACCCGCCAATGGCATGGCTCCACGGATCTTAAAAAGTTTGGAAAATGGTAAATATAAATTGAAGGTACATTGAACACAATAACCGCTATTCTCCCTGACAACTTTGAATTTCACTGTTTGGATGCTTCAGATTCAGAGTCTCTTTGACATTTAATGTGCCCCAAGTGAGTAGAGATCAGACTAATGCAGTTACTTTGTCTTTTGATCCTTAACTTTTGCATAGGTCGCCCTTTCGGGTTTTCGACCTATCAGGATGATTATTTTCTGTTTTATGTCTCTAATTTTTGCCTGGACCGCCCTTTCGGGTTTTCGATCCACCGAGACGCTCCTTTTTGCCTAAGCCGCCCTTTCGGGTTTTCGACTTACCGAGCTGTTCTTTTATTTTTTAGACAAAGTATTTCTTGACTGCATCGGCGTTCACCGGACGAGGGAGCTCATCTCCATCCATAGTCGTAAGAGTCAAAGCACCACCGGAGAAAGCTCTCTTGACGACATACGGACCCTCGTAATTAGGCGTCCACTTGCCCCTGGAATCGGGTTGGAAAGATTAGACCCTCTTGAGCACAAGATCTCCTTCCTGAAACACACGGGGAAGAAGCTTCTTGTCAAAAACTTGTTTCATCCTCTTTTGATATACCTGCTCATGGCACAAGGCCTTCATGCGTTTCTTTTCAAGTAAGTTCAACTGATCATATTTGCTTTGACATCATTCAGCCTCTGATAATTTGGCTTCTATTAGAACTTTCATACCGTATACCAAAGATAAAAGGGGTTGCCCCTGTTGAGGTACGCACTGAAGTACGATATCCGTGTAAAAGCATTCTGTAACATCTCATGCAAGTCCTTGTAGGTGGTTACCATCTGCTGCACCATCTTTTGATATATTTTTTCTTTTTTCTTTTTGTTTTCTTTTTCCTTTGATTTTTGTTTGTTTTTTTGCTTTTGATTTTTTTGCTTTTGATTTTTTGCTTTTGCTATTGTTTTTGTTTGTTTTTTTTTTTATGCAGCTTAGATGGCACCATTCATCTGGGATTTTATCAGGAATACCGTAGCAGCAGTCCCTCGGAACTCAAATTTATCACTTCCAGTGCTTCTTCATGAGACTGAATGATGTTCTTTTTCATATTCTAGTAACAGAGAGATCTTTTCGAGAATCCCTTCATCCTCCTCCTCTTCAGCTTCGTAAACAGGGAACTCAAAGTCGGGAGAGAGCATAGGGTTAAAGTGTACAACGGGTTTATTGGTGTTCAGATTTACATATGATTGATGATTAGTTTGAGAAAATGAGTGAACAATGCAGATTTTTCGAAATTGATTGGAAATAAAAGTAAAAATGAAATATTTTTTGGGTTTTTTGTGTTACCATTTTCCAGAAAAAGCTAAGAATAAAAAAACATAGTCAGGAACAAAACGACTTCTTATTTGATGATGGGAATGCATAAAACAAAAGCCCTAAACAAGCTCACTTTCATCTCGGGCGGAACGAAAGGATTTTTTTTTTGAAAAGACAAGACAACAAAACACATTACTTGGACCTATAAGTAACTGAGGGAATGTCAACAGCGATCCAATTGCGGTAAACTCTGCCATGTGTCCCGAAATTAACTGGCACCTTCTTCAACAGGGTGAGTTTCTGAACAATCTTGCACCAAGTTAACAGATGGGGTCCCATGACCAGGTAGTGGATTAGCTTGCACACTGGAGTTCGGCTCTTTGAAGGATAAGATGTTAGCCTGGATCAACTTCTGGACTTCGGCTTTCAAGGCGTAACAGCGCTCAATGTCATGACCGGGTGCCCCTTGATGGAAAGCACAATAGAGATCAGGTCTGTACCCACGTGGCAACCTTTCAAGTACCCGAGGGGGTGCCTTAGTTTGAACGAGGTTTTTATCAAGCAAAGCGGGAAGTAACTCTGCATATGCCATGGGGATTGGATCAAAATGGGATATCCACTGAACCTGATTATGTTGTCGAGGCTGTTGTTGATGTTGCTGCTGAGGCTGCCTATGGGCCACCATACTTACCTCTTGCTCCTCTTTTCCTAAAAAGCCATCCCCAAACTTCTTTGTACTGTTAGCAGCAAAATCAGTTTCCATGACTAGACGTCCTTCTCGGACTCCTTCTTCCAGACGCATTCCCATATTTACCATCTCGGTGAAATCTGTTGGCGCACTGGCAACCATCTTCTCATAGTAAAATTGGCCGAGAGTCTTCAGGAAAACCTTTGTCATTTCCCTCTCTTCTAGAGGCGGGTTAACTTGTGCAGCAATCTCTCTCCAACGCTGGGCGTATTCCTTGAAGGTTTCCTTTTCTTTCTGGGCCATAGCCTGAAGCTGGTCTCTGTCGGGGGCCATGTCCAGATTATACTTGTATTGGCGAATGAAAACCTCACCAAGATCATTGAAAGTGCGGATGCTAGCACTGTCCAGGTTCATATACCATTTCAAAGCAGCACCAGTCAGACTGTCCTGAAAGAAGTGGATAAGAAGCTTGTGATTATCAGTGTGCATAGACATCTTCCTCACGTACATCACCAGATGGCTACGTGGACACGAATTCCCCTTGTATTTTTCAAAGTCAGGGACCTTGAACTTAGGCGGTATTACAACGTCAGGAACCAAACAGAGTTCTCGAGCATCTTTACCAAACAAGTCTTTTCCCCGGAGAGCTTCAACTTCCCGTTGCATTCCGTCAAATTTCTCCTGAAGTTCAACCATCCTGTCAAAATTTCCAACACTTTCAGCACGAAAGATAGGCACGGCCTCTTGTTGGATGGAGTGGATAAGAGGTGTTGAATTTGTTGCAGCCACTTGAGTGGATGACAGACCGGGTGGAGGAGTAAGCACGGTAGAGGTTGGCAAAGCCATCGAGATTGGTTGCTCAAGAGTAGTGACAACAGGCTGAGGAACTGACGTTTGGGTTTGGGAAGCTAACAAAGCATTCACCATGGAAGTCAACTTCTCCATTCCTTCCCGAAGATTGGCCACCTTTTCCCGGAGGTTCTGGTTTTCTTGCTCTAACAGATCCATTCTTTTTCTCTGGTGTGCTCGAGTGTTGTGAATGCGAGTAGGCTTGCAATGAACACGCTGGGCCACTTTCTTTGACTGCGGCAGATTGACCTTTTATTGGTGAACAAAAAGTAAGACTCGATTTGGAAACTATGAATGCAACATGATGCATGCTTATGCTTATGCAAAAAGAGAAAGTTTTGTTTATCGAAGGACTTGTCGAAGTAATTGTAAACACCATAGTTTGAACGTTTCATTTAAAATATTACAATCAATCCCCTTTTAAGAAACAAAGCCAAGGGATATGCTCAGAAGTTCATCAGTAAAAATCTTGAAAAAGTCCCGACATTTCTAACTTGGGGATGCCGGATGATCTCCCATAACGAGTTTGGAAAATCCTCCAGACTAGTCACTAAAGATTCCGGCTTCCTTAAATTTGTCAAATCTGGGCTTTTGAAATTGTATTTCTGAGTGTTTCTCTTTGTGAAATTCATTCCTACGATGTTTACAACAAAACTTGTCTAAGTCCTTCGATACTTGATGGAAAAATGTTTATGAATGAATGCATGCATGCATGATTATGCTAAAGAGTGGAGAAAACATGGTGAGGTTAAGGTCCATAATGTTGGAGTCAAGGGTAAACACGCCATTTGGTAAGGACTATGGTTTCATATGTACCTGTATCACGGGTTCTACCAAGTTCCCAAAGTCCTCAACCCCTTCCAAATACCGTCGGGTTACGAGATTGACTCCCGATCCGATAATATTTGTAAGAAAGTCTCGTTTGAGTGTAGTATCGCGTATCAACTAATTCAAGATTACTCTTGGTTAGCCACCGCACTACGTCCTAAAAGGCCAAGATGGGTTAAAGGTAACTAAAGGTCCTCAACTTCATAGGTCACTCGAAAATATCAATGCTGAACACGACTTACTCATGTCAACATAGTAATACTTCCAAGATTCCTCCATTGAGTGGGGTTATCACATGTGTCACATCCGAAATTTACCCTCGGAAAGCCACTATGATTATACCACCGTCCTATCTTATGTTTCCCTCAAGTCCGGGTGTAGGACTTATCTCACCACTCACGTAAAAAGATAAACACTTAAGCACATATTTACAAATACAAGTAATAATAAAGCATAAAGATAAAGAAAAGCAAGATAGGTTTAACCCACTTAGGATTTTGGTCCCCAGTGAAGTCGCCATTTTCTGTCCCGGTGATTTTTGGATATCAAGCTATTAATTAGCGTTGACTCGCAATTTTAATTTCACCACCGATCTTTTATTTTTTCCGAGGAAAAGGGAGAAAGTTCGAAAACCCTATTTTTAGAGAGATCAAGGTCCGGGGGTTGGTTACGCAAAGGGAAGGTATTAGCACCCTAAACGTCTATAGTACTCTATAGGAACCTCTTGCTTTTATTTTATCTTTATGCTAAAATGATTATTTGTTTGTAAAAATGAAAGCTTAAGTGTAAAAGGACTAGAGTGATAAAAAAAGAAAGAAGGAAAATGTTTTTGTTATTTTTATTGATTTGGAAAGACAAAGTCTTTTGCCTACGTACCCGAGCGGGATCAAAATCTCGTAGTTCGGGGTAAAAAGATAAGTGATTGGTTTTGGTTGATTTTAAAGTTTGAAAAAAGGTTTTAAGAAAGATGAGAGGCCGTAAAGGCATAGAAGAAATAAAAGAAGTGAGTTTGATTGATTTTAATTTGAAAAAAAACAAGTTTTGATTGGTTAAAGGTTGATTAAAAATTTGATTAAGAAAAGGAAAGAAAAGATTAATTTTTTTTGAAACTTTGGTTATAAAATATTTTTGGATTTTTGACTTTTTATGAAAATTTGATTAAGTCCTAGGGTCCTGAGACTAAGTTATGCTGAGAAAAACTAAGCGCGCCGGATCCCTCAAAATGACGTTGGATCAATTGAGGGTCCTTTTCCTCGGATACGGTCCAAATTACAATATCGTCCTCGACATAAAGCATAAAAAAATAAATGTGGTGTCGGTGCATATTCTCATTTATATTTATTTACATTGGACCTAGATACATTCTAATAGCAATAAAATAAATGACAAGAATAATAAAAAAAATGCATTAAAGTAAATATGCTAAAGGAAATAAAAAAATAATGCATGAAACGCAAAATAATAACTAAATATGGTGCATAAAATAAATAAAGAAAATAAAAATGCAAGACATAAAATAAATATGATGCTGAAAATAAAATAAAAAGAAAATAAAAATGCAAGACATAAAGTAAATATGATGCTAAAAGAAAAAATAAAAAGACAATAAAATAAATATGATGCATAAAATAAAAAAGAAAATAAAAATGCAAGACATAAAGTAAATATGGTGCTGGAAATTAAAATGCAAGGCATAAAATAAATATGGTGCTGGAAAATAAATAAAAGAAAATAAAAATGCAAGACATAAAATTAAATATGATGCATAAAATAAAAGAAAATAAAATGCAAGACATAAAATAAATATGGTGCATAAAATAAAAACTAAATAAAAAAAATGCATGAGTACTAGAAATTAAAAAAGCAATAAATAAATTGCATAAAAAAAATAAAGAAAATAAAAAAAGTGCAAGAAAAAGAAATAAAAATAAAAGAATAGAGAAGAAGAAGGGGGGTGCAGAAGTAATAGGGGGAGTGCAGAAAGTAAAAGAGTAGAGAAAATAAGAAAAAGAAAGGGGCCCAAACAGATTAAATCTGGACCATCTGATCAGATAGAGGGTCCAGATCTAATCATAAGAGGACTTAACCTCAGCCACCAGATTAAAAATCAAAGGACTAAAAGAAAAGGAATACAGGAAAAGCCAAGGAGGGACATACATTTGATTATAACAGGGAATAAATACAGGCCGTTAGATCCAAGATCCAACGGTCCATCCCTGATGGTTCATTGGAACACAAACAAATGGGTGTACTAGATCCAAGGCATTTTGCATTAATATAAAAAGGAAAAGCTAATAAAAAAAATCAAACCACACTTTTCTTTCTCTCTCTTTCTTTCTGGAAAAAAGCAGAAGCTCTCTCCTCTCTCTTCTTCTCACGTTCAGTTCCTTTTTCCGGCGCGGTGGTCGTCGGCGGCACCACCGCGCCGGAGAAAAAAAAATCTCCGTTTCAAAAAATTTTTACATTTTTAGAAATCCATTTTTATTCTTGTTCCGAATCCGAGCTTAGTTTTCTAAGATTCTTGACAGAAATTAGTAGATCTAGGTTCAAAAATTCGAAGCTAAACTACCTTGTTGTGGTTCGATTTTGAGTTTCTGTTTGCTGGTTTCGTGTACAGTTCGGCCTGGCTTTTGTGAAAGGGGTTCGGTTCTAGTTTAATTTCGTGAGACTAATTTCTCTTGAGTTTTTATTTTCGTTTTTTGGTTGTTGCTGATTTTCGGTTTGTGATGATTTTTGCTGGTTGAATGCGTGAGTGGCTTGCGCGTACAGGTTGTGTGTGTGTGTGAATTTTCTGATTTTTTACTTTTCCGATGGCCGGAATTGGATTTTGTGGTGGTTGTGTTGGTGGTTTGTGGTGGTTTTTGATTTACTGTTCTGACTCAAGTGTACTTGGGATCCGTGAACAGTACACTCAGTGCACTATTTATAGTAAAAAAAGGACAGATGAAATTGGACGAAAATGCCCCTCTGGGCCTGGACAGATAAATGACTGACATTGGACTAAAGATGATTAAATTAAAAACTAATCAGCAAAATAAAAAAAAAAGATATTAACAAAAACGAAAATAAAAAAAATAAAAGTAGAAAGCACTAAAAATAAAAAGCAAATAAAAAGAATAAACTAAAAATAATAAGAATAATAATAACTGATAAAAATAATAATAAAATAAAATAAAACTGTCGCTTTCGGAACAAAAAATGAGATATTTTAAAATACCTCCCTGCCGAAATTTCGTCTGAAACGACGGAAATTTCCGGCCTAAAAGACGAGAGAAATGAAATAAAAACGGGTCAAAAATGGGGTATGACATACAGCATTTAGGTTAATCCCATATGTCACAGCCAATCCCGCAATACCTGGAAAGGAATGAAGTTTTATGCCTAATGTCACGATGAGCGAGTATGACTATGTAAATTACAAATTGAAATACTCACTAGGATCAGCTATTGAACTTGCAAAAGATACCAAGAAAACCAAGCAGAAAGCAAATACTATTGAGGATAAAAGATCCAATCTGAAAGTCAGCCATTCCATTGCACTAGCACTGTATAATTTAGGTTGCGAATATTTGTCTATCAATTGCATATTCATTTCATGAAATCTTGATTCTTGCTCAAAACTTCTTATAGTTGTTGTTCCAGAAATTGTTTCAGAAAAATGTTGTATAACTGGAGCTTGGCAAATACCAGTTAATCGTGATAATTCACGTGCTGATGCAGAGTAGTATCGCTGCATATAAAGAAGCACTGTTACTTGTAAAGTCAGCATACATAATGTTATTGTTTGCACAATAATAGAATTCAAATATTTGATCAATGAGAGTAACATCATACATTGAAAAATGAAAAGGAAGAGTGAAATTTAAAGTCAAACACATTTGATGACATGACATTCAACTTGAATGGCGTGGAATGGTATGTTTTCATAAAAATTAGTAACCTCGGTGATTTTATTAAGAAATGTGCATAACCTTAAACGACACTTAATATGACACAAGGAGACTACCTGGTACCATATGCAAGTTGCCATGACAGGAATCAATACTATAAACACCTGCCATGCAACTTGAGACATCACAGCAACAAATCCCAAGACCTGAACAACATTGAAGGACGGATCAGTCCCGGCCACTGGTTTGTGATAGGACGGATCAGATTCACTTCATCAATTTTAAACAATTTCTACCATTCATTTAAATCTGACAGTCGATATCAGTAATTATGCCATGCAATTACTTCAACGAAGAATTATAAACATGTAATTACATACCCTATTAAGAATTCTTCCACTTGGGGTGGCATCAAGAAACGACATCGGTGCTCGAATAAAGCTCAAATGCATTTGATTGAAGAGAATTGTGGCGGTCTTGTATCCCGCTATCACAGCAAAAACTGCTCTGGCAAGTGTGGCAAACGAACTTCCAATTGCCAAAGAAACATAGACAACCATAAGAGTAAGGCTTCCAATACCAGGTTCTGCAGTTGCTGAAACAGGAGTTGCCAAAGCCATCCAATAATTGCTTGCAATCTGTAAAACCACAGTGAGTGTCTGTGAAAGAATAAATAATGGTACGTGTAGAATAAATAATAAGGCATAAAAGTTAATCTCAATTATTTGAAGAAACAACGCTAAAAAAGGCAAACATAACCCAAAAGTCAAAGAGCACCATAAAAACAAAATAAGAAAATACAAAGAAACCAAAATAAGCTTCCTATCACGGTTAATTGCCTCGAAACTGCAGGGAACAAAAACTCTATCAAGCAAAGTAGCAAACTCAGAGAAAACTAGTTCAAAGCAAGAGACGGTTCAAGTAATGACCTATTCCATGCAACACGAATTCGCAGATATCTGCACCACTTGATATAGTTATCTAGCACCTTCTTGAAAACTTCATTGATTGTTTTCTCATCAATTTTCTGTATATTCCATCAGACATAAAGAGAAAAGCAACAAAAGATACAGAGTCTTTATAAGTACTCTGCATAATTGCTAAGTACTCTGCAACAAAAGATACAGAGAGCAATTCAGTTGGAATATGATAAAAAGAAAAGATACAGAGGAATGGAAGTAATAACAATTCAGTTCAGAAAAGATACAGAGAAAAGATACAGAGTCTTTATAAGTACTCTGCATAATTGCTAATTTCAGTGTCACAAAATTGCTAATTTCTTGGAGTGAATTTAGAAAAATTGCACACAGTTCAGCAATTCAGCAAACACGTAGAATATTTTCAATTCAGCAATTCTCAGAATGACGTCAATTCAGCAAAATTGCACATAGTTCGGCAATTCAGCAAATATGTAGAATGTTTTCAATTAAGCAATTCTCAGAATGACTATATACTAGAACGTTTTCAATTGAGTTTTATAACATATAATGACTATATACGCATAATTGAACTTACAACTTTTTCCTTTTCCTTTGCCTTTGCATTGACAAATGACCAGCATGTTCCTTTCCAAACACTTTGACAAATGCTTCATTCTTAAATTGAGTGTTTTGCATTTCAGCTTGCAGTTGTTCCTGCATATGCAAAATACCAAATATAGCTAAATATTACTTGCAGAATGTTACTTGAGGTTAGAGTGCCCCAAAAATCAAGACAAACACTTGCACCAGAGAAAAAAAGAACATTTATGTAAACCAAACAAAAGAAAATCAATGCAGTTATACCTGCAGAATTGTTCTCAGCTTGTAATTGTTCTCAGCTTGCAATTGTACTTACAAAAGAAAAAAGCTTATACTTGCAGTTATACTTAAAAAAGAAAAAAAAACTTGCAATTGTTCTCAACTTTTAAATGACTGATCTGCATATTGGTTTTCTAAAAAGTTACTGGCATTGCAATTGTTCACAGCTTGTAAGACTCGTTGAGATTCCAAAAAGTTATTTTCTAAAATACAAATCTTAATTCAAAAAGTTGTGCTGGGTTGGGCACTGTTTTGGTGCATCTTTTGGATCCATTCAATCATCCTCAAACTTGCGATCGATTAAATGCAATGCATGTCAATATACAAATCCATATAATTCAACACAAGTTTACACAAACCAATTTTTAATCAAGTTAACTCAATTTCGGTAGCCAAAGCCATATAAACTAGTTCTAGCAAATCCTATGAATTAATTCAACATCTATATAGGTATAACCAAATCCATCACAAATTTTTAATGTCATGTAAATTTAATCAAGCCAAAACTCCTTACACCCAGCAAAGGTCTCGCATATTCTTTTTCTCTTAATTGTTTATCAATCTATCAAATACTATATAACAATTAAAATATTGCTGATTTAAAAGAAAAAAACATTTACTATATACGTATAATTGCACTTACAACTTTATCCTTGGGCTCTTCATTGACAAATGATCCGTTGGACTTTTTATGAGAAATTGAATACATTTCTCTCGTACTGTACTTTCGACCATCTCTCATTTCCTACAAGTAAGCACATATAATAATTACTTGCGCGAATATATGTACAATCAGTAATAGATTGAATGAATCATACCAGAGGTCAACAAGCTACAACTCATGAAGGCATGTGACACGAAAAAACAGAAAAATAATGCAAGCAATAAATTACTTTTTAAGTTCATCGGAGGATTAGAGCAATGGCTCGCATATTGTTAATATTTTCATTATTTTTTGAGTTGATCATTCATATTTATTGCAATGTATTAAAAGTCAACTAAAGAAAAAATATAAACAACACAGAAAAGGATAGCTAACAGATCTGATGAGTTCGACAAATGAGAAGGTTGATTTTACACTTGTTCGTGTAATCTTGAGATGACCAACTATAACATGACATCTAAAGGCCAAAAGAAGGTACCAAGAGTAAGACAAGGCATGAGAAGGGTTCAACCTGCAGATTGCTACTAAGTCATGTGGACATTGCATCTATTCTTTGTGGTTGTATAGACCAAACACAAATAATCAATTTACAATTTTGTAGAGTGCATATTAATAAGGAAAGAAACTAATTCACAAATCTCAGAAAACTAAACAAAAATCCCATACAACTTCCATTAACCCTATATTAAATGAGTACCCATTTCAATTAACAATCATTAACACCATAAATCATAACAACAAAAAAAATCATAATTTCCAGCAATACACAACCATTGTCCATAAACTCATAAAGTTTTGTTTTTGCCAATTACCTAAATTTTCAGCTTAATTTCATGGCAGATCAAATAAATAAAGGTTAGAAGAAAAAAAAAGTTTTACCTTGAGAAAGTCAAGTAGGAGAGATGAAGAAGTGTGAACCAAGGCGAAATCCGAGGATGAAACCGAATTGCACAGAACTGTGAACTGAAATCCAGAACTCAAATCTATAAATTATACAGAGTTAAAAGAAAAAAAATCACTCAAATCAACAAAGACACAAAATTTAAAAAGTTAAATGCTTAAAAAAACAAAAAATCAAGAAATAAACATGCAAAAATGGAAGTTGAGAGAGTGAAATTGAGCGTGAGATTGGGGGTAACACTTCATCGATTGAGAATAACAATGATTTAGAGTGGGGCTTTAGTCATTAAGGGGAATCGAGAGTGAGATTTTCCAGAATTGGGAGAAAAATGGGATATGATGTTCAATCGAGTGGTGGAAAAAGTGTTGAAACTTATGAATGTGTATCGATTGTTGAAGGCGTAGGATGAAATTGGAGGTTAGGTTTTCAGAAATTGGAGATTAGAGAGTGGGATTTAAGATTAGAGAATGGAATTGGGTTTTAGGGTTTTGGAGTTGTGGGAGACTGAGATAGAGAAATAGGGATTTGATGAAAAAATTTAGGCTACAAGCGGGAGTGAGAAATTGACAACGCGCCTTGTAAATTTTTCCTTAAAACCTGCGAAGGTTGGGCAGAACAGTCGCAATAACTGTCGCAAAGGTTTACTTTGCGACAGTTCTCAGGCAAGGGTCGCAAAGTAAGTGTCGCAAATTGCTAAATTTCTTGTAGTGATTCCATCAAAATGATACAGTCATAAGAAGGCTCAGCGAGCTCTTACAAGCCCAGAGAAACTCATGGGTGACTCATTATTCTAAAAGGGATTATTCTAGAAGGGGTCTTTTTGGGTAGGAATGGCAATTGAACCCAAGCCCAATGGGCACCCGTAGACAATATCCACGATGGGCACTACCGTGCTCATCTTGAGTTAAGCCTTGTAGTCATCAGCTATAAATACCAACGCATCTTGTTAAGTTGGTATGCAATTTGATATTCTTGATCTTCAGGGCAAAAGAGAAAGTCAAATAACCATATGATTTTCATGATATCAAAGCTCAAGTTTAGGCTATTATTTGCAACTTAAAAACCATGCATACAATATGAACTTTAGACTGAACGGTAGGGCAACCAAATGACACAAAGTTTATGCTCCACTAATTTTCTTAAGGCAACACAGTGTTAATGTATATGGATGAGTGGGTCAGATCTCTGGGTTGATTCACAGTGCAGAAAATATAAATTTGCATCCAAATTCTTTTCCTGTAAAAAATACATTTATCCGTGATATATGTAAGAGCAGAAAATATACTAAGAGATAAGACCTTACATTGATTACTACACACACGCACACACATATTTCTCCAAAGAGCAACAACCATCTCACAAAACATCACAAAATTTAGATTTGCTACACAGCTGAGATCTTGTGGATTTTGAAGCTTGAATAAAAAAATCAATGGACGAAGAATACTTACAGTTAAAGGACGAGTAGCACACAAGGACATGAGCACTCCGGTGTCGTGTTAGAGGAACTCTGACACGGTTGTTCTGTCAAACACGTTGGAAGAAGAAAAAGGGTTGACGAAAAAGTTACTCCTTTTGTGAAATTAATAGGACCAATGAGAAGCTCTCATCGAGGGGATTAAGAAAATAGTATTACTTTGTTCAATCAGTGAAAACGACGGTCATAACGGTGCCGGAAATTTTGTGCGGTGGTGGTTTATGAAGACGAGACGCGTGAGAAGCCTAAGGTGTGTTTCTGTGTTCAGAAAAAATGGGTAATAATTTTGTGTGGCTATGGTGTGAGATTGGGTGAGGTTTGAAATTAGGGTTTGTGAGAGGAGACGGAAAAGGGAAGTTTTTTCACGGGAGAGGAAAACCAAAAGAGAGAAAGGAACGCATGATAATATGTGAATACATAAGTTTTCCCCTCAGGCATTAAGGCACCAAAGTGAAAAGTGGGTTTGAAAAGTTCCTCAAAATTTCAAAAATGCCACCGTGTTTTATTTTCCCTACAGGTATTATATCAACTGATGTGAAAACTTTTTATCATTTACTTTTCCCCTCAGTTATTCCTCTCCACTGATGTGAAAACTTTATTAGTAATTTCGAAAATGCCACCGTGTTAACTATTACATCAGGTATTATTTCAACTGTTGTGAAAACGTTTTTGACCATGTTGTAAAATGTATATTTTCCACTAGTGTGAGTTAATCGAAATGGCTGCTGGTGGTCTAGACTATTCTGTCAGGAAGAAGTTGGATACCCAACATTTGAGAGATATGGCCCAATTGGCCGATAGAGTTCGACAAGTAGAAAGACTAAAAGCCGAAAAGGCTAGGTCCAATAGATTTCACAAGAAAGAGAAAGTTGCATATATTGATGATAACGGCAGCGACAAAGAATTCGATGTCGAATATACTTCCATCGATGAAAATGAAATCAATGTGGCTGAATTAAAACATGGACCTCCTTATGTTTGTAAATTATTAAAGCCATCAGACGGAAAGACCCCCATCGAACCTAAAAATGATAAATTTGTTGAGAAAACTTATACATTTCATGTTACTAAATGTGACGAAATGTTTGACCTATTGGTCACTGATGGTCAAATCCTAGTGCCAAAAGGTTTGAAATTACCACTAGTAGGAATAAAAGAGTTTGAAATCCTAGTGACCAAAGGAAGAAAAGAGTTTTTTGCAAATTTCATAACTTTTTGGGTAATAACACTTCCCATTGCGTTCTCTTTCAGGGACTTAGTCCAGAAAGCACTCAATGAGGGAAGACTAGAATTTGGCGACAAGACGAAACCGCCAATTCAGGTAGATGCAGATCCTCTTCAAGTCACCGATGCAATGTACATAGAGTCGTTTGACGTCAATGTTGTCGAGATTATGGGGGAGACTCTAGGGGAAAGTTCCAACAACCCCAAAGAGGTTACTGAAAGCCTCATGATGGTACCTGCAATGATCACTGAAGATCAATATGAGAAAAGATTGAAAGTTGTATATCCTAATGCTGAAGAGGGTTTAGTTGTTTTTCTGAACCGTTGCAAGATAAGCAATTCTGAAGTCACGATCTGCCCAAAATGCAGTTTAGTGTTTGACAAGAAAGTAGTAAGAAGCCTCGAGAGGAAAGGAAATTGGGTTGACAATAGGCCTAAGTTCAGTTTCAATCAAAGAGGCATTCCATATAAGGTGGTGCCTTCGACTAGAACTTATGTTCCATCCTCAGAGACTCCTGTGGGTAAATGGATCCATTTTGGTGGGAAAAACATCGGTCGTCATTCCTCCACATCAATGAGCGGAGAAATTTATCATGTTGACAACAAGTACGCCTACAGAAATGGATACAAAGGAAAGAATCCCATGACTAAAACCCAGTGGCACAGATTCCAACGTCAGAAGAAAGCTGCTGCTGCCGACGGTGTAGGAACCTCTGCAAAAAGGAAAGAATTAGTTGTCACTGAAATCAGAAAGCCAACAAAAGAGAGGCTTTTTCCTCCACTGCCTACCGTCAAAGAAAATCATCATGTCGAAGATGAAGAGATGGAATCAAACTTTTCTGATTTTGAGCCAGATTTTGATGTGTTATGCAACGTTGTTTCGATCCTACCAATTGAATTCGATTTAGTGTCGGAAATCAGTGAGGGGGAAGAAGATTTTACAGAAGATATGGCAAAACATAAGCCAGTTTGCTATTATGTGATGAACAACAACTGTGTCGAAGAACAACAAGCCATGTTCGAAAGGCCTAGTCGAGACATGAGGAACCACCTTAAACCTCTGTTCTTCCAGGCTAAGGTGAATAACATTAGGATTAATAAGGTCCTAGTGGATGGTGGTGCTGCGGTGAACTTGATGTCGCTGTGCTTATTAAAGAAAATTGGAAAGAAAGAATTCGACTTGACATCCCATAATGTGGTGTTTTCCAATTACGAAGGTAAGTCGGGCCATTCTTATGGGGCGATTGAAGTGGAACTGATTGTCGGAAGTGTCAAGAGGTCGACTTTGTTCTTGGTAATTCCATCCAAGGCCAATTACAACTTGTTACTTGGTAGGGAATGGATACGTGGTGTCGGGGGAGTCTCGTCGACTATGCATCAAATGCTATCCATCTGGAGGGAAGATGGACTGTTAGAGAATATTGAAGCTGACCAAAGCTCTTTCAGGACTGAAGTCAACCACATTAATGAAAAGACCTTTGATAAACATTTGGCATACATATCGCCATATCGATCCTCAGATTTTGGTCTGGTCTGACCAAAACAAGTGAAGAGTTCTGTTAGACTTCACCCAACCTATTGTTTCTTTTGGGAAAGGGAGTTAGTCGAAGACGAAAACTCTACAGAGGATGGAACCCCACCAGCTGGGTGGGATGCCAAACATTAATTATGTCTGTTCCCAACCCTTGGGAGAGAATTACGGCCTACATGGCCGAAAATAGACGAAAAGCGGATTTGGAAGATGTCATGCAACAAGAAATGGTCGTCGAGACCTTCGAAGATCATCAGGAAGGCGATTTGATCGAAGATCAGAGGTTGGATTACATATATGACGACGAGCCTTTGGGATTTGAAAAGGATCCAATGGGTCCCGCCAAGAAAATTGTGGCACAGGATCCTCTGGAAGAAATTGATCTGGGAGATGGCTCTATAAAAAGGCCAACTTATATTAGCGCCAAAATTGGTGAAGGATTAAAAGTTCGGATTGTCGAACTTTTAAAGGAATACAAAGAATGTTTTGCTTGGGATTACAATGAAATGCCAGGTCTAAGTCAAAACATGGTGGAATTGAAACTGACAATCCAACCAGGATAAAAGCCAGTAAAACAGACTCCGAGAAGATTTGCGCCCCAGATCTTATCGAAAATTAAAGAAGAGGTAGAAAGACTCTTACGAAGCAAGTTCATCAGAACGGCTAGGTATGTCGAATGGTTGGCTAACATAGTTCCTGTAGTTAAAAAGAATGGAACCCTTAGAGTCTGTATAGACTTTAGAGATTTAAACAATGCCACTCCTAAGGATGAATATCCTATGCCTGTGGCAGAAATGTTAGTCAACTCGGCAGCGGGTTTCGATTATCTAAGTATGTTAGACGGCTACTCTGGTTACAACCAGATTTTTATTGCCGAAGAAGATGTGTCGAAGACAGCTTTTAGATGTCCTGGGGCCATAAGCGTTTATGAATGGATAGTCATGCCATTTGGTTTGAAAAACATTGGCACCACATATCAAAGGGCAATGAATTCTATGTTCCATGATTTTATGGAAAAGTTTATGCAGGGGTACATAGATGATATTGTCGTAAAATCCACGACAGAGGATAGTCACTCAGACCATCTTCGACAATCATTTGAAAGGATGAGAAAATATGGTTTAAAGATGAACCCTTTAAAATGTGCTTTTTGTGTCCATGCAGGTGATTTCTTGGGCTTCGTGGTCCACAAAAAGGGTATTGAAATAAACCAAAACAAGACAAAAGCCATCTTGGAAACGAAGGCTCCTTCGACCAAGAAAGAATTGCAATCACTTTTAGGCAAAATCAACTTTCTGAGAAGGTTCATCTCGAATTTAAGTGGCAAGACTCAAGATTTCTTGCCATTGCTTCGACTCAAGAAAGAGGATACGTTTAGATGGGGGCCAGAGCATCAGAAGGCTTTTGAAGAGATTAAGTCATATTTGACAAAACCACATGTTCTTTTACCTCCACTAAAGAATAGGGTGATGAAATTGTACATAGCAGCGTCATAATCGTCCATAGGTAGCATGTTAGCTCAAGAGGATGAAAATGGTATCGAAAGAGCCATATACTACCTCAGTAGGACTTTAAATGATGTTGAGACAAGGTATCATCCGACTGAAAAGTTATGCCTTTGTCTATATTTCTCTTGTACCAAATTGAAGCAATATATAAAGCCAATCGACGTTTGTGTTTATTCTCATTATGATATTATTAAACACATGATGTCGAAACCTATTTTACATAGTAAAATTGGTAAATGGGCCTTAGCCCTCACAGAATATTCACTGACTTACAGGCCCTTAAAAGCTATCAAAGGGCATATCGTGGCCGACTTCATAGTCGACCATTCCGCGGTCGAAGCCACAATGAATTTGGTGGAGACTCGACCCTAGAAATTGTATTTTGACGGTTCCAGTCATAGAGATGGCACTGGAATTGGGATGTTAATTGTGTCACCTACTAATATCCCGACTAGCTTTAAGTTCAGAATTAATGAACTGTGCTCCAATAATGAGGCTGAATATAAAGCCTTAATAGCAGGACTTGAGATCTTGTTAGAATTGGGGGCAAAAGAAGTCGAGATAAAGGGTGACACCGAATTAGTCATAAAGCAATTGACGAAAGAATACAGATGCATTAAAGAAAATCTGATTATGTATTTTATTTTAGCCAACACGTTGTTACAACGTTTTCAGTACGTAAACATTGAGCATGTGCCTCGAATGGATAACCAGAAGGCGAATGAGTTGGCACAAATTACTTCAGGCTATAAGGTTTCCTAAACAAAATTAAGGGAGTTGATAGAAAAAAGAGACAAACTCACTCTAATATCCTTTCCCCAAACTGAATTGTCAACAACAAAAACTAGGTGGCAGAGTAAATAGACAATCTTTCAGTCCAAAATTTTGCAAAATTTCAAATCAAAGTTTTTGCCATTGACAATATGTCAGATAACGATTGGCGAAAACATATTGTTGAATATTTGGAAAATCCTTCCGGGAACACTAGTCGAAAAATCAAAGATAGAGCATTAAGCTATGTGATAATTGGAAATGAATTGCTCAAGAAAACTTCTGAACAAGTGTTACTAAAATGCCTTGGCGAAAATGAGGCATATCTGGCAATTTCCAATACCCATAATGGAATTTGTGGCTCTCATCAAGCAGGTCACAAGATGAAATGACTTTTATTTCAACAAGGTGTTTACTAGCCAACGATGTTAAAAGATTGTATAGAGTTCGCCAAGGGTTATCAGAAATGTCAAAAAACATGCGGGAATACAGCATGTATCAGCAAGCAAACTACATGCAATAGTGAAACCATGGCCATTTAGAGGTTGGGCTCTGGATTTGATCGGAGAAGTAAAGCCTACTTCGTTGAAAGGCCACCGTTGTATAATAGTTGGGATAGATTATTTCACCAATCGGTGGAAGCCGTTCCTTGACCAAATGTGGATTAGGAGGCAGTTATTAAATTCATTCAAGACCACATTTTGTACAGGTTTGGAATCCCAGAGACTATCACGACGGATCAAGGATCAGTCTTTATAGGACGAAAAATGGTAGAATTTGCCTCCGAAATTGGTTTTAAACTATTAACTTCAACACCTTATTATGCGCAGGCAAATGGTCAAGTCGAGGCTGCCAATAAAATTATCATTAATCTGATAAAGAAACATGTGGGTAGTAAACCAAAAAATTGGCATAATACTTTGAACCAAGCCCTATGGGCTTGCTAGAATTCTCCAAGAGAATCGACTAACACTACCCCATTTAGAATCACATTCGGACATGATGCAGTCCTACCCGTCGAAGTTTATCTACAGTCGACCAGAATTCAAAGACAATTTGAAATTCTGACAAACCATCATTGGGACATGATGTTGGACGAATTGGTCGATTTAGACGAAGAAAGAATACTTGCATTAGATGTCCTTACAAGGCAAAAAGAAAGAGTGGTTAAAGCCTATAACAAAAAGGTCAAATCCAAATCTTTTGCCTTAGGAGAGTTAGTATGGAAAGTAATTTTGCCTATGGATAAGAAAGAAAGAATTTTGGGCAAATGGTCACCAAATTGGGAAGGGCCATTTGAGATCACACAGGTCTTCTCCAATGGTGCATATGAGATAGAAGAGATAGGCGCAAATAATCGGGTCATGCGTGTAAATGGCAAATATTTTAAAAAATATAAGACAATCTGCAAGAAGTTAAAATCACACACGAATAAAAAGGTAACAGAAAATTCGTAACCATGGCATATACTGCCAAAACATTGTCGAAATTTTCAGAAGAGGCTATGTTATTACATATTACAAAGTTAAAAAAAAAAATACTAGCGTAAAGAACAAGATCAGCTTTTAGCCTCTCCAGAGCCTTTTTGGTGTGATTTAGCCTAACTTGATTCCGAGAACTCTCCTCGGACAACCTTTTGACTTCAGCTGTACACAACTTGTTTCTCTCAAAGTTTTCGATAGCTAGTTTGGCCTCCTATCGAAGTACAGAGTCTAAAGGATCTAGTGTTTTCCTAAACTCAGTTTTCTTTTTCTCTTCTTCTTTGATCTTTAACTCTAGGGCTTCGATTTGCTCTCTGTAAGTAGCGATGGCTAGGTCACAGTCCTTCTCCCCTGTAGAGGTTGTAGCACCCTTAAGTTCCAGGGAAGCAATCTTAGCCTTAGATGCTTCGACTGAATTCATGGTTACTTTTTGGTGATTCCGTTGCTGGGTCATCCTAGCATTGTTTTCAGATTCTTATTGCAATTCTCTAGCTATCCGATCCAGAAGAGGTCCAAATTCGACCAAAAAAGCCAACAAAGATCAGTTAAGAGTTAAGTTTTCCAACTTGCGAACCAAACCTTTTAGGTCGTAGGTGATGTTTGGATTTGCCCTAATAGCCTGGAGAAGGTCTACCTCAAGTATCTTCGTACGCAGCTCTTGGAGCAAGTCCTCTTCAGAAGTTTCAGAACCGCCACCGACAGATGTGGTCGAAATTCCTTGATCGTCCATAGCCGAAGGGGTTTCTCTACTCAACATAAGCTTCAAAGCCTCAAGAGGATTGCTTGCTTTAAGTTCTCTCAGTTCATCATGGCTTAGGGTAGCACTGGGGGCAGAAGTCTTCTTTGGAGGAGATTCGTCCATACCTTCTGGACTTCGAGGGTTTTCTTCTTCATCTTCATCATCCTCAAGATCTTCACTGCTTTCACCTTCATTGATGTTGTCATCTTTTTGCCCTTCAGCTGTCTCGACAAAATTTGGGCTTGGGGGCAAGTCAGATTGAGTGGTATCTCCGCCAGTAGGATCAGAAGGTTCCACACCTGTAGCATCAACAAGACGGTCATCCTTTGGCTGACCTTCGGTATGTTCAACACTGGCTTCAGTCTGGTTAGGTTCTGCGGGAGTGGTGATGAGTACATTTTCAAACCATTTAGCGGACGGTCCTCCAGCACTGTATCAGTCATTCATTGTATCTTCGTTTGTTTCTTCAATTATTTTAGAAATGGGAGGATCATATGGTGAAGTGGGCATCGGTTGTCTCTCGACCTCGACATTATCAGTCCCTAACACCAGTAATTAACAATTAACAACGTGTATTAGGTAAATTAGTCAACAATGTTTGAACTACAACTAGCTGAGGTTCGACATTTACCTGTGTACTGGTCTTTCCGACACCGGAACCTTCACTTGGAATCTTTTTCTGCTTATGAAGTTTCTTCTTTGAAGGTTTAGCAGTTGAATCTTGTTCATGCTTCCTTTTCTTCTCTTTCTCGACCACCGTCGAGGGAGCTTCAGTTTCGGCGTTTGGAGAAGGTGCATCATCCTGAAAGGAAAAGATAAGAAGAAATAGATCAGACCAAGCATTCATTCGATGTAGAGGTTTGTAAAAAACTAAAAGGAATGAAAGATTCGACATACCTCTGAGTCCTCGCTTGATATATCGATGAATTTTCTGGATTTCTTCCAGGGAGTTACATTGCAGGAACTACTAGCACATTTCCGTTTCTGAAAGGATACGTCAATTTTCAAGAATTGTCAAGACAAAAGTATTGTCATCAAAAGCAGAAAAATCATACCTCAGTGGCTTTCGACTTAGAAGGTTTGGCCTTCTTCTTGGTCTCCTCCTTGTCGGGTTCATCATCTGACGGTGGTCCAGTAGTAAGTGGTAAGGCGGCAAAGGACATGAAGTTGTTTTGAGTTTAAAGACACAAATAAGGTTATACTTTGTCTCTAAGTCGAAGGGTGTCACCTGTTCCAATTTCTGACGTGATTCGAACGTGTCGAATATCAAGGTGCAAATGACCTCCAAAACTAGGTATGTTATGCTTAGTCGGAGTTACTCGATCAGGTTTTTTATCAAAAAGGTTTTTGAAGGCTAATCTCGAACCATAAAAAAAAAAACCAATGAGGGTAAGGTGGTCGAAAAGCCAAAGCAAGTTTTCTAGTTGGTAAAGCCGAAAATCGAGTTTTAAAATGCAAAGTAAAAGTGTATTTATCTTTTACGTAAGGAGGAACTTTCACCATATGAAGTTTTTCATTAATTTTTTCCTTTAAAGTTCTCGCTGCTTGAGCAACGGTCCGACTAAGATGCCCTGGATCATACACAGTTT
This sequence comes from Medicago ruthenica, assembly GCA_018208015.1. NCBI lineage: Eukaryota > Viridiplantae > Streptophyta > Magnoliopsida > Fabales > Fabaceae > Medicago > Medicago ruthenica. Next base: position 30,689,167 of record CM031377.1, on the reverse strand, counting down.
CGAAATATTTTTGAAATGCTTGAATTTCTCGAATAGGCATACCTTTGGTCTTTGCCTTTTTGTTCTACACAGAAGGAAAAGCAAATATCAGCTGATCAAGTAAAGAGCTTTCATCAACATGAGCACTTTTTAATTTATAATAATTTCTCCACCAAGTAAAAAATTCCTCGGTGCATAAGAAAGATGTGTTGAAAGCTAGGGGCTCGAAACTGGGGGCATCTTGGTCGAATCTGGCAAGGCGTTCACGCCATGCTTTTTCGGTATTGGAATGACGCATGTCCTTTTACTGAGAAAGAGAGAGCTGGGTCGAAGTTGGCAAAGGCCAAATTGCCTAGCCACCAAATTTGGCTGATAGCCACTCACCCCGAAGAGATCTTTTCCTTTCCCAGTCGAAATCCTGAACTAGAGGAGGTTAGGGTTCAAGTAAGTTTTAGGGGCAATTTGTTAGCCTGTATTTTCAACAAAGGATATTAAATGCGGTCATTAAGGTTTGACTGAACACGTGGAAGACAAGTGGAGTTTTTGGACATAAAGAGTTTCTAAGATTGTGCGTTCGTCATGATCGAAGGAATAAAGCTGGTCGAAGGACATCTCGACAACTCGAAAGTTGGTTGTTTTCTGAAGAGGTTCCTTTGCAAACTGTCGGAATTCGTGACTGTCAAAAGAATAGAATTTGAATTTCAAATAGGTTATTCTCCTTGTTATTAGACATTAGTAGCAGTTATAGTTTGGATAGGATTGTACAGTTATTTCCTTAAGTATAAATAAGAGTTTTCCATGAGGAAAACGGGGTCACAAATCAAATACATAACATTCTATACACTTGAAGTATCCAAGTTACAGCGAGAAAAGAGTCACGAATCATGTATGATCCTTGTGAACAACCTTTATTTCAAATCAATGCAACTTACTTTACTTTAAGTTAATTCTTGCAATCTATCTTTATCCTGCAATTTCCATTCGACAAGTTCAAGCAATCGAACTTGAAGATTATCTTTATTTTCATACATTCGAAACATATAAGAATCGACAAAAACATGCAGAGATTTTTGTTGGATATTTGAAGGTTGGCTACATGTTTGGTAAAATCAAAATGTGCAAGCAATGCGTCTTCAGAAGTTAATTTATGTCTTCAGAAGCTGAAAATCTCATTTTGTACATCTTCAGAAGCTGGGTCAGGAGCTACAGTACTTCAGAAGCTGATAACTTTGCTCTGCGAAGCCACTGCGCTCTGCGAAGGTCTTCAGACGCACTGTTCATCAGAAGCTGAACTGGTCATCAGACACACTGTTCAGACGTTGACCTTCAGAAGCTGCCTTCAGACGTTGACTTTTGTTGACTTTCAGAAGCTGAATTTCTGCGTTCTTTTTGTTATTTCTTTCTGCATATCTTTTGAAGATTTGTTTGAAGTTTTATCCTGGCTAATGGTTCTAGAAGGTTGAGTAATTTGCGTGAGGATCTTGTTGAAGATTGGCTTCATTTATTTATGAATATATTTTCAAAGGAATCTTTGCAAAATATATTTCCTTCTATGAGCTTCTATAGAATTTCAGAATCATATCTTTGAGGATTATTTTGTTCAGAATTATGTGAGCTGCTGAAGACTATTTAAGGAGGACGTGTTGCTATTGAAGACTTGAACTGAAAAACCAGAAGTTTACATTAAAAGAGTCTTAGAGTTTTTGAGTCTGTGTAAGCTTAGTGCTTTGTTTGTACACCACTCATCTGTTAGAGTTGGTTTAGTTTGTTTTGAGTTGTAAATCACTTAAAGCTTTTAAGCACAAGTGATGTCTTTGATGTTTTGAAGTGTGACTTCGTATTTCATAATTGTTTGAAGAGTCTGATAATCACTGGGTTGTGATTACTTGATTGGGAAGTAAGTGGGTTCTTATATCTAGGAGTTCCTAGGTAGAAGTCTATACGGGTAGTGATTAAGTGATAAGGCTGGAAAAACAGGGGCTGTGACTTGAGTCTTAGAATTAATACTACTTAGTGGATTTCCTTCCTGGATTGGTATCCTCCAGATGTAGGTGAAGTTTGCACCAAACTGGGTTAACAAATAACTGTGTTCTTTATCTTCTGTCTGTTTTATTTTCTGCTTCTGAACTGCTTTTTTTTCCAAACTCTGTTTTTATAGTTCAGAACCAGTACCTGCCAGAATTTCAATTTTCAAACAGATTTGACAAACAATGGCCTGAGATTACTGGTTGATCTCGCAAGTAATAAATCTATAACCAGCGGTTGTTTACCAAAAGCCAAGGTAAACAGCGCCCAAGCTACTTGGGGCCAAAGTCACGGGAAACCAAGCCCAAACAGGGCTATAAATACCCACTTGGAAGGCACTATCAAGGTATCACAAAAACAGTCTAAACCCTAGTTTTCTAGATTGTACTCTCTGCAAGTACATGTATGTTGTGAATTATGTGAATGAAGTTAAATGAAGAGGTGATGTTATGATACTAATAGCATGTTGATGAATGTTAAGTGACGATGTTATGTGTTAAGTAACGGTGATATATGATATATGATAGGTGACAATGTTTGATAAGTGACGATGTTTGATAAGTGACGATGTTGATAAGTAACGATGATATAAGTGACGATGAACATATGTATGATTGTTGATGATGTTAGTGTTGAGTCATATGTATGTATGTGATGTTAAGTCGTAATGTATGGACATGTATTCATGCATGAGTCAAGTCTAGTGACGATGAAAGTGACGATGAGATCCCTCAGATAAAAGAACTCCGATATCCAACCCGGTACCACATGCATGTAGAGTCGTTAGGCGCATTGCAAAAACATGATGAGTCGTATATGGAAATGTTTTGGTGTGAATTTGTCCATCAATGTGGTATTTGTATATTTGATGATGTTAATGTGATGTGATTGGTTTATGTTTGCCTTGACGAATATTCATTGATGAGAATGTGTTATGTATATTATGAGGACCTTGTTGAAGCATTGATATGACTTAAATTGATGATATAATTAATGATTGATTGTTGATGAGTATATGTATGTATGCTTGAGAATCTTAATTTGAAGTATGGAGGTAACCAGGCTTGTAATTGATTGTAAATATGTGTGCATGATTGTAAGATGAACCATGTTTATTATGATGTGAGATTATATGATGATGATGTTGTTGCCTTGCCTGAACTTACATGCGTTTATTAATCTTTTATGTTGAACATATATCTTAGCCTCCAGTGGCTTTTGTCTCCTGCATCCTTGTGGTGTAGACGTGCAGGTTGAGGAGTAGCTCTTGCTTGTAAGTATTGATGAGGACAACATGATTGCTTACTCATGTTTATTGCTTTCTGAGGGGTCTAGATTAGGAGCTTTGATCTAGGACTTTGGGGATTTCCTTTTATGTTGATTTTGATGCTATTGGATCTATATGATCAAACTGATGTTGTTATATTTATGTTGAGATTTTATGTTTTGATCTGAGACATGACATTTGAGATATGTTGAGATATGATTTTATTCCGCTGTGATCTAAATATATTTGTGAAATTTTTATATTGGATATTTATATGAAATATACGTTGAGTAATAACACATTGATGTATGATAATGCATAATTTATCTTTTATAAATGTCTCTCAGAGATCGGACTGTTATAAAAGGTACGAAGCTTATGGTGGTGTCACACCTTTTTTTTTTTTTTTAATCGAATACACTATTACAATTTGTTATATGAGAAGATATGATTTTTCTGAGTTAAAATTGTTAAGCCAGGGGTAATTTGTAGATTTGATTTGCTTGTGAATTTAGATGGAACTTTAGTTTGTTATGCTGTTTGATAAGATTAAATGTGTGGGAGTATACAAAATGCTAAGTTTTGAAAGGAAAGTGGGCGTTAATCTTAAAATTGTTAAAAGGCCACTCTCGTTGTTTCCCGTCACTCCAAGGTCATGTCCGCTGTGTAAATTGTTCTGTTTTTCTAATCAAATATTGTAGGGTAATGTATGATGTCAACCCTAAGGTAACGTATAGGACCAAATTAAATGGAAGATCTAAGTGATGATGAAATTATTTTTTCAATGATTTTTTTTTCGGTAGATTTACAAAATTATACTCCCTCCGATCCTATATATAAGAAAATTTTCAAAAAACTTTTTGGTCCTATTTATAAGAAAATATCACAACTTTTAAGGTGTAGTTATTGTTTAAAAGACTTTTCTACCCCTAATTTAATGTTTGTCTTTTTAATATTTGTGAATGTATTTAATGCTTCACAATTTTTTATGAGGGTATAGTTGTAAAAATATTAAAAAAGTTATATCAATTAATGATTATATTGGTTTTGATGTTTTTTGGTTTTTCTTCTTATAATAAGGACCGGAGGGAGTAATAGCTATTAATAAAAAAAAGTCTACGTGGGTGAGCAGTGAGCGGTGAGCCCCACATTAGATAGACGATAATATACGGGAATGTTTTTCTATTAGAATTCTCTCTATTTTTTTAATTGTTATATTTCAATCATCAAATGTAAGAGAAAAGAAGATACAAATAAAATCATATTTTCTCCGGTTCTTATTATAAGAAAGTTTTCAAAAAAAAATTTGGACCTATTTATAAGAAAATGTCACAATTTTTTTGGTGTATTTATTGTGTAAAAAACTTTTTTAACCCTCATTTAATGTTTGTCTTTTTAATGTTAGTGAGTATATTTAATAGTACTTCACAAAATTTTATGAGAGTATATTTGTAAAAACATTTAAAAAGTTTCAGCAACTGATGATTGTCTTTTTTTGGTTTTTCTTCTTATACTCCCTCCGTCCCTATTTATAGGAGTAGTTTACAAAAAAGTTTTGTCCCTAAATATAAGATCATATACAAATTTCTAGATGCATTGATTACTCTTTTTCCAAATATACCCCTTATTAATACTATCAATTTGTCTTGGCATATGAAAAGTTAACATTAAATATATATTTAATTAAGGGTAATCTAGTAATAGTCACACCAATTTGAGACAACTTTATTACTCCAACAGCTTTTCTTAATACACGTGATTTTTGTAAAATACTCTTATAAAAAGGGACGGAGGGAGTATTAAGTATCGGATGGAGTAAAACATAAAAAAGAATTGGATTTGTGATTGAGAAATTGCTAAAAATTAAGATAATTTCAATGGAGAGAATCAATTTCTTAATACATGACATCGTTTGATGGAAAACTTGACATCGGTCAACACAACACTTGATTGATGCATCAAATTCATGCATTCCTTAACCAATTCTTTAATTATTTTTTATAACAATAATTTTATACTTCATCAGTCTCAAAATAATTATCTCTTTAATATTTTTTCTCTTTCTTAAAATAATTGTCACTTTAAAATACTAATGCAACATTTATTATTTTTTTCCACTATTATATCTTTATTTATTGAATTTAATCTAACTTAATTACTCCACTAACTACAATTAATAAGGGTATTTTAGTAAATGATATTAATTTTACCATTAAAATCAACACAATTAATCATTTCCTTAATAATCGTACATAAACCTTAAACGACTAATATTGTGAGACGGAGGGAGTATAATTTATAAATAATTTGCTATAAACTTAATCGCTATCACTAACTTATCAACTACATTCTCTACAACCAGGGGCGGATCCAGTGCTTACTGAGGGTGTGCACCTGCACACCCTGAACTTTTAAAACTTTCATCAGTACCCCTGTTTTTTTTCACTTTGCACACCCTGAATATTTTTATTTGCACTTTAGACCCAACAGAGCCCAATTCTGAAAAACCACTCTCATAATTCACTTTCACACTTCACTCTAACTTCTCACTCTATCTTAATTTCTCTCCTCTCCTCTTCACCACCACCAGTCCACCACAGCAGCTCCGCCGGCGGCTGAGATGCGCCACCACCACACACACTTTGTCGGCCTCTCTCTCTCTCTCACTCACTGCAACTCGCGGTGAACTCCTCTCTCTCACACTGGGTTTTCTCAGCAACTCACGATCTCCACCAACACACTCTGTCGGTCTCTCTCTCTCATTTGTTAGTGGCCGCCGTACCCACCTCTCTCACTAAGGTAATGGATCTTGATCTTAGGGTTTTTAGAAATTTTCAATTGGGATTTTAAGTTAGGGTTCAATAAAATTCGAATTTGGAATTTTATAATTAGGGTTCCATAAAATTCAATTTTGTAGTATGGTGGTAGTGAATTGGTGATGAATTAAACTGGGTTCTTTTGTTGTTCAGGGAATTGAAATGCAGGAGAATGATTTACCTTCACTGTTTTGACTTAACAGCAGAAGAATGTTTTGTTAAAATGGGAAAAGAGCATTTGGTTTCAATTTATGGTTTCAATTTCCAAACAGAATATTAGGGAAAACATGACTTTTAATCTGCTTTTCTTAATTTTTCTACAACTTGCATAACTTTGATGTTGTCTTGATTTCTTTAGCTTAGTCAACAACATTGATCTTCATTTCAATTGGATATATTCATGTCCTCTATTCTTTATATCGTTTCAATTGGATAATTTCAAATATACTCTAATTCATTTTGAGTTATCTAGAAAATAATTCATTGGAATTTATCTTTAAAAGTCAGGCTCTACTGAATGTCTTTTGTAATGTTTTATTCATTCTGGTTTTTCAGAAAAACCACAACTTTTGAATGTTTTATTCATTCAACTACAATGTTTTGTAATGTTTTTGAGAGTATAATCGCAATTGTGATGTTCAATGAGTGTGTATTAAGGTTTGAGACTCTTGTTAAGGTTTAATTCTATGATGCTGTCATATACATTTTAATGCACTAAGAGTCATCCAATGTTATGAATCCAATAAAACAATTTGCTACCAATGTTACAATGATGCTGTCATATGCTAGGATGTTGTCATATACATTTTTCATGTGTATCAGTGGCAAAAATAAAAGTCACAACATGAATTTCTTTATTCACACATGCTTTGTTTTTGTTGTTGTAGGACTCTATGGAGAGATTTTTTAAAAGAAAGTTCCAATCAAATGATATGCACAACAGTATTAAATTTGCATCTTTGAAAGGAATTAGTGATCTTTCAGAAAAGTTGGTTGAAACTAGAAAGCATGTTGTTTATCCACTAGTTTATCGGCTTTTGAAGTTAGCGATGATTTTGCCTGTTGCCACCGCAACCGTTGAGCGATCCTTTTCGGCTATGAAGATTGTGAAAAATAGATTACGTAATCGAATGGGGGATGAATGGATGAATGATTGTCTAGTGACTTATATTGAAAGGGATATCATGAAGGACATTGATGATGAGCTGATTATTCAAAGATTTCAGAAGATGGCAAAGCGTAAAGGGCAATTATAGAGCCTATATGTAAATCTTTTCTTTTTGAAGGTTATATGTAAATCTTTTTGATACATTTTACAAATGTAATATTTTGAGTATGTTACTTCTATATGCATGATTATAATTATTATTATCATTATTATTATTATTATTAAAGTTTTATATTTTGTACCCCCTGGCCTAGGGTCTTGGATACGCCACTGTCTACAACATACTAGAGCTTTAGTCCAAGTGATGCATTCCATACCGTCAAAAACATTGAAACTTGCGAACACATTAAATTCATTATCCATATTTAGTAAACGTCATTGCTTAGAGCATATGAAAAGCTATCTTACTCCGTCTTTTGGTATATAAATATTGGCTTATTTGATTCAAGCTTAACATTATTGAACCAACGTTTAGTAATACTAGTTGTTACTCCTTTGTTCCCAATTTTTGAGGTACGTTCCTTTACACTTGATTAATAACACCAGCATTATCATACTTAAATACTCCCTCTCTCTAAAATTCCAGAAATCAGAAATGCCAAAATAGGAATAAAGATCGATATTATTAGAAATGTGAAAAAATATCATATTCATAAAGCAAAAACATAAATGTATTATGTCCCTTTTTATAGGAGTAGTTTACAAAAATCACGTGTATTAAAAAAAATTGTTGGAGTAATAAAGTTGTCTCAAATGTTTGTGACTATTATTAGATTACCCTTAATTAAATATATGTTTAATGTTAACTTTTCATATACCAAGACAAATTGATACTCCCTCCGTTCCTTTTTAATTGTCACTTTTGAAGAAATTTTTTGTTCCTTTTTAACTGTCACTTTCAAAGTTCAATACAACTTTAAATATTGTTTTACCAATATTATCCTTAGTTATTTATTACGGAGAGAGAAATATATGAGATGATATATTAAATGAATAAGGTTATTATAGTAAAAATATAAATTATTGTATCAAAAGTAGTGACATTTATAGTTTGTCTTGGTTTGTGTAAAATGTTAAAATGTGACAATTAAAAAGGAACGGAGGTAGTAGTATTAATAAGGGGTATATTTGGAAAAAGAGTAATCAATGCATCTAGGAATTTGTATATGGTCTTATATTTAGAGACAAATTTTTTTTTTTGTAAATTATTCTATAAATAGGGACGAAGGGAGTATAAACATGAATATTTATCCACTTTCAGTATCCGATCAAAGTTAACATGATTTAATTTTGTTTCTTCACCAACTTTGTATTATTATTATTATTATTATTATTATTAGTATTATTAGAAGTAAGTATAAACATGAATATATATCGACAGGGATGGCCTAAGGGCCAAGCCACACAAGTAAGGGCTTTAGGCCTCAAGATTTTGGGTTAAAAAAAAAGGCCTCAAAATAAATCAATTTAGCTATAAGTATATAAGAAAATTGCTCTTCGCCCATACAAAAATGTTCATTCCCAAAGAAAATGACTAAAATACCCCTGCGTGACTTAAGTCACCTTCGGTATATATCAACGTGACTTAACTCACGCTGTTGTATACCCTGCGTGACTAGTCACGCTGGTGTATGACCTGCGTGACTTAACTCAGGCTCGGTAGATGTCAGCGTGACTTAAGTCACGCTGCGTTCATTTATAACCCAGACAGAACCTCACTTCTCCATTTCACTTCTCAGATCTCTAAAAAATCTCCCAAATATATTGAAATGTATTCCTTTTGTCATGACTCATCATATATGAAGGGATTTGATATGGTAACTTATAAAGTTGATTCGGTAGAATAGATGTGTTGTGTTCTCTTCATTCTTTTGAGTTTTTAAACAGACTTGCAAATTTTTACACTAAGTATAAGACACTTCAATGCCAACATTTTCGGCAAACTCTGTTCAATCCAAACATTTTTACACTAAGTATAAGACACTTCAATGCCAACACTTCAATGTCAACATGTTCAATCCGAACATTTTACTTTGTAATCTTTGTTCATTAGAAGCCTCTTGCTTTGTGCTTGAGCATTAGAAGTCTCTTGATTTGTGCTTGAGCATTGGAAGTCTCTTGATTTGTGCTTAAGCATTTGTAATCTTGGTGATTATAGTGAAAAATCTCTTGTAAGTAACAAGGAGACTGAACTACTTCCGGGTTGTGGAAAGAACCATGATAATTGTTTTGTGTCCTTCTTCTCTCTCTGTCTCTCTGTCTCTCTCTCTCTCTCTCTCTCTCTCTCTCTCTAACTTTGTTATATCCGCTGCAATTGACTATGTACATTGCTTCAGATTTTGATCCATCAGAAGCTGAACCTTGAACATTGTTAAAAAGAAGAAAAACCAACACAATTCAACCCCCCCTTCTTGTGTTTTTCTCACCTTCAAAGAAACCGTTTTGGTGAAGGTGATTTGGGGAGGTCCTACGGGAGAGACCATAACTTGGGAGTTGGAGAGTAAGATGAAGGAGTCGTATCCGGAGTTGTTTTCTTCAGGTAATTTTCAAGGGCGAAAATTCTTTAAGGAGGGTAGAGTTATAGCAGTCTGATTTTTAGTACTAGATTTATTTATTTATTATTATTTGTTTATTATATTTATTATTTGTTTGTTTGTTTGAGAATTGGTGGATTAGTAGATTTTGAGTGATTAAGGGTATTTTGGTCATTTTACAGGTTAGTGACATTTTTGTAATATGTTAACAGTTAGAAATTTGAATTTAGAGAATAGTGATGAAATAGTAAAATGGGAGGTTTAAGTGAAGTAAAAATGTAGAGAATTAATTATGTGATGAAATGTGACTAAGACCATTAGTGTGAGTGACTCTAGCCTAATTATATTTAAAAAAGAAGTGTTAGTGCTAGTGACATTAGGTCAAAACATTTTGCAAAACCTAGAGAAATGAGGCTAGAGAGAATAGAAGAGGAAGAAGAAACTTGGAGAGAAAGAAGAGGGGAAAGCCCTAGAAGGGAGAGATTCAAGCTAGAAAGCCATTTTTTTTGGAGAATTGAGGTGATGGGGAATATTATTTTCACCATATGGGTTTTAAGAAACAAATGGGTAGTTTAGGTGTTTTTGGTTATTGCTTAATTTCATGAATTGATGATTATTTGTGCTAAATTCGTGTTTATTTTATTGTGGTTAAATTAAGTATGTTAGAATTGATTAATTCATGTTGTTGGTTTATCAAAGTTCATGTTTGGTTATGTTATTTTGGTAACTTTGTGAATTTTGATGAATTTGATGAAAGACATGATAATTGATGATGATTATGCTTAATTAAGTTGATTGTGAGCATGGGTATGTGCTTAGTTTGAGAATCCATGAGATTATGTTGATTAAGTTGTGTTTAAGTTGTTGTTGTCATGTTCTTGGTGAAATTGCTTAATTGAGTGAAAGTGATTAAGTTGTTGTTAAATTGAATAAGGTGTTGTCATAATGGTTGAAATAAGTGATTATGATTAGGTGGAATATGATGGGAAGCTGTTGTTGTTGTTATACTATGTTTGTTCGCTAGATTGTTGGTGAAAATGAATTTTGAGACGATGTTTGAATTTAAGTCGGAATAAGATGATTAAGTGAGAGGAAGTGATTATGTTTAAGTTGTTTGAGCTAAGTTAAGTTGTTAATAATTGGATATAAGTGGTTTAAGGCTTTGGAACGATTTAGGTGCGAATTGGATCAAAAAACGATGTTGAAAACGGTATTCTCGCGAAAAATGGAAAAAAAATCGGAAAATCCCTTCCTGATGGACACGCACGAGCATGCCCCCCTGGGGCACGGACCGTGCGTGTGGCTCGGCGTTGGTCAGCACGACGGTGCGCCCCTTAAGCATGACCGTGCGACCCTGTAAGTGTGGGGAAAACCTAATTTTGTGACTTTTTGAGGTATCCAATGCACATGAAAGGTTCCCAAACCCCTAAACTTGATCAATGGGTATTTAATTATGATGTAATTGGTTGATTAACTTGGACTTAGGTGTAATGGAGTTTAGAAGTTGAATTGGTTAGAGACAAACTTGTAAATTGTCTTTGATTAAGTTATGGAATGAATGTGGACTTAGTAATTAAGTAATGAGGTATGTATGGTGAAGAATGATGATGAGCTAATAGGTTAATGTAACATTGTTTGATTAAATATGTGTTGTGAATTATGTGAATGAAGTTAAATGAAGAGGTGATGTTATGATACTAATAGCATGTTGATGAATGTTAAGTGACGATGTTATGTGTTAAGTGACGATGATATATGATATATGATATATGATAAGTGACGATGTTTGATAAGTAACGATGTTGATAAGTGACAATGATATAAGTGACGATGAACATATGTATGATTGTTGATGATGTTAATGTTGAGTCATATGTATGTATGTGATGTTGAGTCGTAATGTATGGACATGCATTCATTCATGAGTCAAGTCCTTTGACGATGAAACTGACGATGAGATCCCTCAGATAAAAGAACTTCGATATCCAACCTGGTACCACATGCATGTAGAGTCGTTAGGCGCATTGAATAAACATGATGAGTCGTATATGACAATATTTTGGTGTGAACTTGTCCATCAATGTGGTATTTGTATACTTGATGATGTTAATGTGAAGTGATTGGTTTATGTTTGCCTTGACGAATATTCATTGATGAGAATGTGTTATGTATATTATGAGGACCTTGTTGAAGTATTGATATGACTTAACTTGATGATATAATTAATGATTGATTATTGATGAGTATATGTATGTATGCTTGAGAATCTTGATTTGAAGTATGAAGGTAACCAGGCTTGTAATTGATTGTAAATTTGTATGCATGATTGTAAGATGAACCATGTTTATTATGTGAGATTATATGAAGATGATGTTGCTGCTTTGCCTGAACTTACATGCGTTTATTAATCATTTATGTTGAACGTATATCTTACCATATAGTGGCTTTTGTCGCCTGCATCCTTGTGGTGTGACGTGCAGGTTGAGGAGTAGCTCTTGCTTGTGAGTATTGATGAGGACAACATGATTGCCTACTCATGTTTATTGCTTTCTGAGGGGTCTAGATTAGGAGTTTTGATCTAGGACTTTGGGGATTTCCTTTTATGTTGATTTTGATGCTATTGGATCTATATGATCAAACTGATGTTGTTATATTTATGTTGAGATTTTATGTTTTGATCTGAGACATGACATTTGAGATATGTTGAGATATGATTTTATTCCGCTGTGATCTAAATATATTTGTGAAATTTTTATATTGGATATTTATATGAGATGTACGTTGAGTAATAACACATTGATGTATGATAATGCATAATTTATCTTTTATAAATGTTTCTAAGAGATCGGACTGTTATAAAAGGTACGAAGCTTATGGTGGTGTCACACCTTTTTTTTTTTTTTTTTAATCGAATACACTGTTACAATTTGTTATATGAGAAGATATGATTTTTCTGAGTTAAAATTGTTAAGCCAGGGGTAATTTGTAGATTTGATTTGCTTGTGAATTTAGATGGAACTTTAGTTTGTTATGCTGTTTGATAAGATTAAATGTGTGGGAGTATACAAAATGCTAAGTTTTGAAAGGAAAGTGGGCGTTAATCTTAAAATTGTTAAAAGGCCACTCTCGTTGTTTCGCGTCACTCCAAGGTCATGTCCGCTGTGTAAATTGTTCTGTTTTTCTAATCAAATATTGTAGGGTAATGTATGATGTCAACCCTAAGGTAACGTATAGGACCAAATTAAATGGAAGATCTAAGTGATGATGAAAATATTTTTTCAATGATTTTTTTGTGTAGATTGACGAAATTATAATAGCTATTAAAAACTCATATACACAAATGAAGAAGACAAAGTTTGAGTCTCGATCATGAAGTATGACCTAACAATTTCAGTTTTTTTATCGGATAACTTATTTTGGTGTATGTTGATAAAGTTATTTTTACTATTAGGACACATGTTAATGATCTCAATGTATGATATTTGTGCTAAAAGTCGGATATTCAACTTTTTCAAAGACAATTTTTTTTTTCAATACAAAAATTTCCACTTTTGATTTTCTTAGTGCGTACACTTAAGACACAAGTTAGTACAACTCTTAATATAATATCATGTTTTGATAAGTATAATCTTATATTTGTGATGATGAATATAATATATATAATAAGATTATTATTATTATACTAATAAAAAAAAGTCTACGAGGTGTACCTATCACCTATATGAATTTTTATTCGAAAGTCTCTATGTATTGAGGTAAGTTTGCTTGAAGGGTGAGCGGTGAGCCCACATTAGATAGAACGATAATATATGGGAATGTCTTTCCATTAGAATTCTCTCTATTTTTTTAATTATTATATCACAATCATCAAATGTAAGAGAAAAGAAGATACAAATACAATCATAAAACATAAAAAAGAATAGAATTTGTCATTGAGATATAACAATTGCTAAAAATTAAGATAATTTCAATTGAAAGAATCAATTTCTTAATATATGACATCTTTTGATGGAAAACATGAGATCGGTCAGCACAACTCGATTGATGCATCAAATTCATGCATTCCTTAACCAATTCTTTAATGATTTTTTATAACAATAATTTTATACTTCTTTCGTCTCAAAATAATTGTCTCTTTAACATTTTTTCTCTTTCTTAAAATAATTTTCATTTTAGAATACTAATGCAACATTTATAAATTTTTTCCACTATTATATCCTTATTTATTGAATTTCATCTAACTTAACTACAATTAATAAGGGTATTTTAGTAAATGATACTAATTTTACCATTGAAATCAACACAATTAATTATTTTCTTAATAATCGTGCATAAACCTTAAACGATTAATATTGTGAGACAGAAGGAGTATAATTTATCTGATATTTGCTATAAACTTAACCGCTATAACTAACTTATCAACTACATTCTCTACAACATACTAGAGCTTTAGTCCAAGTGATGCATTCCATACGGTCAAAAACATTGAAACTTTCAAACACATTAAATTCATTATCCATATTTAGTAAACGTCATTGCCTAGAGCATATGAAAGCTACCTTACTCCGTCTTTTGGTATATAAATATTTGATTCAAGCTTAACATTATTGAACCAATTAACGTTTAGTAATACTAGTTGTTACTCCTTTGTTCCCAATTTTTGAGGTACGTTCCTTTAATTTACACTTGATTAATAACACCAGCATCATCATACTTAAGTATAAGCATGAATATGTATCCACTTTCAGTATCCGATCAAAGTTAACATGATTCAGTTTTGTTTCTTCACCAACTTTGTATTATTATTATTATTATTATTATTATTATTATTTTGGAGATTCCTTGCATGAGAACCAAGCTATGTAAATTTACATATTACTTGTGAGTACATGCTTCGTGTGATTTGTGCGAAAATATTTCGCACCTTCAAGCATTTTCCTTTGTTCTTTTTTGTGCTAAAGTAACATTGTAACTCAGAGGAAGTAGTAGCTAGATTCCTTTTCACACAAAAGGAATGCAATAAATATGGCTAAGTATGTTTCTTAAGTAGCGTAGTTGACATTCCTTCAAAAAAAAGTAGCGTAGTTAACATACCTTTTTTTTACACAAAAGGTTGATTGACTTCCACCCTTTACAATTGGTTTTATGGTGTGGCCGATTGCAAATCACTAGATTAAGAGAAAAATTAAAGATTAAGAAAGTTAAAGAGTCATGTATTGAATGAGATAAAGTCTTAGAACATGAATTTATAAGTGTGTAATTACTGACCGGTTTTATAAAGACGAGTTAAGGCCCAACCAAAATTTAATAGTACTTATGCTATCAATTTTCTGCTATCGGACCACTCGAGTCATGCTCCGCATTAAACCCAACCCAAAATGTAATTAAGAAGGATAAATCTCCAGCTCTTAATAAAAAAGCCTTTGGCCGGCGCACTATAAAGGTAGATGCAGAGAATCCATTTTGAAGGTTGATTTCGAGTAGAAAAAAAAACAATTACACGTTATAGTTTAATAGTACTTTTTTGATGAATTGTATAAGATACCATAATTTTAAAGTGATTTGATCACTTTCAATATTTACTATGAAGAATTCAAGTCTATATCTGTTTAAGTTTTACTTTGTAATTAAGTAAATTTCATATTTGTCATTGTTAACTTAATGCCTTCTTTAAATTCAAACCTATATCTGCGTACTTTCTTATAATTATTTGTTGCTATATTAACAGATCATCATGATGATTGTATCTCAACAATGGATGCTCTCACTTGAAATACTAGCACTAGTGTTGTTGTTAGGCACACCATTCTCATTAGCTGCTACTAGGAAGATTAATAAAAATATTAAAACAAATATTTTTATGTCTCCCAAGATTGAATTAAGTCCAGGATTAGTTTCAAACAAAATATATTATGATGTTGAGTTTCCAAGAGGTCATATTTCGCTCAAGAGTTTCAATGCTGAACTAGTTGATGAAGCAGGGAATTCTATACCTCTCCATCAAACTTATCTACACCATTGGGTTGTTATAAGATACCACCAACCTAAAAATGTGACACCAAATAGTCAATCAGGTATTATTTTTAAAAGAAATAATGGCTTTTGCCAAGAGGACATTTTAGGACAGTACTATGGTCTTGGATCTGAAACAAGAAGCACAAATACATATATTCCAGACCCTTATGGTATAGAAGTTGGTAATCAAGCTGAAATTCCAAAAGGGTATGTGGAGAAATGGTTGATCAACGTTCATGCAATTGATACGAGGGGTGTGGATGACCGGATGGGATGTATTGAGTGCAAATGTGACCTTTATAATGTCACAAAAGATGAAAATGGTGAGGCTTTGAGTCCAAATTATAAAGGGGGTTTGCAATGTTGTCCTGATAATAGCAAGTGTAAGATGAGGAAAGGGTTTTTAGGCCCAAAAGAAAACATCTATTTGAAATACACAATTATGTGGATCAACTGGGATATTAACTTTATGGTGCCTGTCAAGATTTATATATTTGATGTCACTGATGCGTTGAAGCTATCAGATAAGTCTAAAGGAACGAGTCTAAAGCATGATTGCAAGGTAAGTGAAATCTCAAAATAATATGAGTAAAATAGTTTTACATTGCTTATGGATAGTTATTGAATTCCTACTATAATATTGATCTCAAATTATATATACATACACACAGATAATTGAAGTGTGAGTAAAAAAGATTCTTCTTTACATACAGGTAGAATATGAAGTTGAACCTTGCAGCAAAAGTAATGTGAATGATAGTGGTTGTGTTGATGTGAAGAGTGCAAGTTTCCCAATGCAAAATGGAGGTTATGTCATCTATGGAGTTGGTCATATGCATGCAGGTGCAATTGGATCAACTCTATATGGACAGGTGACATTAAATAATTGCAATTAATATTAACATTTCAATACTACTTTCTACTTCTAGTGACATACATATTGCATATATACATGGAAATTTGTAGAATTGAGTCCCCTAAAATTAAAAAAGGAGTTATAAATTTGCACTTTTTGCTATTTTGTTTTAATGTGCTTAGCTTTTATATATGTTGCTATTACTTAGTTTGATATATTATATTCTTGAAACTCATATCATTTTGGTTGTGTCAATGTTAGGATGGGAAGGTGATATGTAATTCAAACCCAAAATATGGAAATGGAAAGGAAGCTGGAAATGAGAAAGGGTATGTTGTAGGAATGTCAACTTGTTATCCTCAACTAGGATCTATCAAGATACTTAATGGTGAAACTTTAACTCTAGAGGTGAACTATAACAACAGCAGAAGACACTCTGGTGTAATGGGACTTTTTTATTTCTTGGTGGCAGAAAAGCTACCACACCACCATGTATAAAAGCAGTAGAAGACTGGCACTTGAAAACTCTGAAATTTCAATGATTTATAGTCTTTTTCATCTGAACGACTGTTAGAAAAAAATAAGGGAAAAACAAATATCAATGCCTTAATACTAAGCTTTTGACACGACTAAGATAATACATGGCTCTTTCGACACGATTATCATCTTCTTGTGCTAGTATGCTACCTATTGTCGAATCAGATGCTGAAATATACAATTTCATGTTCTTATTTCTAATTGGAGGCAACAAGATTTAAAACTTTGTTAAATAATCTTTAATTGCGTCGAAAGCCTTTTGGTGCTCTTGCCCTTAATTAAAATTGTCCTCCTTCTTCAGTCAAAGCAATGGTGAAAAAGCCTGTCGAAGAGCTCTAGAATAACCGCCTAACTGCACAAACTGAAGCAAAAGGATCCGATATGCAAGAAGGAACAGCTGAACAGATACATATCCATTTTTGACTAAGGGACCATAAATTGCTGAAAAATCACCCGCAAGAACAGGTGTTCATCAGTTTCATCCATCCCGCACCCGCTGATACATAAATTTGAATCTGCTTATAGAACTCCATGCGAAATTAAATTATCCACCATTGAAAGCCGATTACGTAAGAGACGTCACACAAATATCGAGACTTTCAAAAGAATCTCTTTATGCCATATGTTAACCGCTCCAAAGAGTTCAACCAGGGCTTCATAAGTAACTAAAAGTTGATAACCACCATTGACTGAGTACCCTTATCTCCCATTGAAACCTGCAAAACAATATTGTGAAGCAAAGCACAACACTTCCTAACCAACTTTTCCTCCCACTCAACTCCATGCCTCGCCCCACACACCCCAACCTAATTGACACATTTTCGCCACCACTGTCGACCTGTTATCAGTCAACTCAAAAAATCGACTAAATCTCACACTAAGAGGGACGCCCCCCACCCACGTGTCCAACCAAAAAGAGGTATGAAGCCCATAACCAATTACCCTTCTAAAATTATCTTCAAACCAACTTCTCACTCCCAAACCAATCCTTTCCCAAATCTTACTCAAATCATTCCACCACACAGAACCATCTCTCCCACCCTCCAAAAGATGCCCCCTAACTCACGATAACGAGCTACTACGACTTTGTACCACATCCCCCAACTCTCTACATGCATCGTCCACCATCATTTGCCTAACAACGCCAAATTGAATTTTCGCATCCTCTTAACCACCATTTTCTTTACTTAATAGATAGAGTCCCAACTAACCCACGGAATTTTCCTAGAACCTACCCAAAGTAACTTGGGCCCAAAGCCACGTTTAGAGCGTTCTAGAGCGTTCTAGAGGCTTCTAGAAGCTCTTTAAGAGAGTTAGAAATTTAGAAATTTGAATTTAGAGAATGATGGTGAATTAGTAAAAGGGGAGGTTTAAGTGAAATAAAAGTATAGAGAAATAATTATGTGATGAATTGTAACTAAGCCAATTAGAGTGAGTAACCCTACCCCATTAGTATTTAAAGAGTAGTGTATGTGTTAGTGAAACTAGGTTTAGCTCATTTCACAAAAATCACAAAGGAGGCTAGAGAGAGAATAGAGGAAAGGAAGAAACTTTGGAGAGGAAGAGGAAAGGAACTCAAGGGCACTAAGGGAAAGGGAGAATTGAAGTTAGGAAGCTAATTTTGAAGAGAATTGAGGTAAGGGGGAAGATTACTTTCACCATATGAGTTTTTAATAAGCAAATGGATAGTTGGGTATTTTTAGCTTATGTTTAAATTCATGAACTTATGATTAATTGTGTTAAATCCGTGTTCCTTTTTTATGATTAAATTAAGCATGTGTTAAGTTGATGAATTCATGTTGTTCTTTTACCAAAAGCCATGTTTGATTATGTTAAGTTGGTAACTTTGAGAATTTTGATGAATTTGATGAAGAACCTGATAATTGATGATGATTATGCTTAATTAAGTTGATTTTGAACATGAATATGTGTTTAGTTTGTGAATTCATGTGATTATGTTGTTTGGGTTATATGGAAGTTGTTGTTGTTGTTTATGAGAATTTTGATTAAATTTGTGAAAATGATTAAGTTGTTGTTGAAATGAATTAAGTTGATTCATGGTAGTTGAATTAAAGTGATTTTGATTATGTTAAGTTGAAATGAAAGTTGGGATTGTTGTTGTAAAGTCATGTTTGGTTAATTATGTTGTTTTGGGAAGAAATGAATTTTTGAGACGAACTTTGAATTAAGTTGATTAAATTGGAAGTAAAAATGTTACGATGTTATGTGATAAGTGACAATGTTATGTGATATGTGACGATGTTGTGTGATAAGTGACGATGAATATATGAATATATGATATATTACAAGTGATGATGAAGTGACGATATTCATATGAAAGAATATATGATAATGTTGATGATGTTGGTGTTGAGTCATATGTATGTATGTGATGTCGAGTCATCATATATGTACATGCATTCATTCATGAGTCAAGTCCAGTGACGATGAAAGTGACGATGGGATCCCTCAGATAAAAGAACTCTGATATCTAAAACCCGGTACCACATGCATTTAGAGTCTTTATGCGCGTTGCATAAACATGACGAGTCTTATATGACAATGTTTTGGGGTGAATTTGTGCATTAAGGTGGTAATTGTATATTTGATGATGTTGACGTGAAGTGAATGACTTAAGTTGCTTGTGTGATTATTTATTGATGATAATATGTCATGAGTACTTTGTTGAAGTATTGAGATAACTTAACTTGATGATAAATCTTGATGATTGATTATTAATGAGAATATGTATGTATGCTTGAGGAATTTGAATTGATGTATGAGGGTAATCAAGCTTATGATTGAAGGTGATTAATATTTTTTGAACAATGAAGGTGATTAATATTATGCATGTTGTATAAGTTAAACCGGGCTTATTGTTAAATGATTTATTTGATGATGATTGTTGTTGTGTTTTTCCTGAACTTACATGCATTTATTAATCCATTATGTTGAACGTATATATTTCCCTCCAGTGGCTTTTTGTCGCCTCATCCTTGTGATGTAGACGTGCAGGTTGAGGAGTAGCTCTTGCTTGTGAGTTGATGAGGATTGCTTGATGCCTACTCATGTTTATTGATGATAATATGTCATGAGTACTTTGATGAAGTATTCAGATAACTTAACTTGATGATAAATCTTGATGATTGATTATAAATGAGTATATGTATGTATGCTTGAGGAATTTGAATTTATGTATGAGGGTAATCAAGCTTATGATTGAAGGTGATTAATATTATGCATGTTGTATAAGTTAAATCAGGCTTATTGTTAAATGATTTATTTGATCATGATTGTTGTTGTGTTTTTCCTGAATTTACATGTGTTTATTAATCCCTTATGTTGAACGTATATCTTTCCCTCCAGTGGCTTTTTGTCGCCTCATCCTTGTGATATAGACGTGCAGGTTGAGGAGTAGCTCTTGCTTGTGAGTTGATGAGGATGGCTTGATGCCTACTCATGTTTATTCCTTTTCTCGAGGAGTCTAGATATAGGAGCTCTGATCTAAGACTTGGGGATTTTTCTTTTATATTGAGTTTGATGCTATGAGAACTTTTGATCAAACTGATGTTGTTATATTTATGTTGAGATATTACGTTATGATCTAAGACATGACATTTGAGTTATGATTTTATTTCCGCTGTGCTATGAATATATTCGATGAAATTTTTATATTGGATTATTTATATGAGATGTATGTTGAGTAGTGAAACCTTGATGTATGATAATGTGTGATTTATCACTTTGTAAATGTTCTCGGGGATCGGGGTCTTACACAGGTGGCTTTTCTGAGGGGCTTTTCTGATCATTGTCCCTTGATAAGGAGAATTGGTGTCCTAGGCCATCCGGTATGTTGAAGTGTTGGCAGGATATTCCTGGTTACAGACAGTTTATTATTAATAAATGGAAAGCTCTTCAGGTTGACGGTTAGGGTGGTTTTGTTTTAAAAGAAAAATTGAAGTTTATTGAAGTGGCTCTGAAGGAGTGGCATGTTTCTCACGCTCAGAATTTACCTAGTAAGATTGACGCTCTTAAGGTCTGCCTCTCAGCCTCGGATTGTAAAGGGGAAGATGAGGTCTTGTCAGAAATTGAGTTAGAGGAATTTCATAGTATTACTTCGGACATCCATTCTTTGTCGCGTATTAATACTAGCATTTGTTGGCAACAGTCTAGATCTCATTGGCTCAGAGAAGGAGATGCAAACTCTAAATATTTCCATTCTGTGTTAGCCGGTCGGCGCCGTAGAAATGCAATTTCGTTGATTTTGGTGGAGGGGGCGGTTGTTGAGGGCGTGCAACCCATTCGTCAGGTGGTTTCTTCTCACTTCTCATCTCACTTCAGGGCTCGCAACGTAGTTAGACCGGGTGCATATAATCTCCAGTTTAGGAGTTTTTCTTTTTCAGAAGGTGGTGGTTTGATTAGGTCGTTCTCCATGGACGAAGTCAAGATGGCAGTATGGGATTGATAGTTTCAAAAGCTCGAGTCCAAATGGTATCAATTTTGGTTTTATCAAGGATTTTTGGGTTGAGCTTAAGGATGATATTATGCGGTTTATTACGGAGTTTCATCGGAATGACAAATTAATTAAAGGTATTAATAAAACTTTCATAGCTCTTATATCTAAAGTTGATAGCCCCCAAAAACTGAATGATTTTCGGCCCATTTCTCTTGTGGGGAGTGTGTACAAAATTCTGGCAAAATTGTTGGTGAATAGGTTGCGGTTAGTTATTAGTATTGTTATTTCTGAGTCTCAGTTAGTGTTTGTGAAAGATAGGCAGATCCTTGATGGTATTCTTATTGCTAATGAGGTTGTGGACGAAGCTCGGAAGTGCAAAAAAGAATTATTGCTAT
Organism: Medicago ruthenica; assembly: GCA_018208015.1. NCBI lineage: Eukaryota > Viridiplantae > Streptophyta > Magnoliopsida > Fabales > Fabaceae > Medicago > Medicago ruthenica. Next base: position 30,667,119 of record CM031377.1, on the reverse strand, counting down.
TTACAGTTGACTTTGAAAAAACATATGATTCTGTTGATTGGGGTTATCTAGACACCGTCATGGAAAGAATGCCTTTTCCATCGTTGTGGAGGAAGTAGATTAAGGAGTGTACTATGTACAACTACGGTGTCAGTGTTAGTCAATGGCAGCCCAACAGAAGAATTTCCTTTAGAGAGGGGCTTACATCAAGGTGATCCTCTCTCTCCTTTCCTTTTTTTATTGGCTGCAGAAGGTCTGAATGTCTTGATGAAAGCTATGGTTGAGGCGAATATTTTTACTGGTTATAATATAGGATCGCTCAACCCCACTATGATTTCTCATCTCCAGTTTGCCGATGATATGCTCCTTCTAGAGGTAAAAAGTAGGGCAAACGTCTGTGCTCTTCGGGCTGTTCTTGTGCTTTTTGAGTTGATGTCGGGGTTGAAAGTGAATTTTCATAAGAGTTTGTTGGTTGGGGTCAATGTCTCAGATTCCTGGTTGCACGAAGCGGCGGCAGTGCTGAACTACAGAGTGGGTAAAGTTCCCTTTTTGTATTTGGGCTTGCCTATTGGTGGTAATCTGAGGCGTCTACTGTTTTGGGAACCTGTGTTATCACGCATTAGAAATAGATTGTCTGGGTGGCGGAGTAGATTCCTTTCTTTTCGTGGTCGTCTGGTTCTCCTTAAGTCCGTCATGTCCTCTCTTCCTGTCTATGCCCTTTCCTTCTTCAAAGCTCTGTCATGTATTATCACTTCTATTGAATCTTTTTTGATAACAATTTTTTGGGGAGGGTGTGAGAATCATAGGAAAATTTATTGGATTGGTTGAAAAAATATTTGTAAGAGAAAGAAGGAGGGTGGTTTGTGAAGGGAAATCGACATATAAAGAGCAGCGGAAGTTTAAAAAATTTGATTTCCTTTCCTTGGATCATTACGAATATCACATGAATCAGTGATAGAATTGTTACCTCTTGTAATGCTGAAACACTTTCGTTGATCACAGCTGAGCAAATAAGCAAAGCCTCTACTCGTCCACACGAACGGCTTCCTTTCATTCCCGGTGCTAGCCAAGCGATCAGAGGTTAGGGAGAGAATAAGGGTTACGGTTCCGCTCTAGGGTTAGACGAAAAAGCACTAGCCGATTTCAGCACTAGAGCTTCTATTTATAGAACTCCTTGCTGCTCAAAATCAGCTTGAGCTTCAAAAGCCCATTAGCCCATCAGCTTCCGCTAACTAATTAGCGCCTATTGCTAAACGTACCCCATCATATAAGTACTACTTATATTTCTCCTTTTTACCGTTCTTTTGTGTGTGACCCTATAGGTTCTTGTAACGTTGGCAATAATATTAAATCCTATATTTAATATTATAAACAGTGAGTCGTATCTAGCAACACATCACTGCTACCCAAGTAACAAGAATGTTAAGTGATCTGACGAAACCTTTTCCATGATAATATCTATGTGTACGATTACTCCTTTGTCCTAATATCTTTATTGAACACAAGGCATAGATTACGTCACCCTTGTTTAGCTCAATATTTATATTTCTTGATCCCGAAATATACTGAACAACGAATAAGTCCAATATCTCATATTGACTTAATTCGGCATGGCCATGCATTTTTCCAGTCATATTCCATCAAGAGGCCTAAAGATATATCTCCTGTTATGAGGAGGGACAAATCCCATCTAGGACACTCATGTCCCTCAGCATGATTCGTCAAGTGCCCATTAACCAACGTTATAGTCATCTTGTTACAGACAACGTTTGAATGGCAATAAAACACTTGAGTCCTCATCTAGGGATCATAGTGGTTTCAGGTCTAAGAGTGATATACACTATTATCATTGTGAGAATAACTTATGACGATTTCATAACATACTATGTAGTATTCTCACGATGGGTCAATCCAGTATAAATATTACTCCTAATATTTATACCTATGTATAGACTTAATATCTCATATTCATGACCCATGAGATGTGGTCATCAGTCTACATACATAATAGTCTCCATGCTTTATTACTATCCCAATTCATATTAAAGCTTGACTACGGATACATTTAAGAATAGTGTTCTTTCTGTTGATGTAATCTCATGATTAAGTCACACTTAATATTCCATCACATGAACTAACTATTCTAGGGACTTTATTTATCTTATAACAAGTGTAATAAAGAATGCCATATTTTATTCAATAATAAAAGTCATGATACATATAAAAGTTTGACATAAACTATTGGCCTCTAGGGCTTATACCAACAATCTCCCACTAGCACTAGAGCCAATCAGGCATAGACCTAATACCCATAGATCTAGTATGACCATCATGCTTCTGCTGAGTTAGAGCTTTAGTCAGTGGATCAGCAACATTGTCTGATGTTGGTACTCTGCATATTTTCGCATCTCCTCTATCGATGATTTCTCGAATGAGATGATAGCGCCTAAGTATGTGTTTGGATCTTTGGTGAGATCTAGGTTCTTTAGCTTGTGCGATTGCTCCATTGTTATCACATAACAATTCAATGGGATCCACAATGCTTGGAACTATACCAAGATCAGAGATGAATTTCTTGATCCAAACAGCCTCTTTTGCGGCATTAGATGCAGCAATATACTCGGCCTCAGTTGTAGAATCAGCGACTGTTTCCTGCTTTGAACTTTTCCAGCTAACAGCACCGCCATTTAAGCAAAACACGTATCCAGATTGCGATTTGAAATCATCATGATCTGTCTGAAAACTAGCATCTGTGTAACCAATTACAGAGAGCTCTTCTTGACCTCCATAGATCAAGAAAGTATCCTTAGTTCTTCTCAAGTACTTAAGGATGTTCTTAACAGCAACCCAATGACTGTTACCTGGATTAGACTGGTATCTGCTCGTAGCACTTAAAGCATACGAGACATCTGGTCGAGTACATAACATAGCATACATGATAGATCCAATTGCGGATGCATATGGAACATTGATCATTCGATCCCTTTCTTCATCAGTTGAAGGGGATTGTGCTTTTGACAAACTTATACCTGATGACATAGGTACGAGTCCTTTCTTGGACTCATACATATTGAAACGTCTCAAGACTTTGTCAATGTATGTACCCTGACTTAAGCCAAGCAATCTTTGTGATCTATCTCTATAGATCCTTATTCCTAATATGTAGGAAGCTTCACCTAAGTCTTTCATAGAAAAGCATTTCCCTAACCAAGATTTAATTTCTTGTAGTGTAGGGATGTCATTTCCGATAAGCAATATGTCATCCACATATAATACCAGAAATGAGACTATGCTCCCACTAACCTTCTTGTAAACACAAGGTTCATCTTCATTTTTAATGAATCCATACTGTTGTACAGTTTCATCAAAACGAAGATTCCAACTTCTGGAAGCTTGCTTCAATCTATAGATTGATCGCTGCAATTTGCATACCTTTTGGATGCTATCAGGAATGCCAAATCCTTCAGGTTGTGTCATGTACACATCCTCAAGGAGATTTCCATTAAGGAAAGCAGTCTTGACATCCATCTGCCAGATTTCATAATCATGGTATGCAGCGATAGCAAGTAAGATCCGAATGGATTTAATCATTGCGACTGGTGAAAAGGTTTCATCATAGTCTACACCATGAATTTGTTTGAAGCCTTTAGCAACCAATCGCGCTTTGTAGGTGTTAACCTTTCCGTCCATGTCAGTTTTCTTTTTGAAAACCCACTTGCATCCTATAGGATTAATTCCTTTAGGTGCTTCAACCAAGTTCCAAACTTGATTTGTGTACATGGAATCCATTTCAGATTTCATGGCTTCAAGCCACTTCTCAGATTCAGGACCAGTAATGGCCTCTTGATAAGTCATAGGCTCATCTTGATCCATGAGCAATACGTCACATTCTTCTGATATGAGATACCCATATCTCTCAGGTTCTTGACGTATCCTATTTGACCTACGTGGTTCTTGTGTTATTGGAGTAGGATTTTCTGTCACAACAGCTTGTGTATCCTGCTCTTGTTCCTTCATTGGCGTACTACTTTGTGGGTCTTGAACTTCTTCAAGATCTACCTTTTTCCCAGTAATTTCTTTGGAAACAAATTCCTTCTCAAGGAATACTCCATCTCTAGCGACAAACACTTTGCCCTCAGATGGTTTGTAAAAGTAGTATCCTTTAGTTTCTTTAGGATATCCCACAAAGAAACATTTGTCCGATCTTTGTTCAAGTTTAGTGGACATTAGTCGTTTCACATAAACTTCACAACCCCAAATCTTTAAATGTTTCACATTGGGTTTTCGACCACTCCATATCTCATATGGTGTCTTTTCTATCGCTTTGGATGGAACTTGGTTAAGTGTGTAAGCTGCAGTTAATAAGGCGTGTCCCCAAAAGGAGTTTGGAAGATCAGCATGACTCATCATAGATCGGACCATGTCTAACAAGGTTCGATTTCTCCTTTCGGAAACACCATTCCATTGTGGTGTTCCAGGAGGTGTGAGCTGGGATAAGATCCCACACTCTTTTAGATGATCGTCAAACTCTTGGCTCAAATATTCGCCACCTCGATCAGATCGAAGCATTTTGATTTTCTTGCCAAGTTGGTTTTCTACTTCATTTTGAAATTCTTTGAAGAAAGTAAATGATTCAGATTTATGTTTCATTAGATACACATATCCAAATCTACTAAAGTCATCAGTGAATGTAATGAAGTAATAAAACCCTCCTCTAGCAGGTGTGTTTAGTGGTCCACATACATCAGTATGTATGAGTCCCAAAAGATCACTAGACCTTTCACCTGTTCCGGTGAATGGGGTCTTTGTCATTTTTCCCAATAAACAAGATCGACATGTCTCATATGATTCTAAATCAAAAGAGTCCAAAATTCCATCTTTATGGAGTTTGGAAATGCGATTTTCGTTTATATGGCCTAAACGACAATGCCAAAGATATGTTGGATTCAACTCATTAGGTTTCATCCTTTTCGTATTTATGTTATAGATTGGCATATCCAGATCAAGAATATAAAGTCCATTACTCATAATGGCATTAGCATAGTGAATATTATTCAAATAAATAGAACAACATTTGTCTTTTATTGTAAAACAAAAACCGGACTTGTCCAAACAAGAAACGGAAATAATATTCCTGCTAATTGCAGGTACAAAATAACAGTTCTCTAACTGTATTAAAAGACCACTAGGTAAAGTCAATTCATAAGTTCCAACAGCTAAAGCAGCAACCTTTGCGCCATTGCCAACTCGTAGATCGACTTCCCCTTTTGCCAATGTTCTACTCGTTCTCAACCCCTGCACATCAGTACAAATATGAGAACCACATCCAGTATCTAATACCCATGATGTAGAAGTAGACATGTTAATTTCTATAACAAAAATACCTGAAGAAGTGGAAGCAACTGTTCCATTCTTTTTGTCTTCCAGATATTTTGGGCAGTTGCGCTTCCAGTGCCCGGTCTTACCGCAGTAGAAGCACTTGCCCTCCTTAGCCACACCTCCAGTAGGCTTTAAAGCTTTGGTTGATGGCTTAGCAACTGCTTTGCCTTTGCCATTTCCCTTAGACTTTTTAGGCTTCTTATTATGCTTTTTGACCTTTCCATTGTTAACCATCAGGATGGTCTTTCCCTTTCCCTTCATGTTCTTTTCAGTAGTTCTTAACATTGCTGCAAGCTGTGGAAGAGTTTTGTCCATGTCATTCATGAGGAAATTCATGACAAAGTGGCTAAAGCTTTCCGGCAACGATTGCAAGATAAGATCAATAGCAAGTTCCTGCTCAAGGGGTAAACCCAATCGCGCGAGGTTCTCAACGTACCCAATCATCTTGAGTACATGAGGTCCTACAGGACTTCCTTCTGACAGCTTAGTTCCAAAAAGGGCCTTGGAGACATCATACCTTTCATGCCTAGCTTGCTCTTCATAAAGAGTCTTAAGGTGTTCGATCATATCGAACGCAGCCATGTTCTCGTGTTGCTTCTGAAGCTCAGAGGTCATAGTTGCAAGCATGATGCAAGCGACTTCCACGGCATCATTGACATGCTTACTATAAGCATCTCTCTCAGCCCTGGGAGCATTTGCAGCTGGTGCCTCTTCAGGAACAGGTTCATCAAGCACATACAGCTTTTTCTCATGTGTGAGGACAATCCTCAAGTTACGGTGCCAGTCTAAAAAATTTGTTTCATTCAGCTTATCCTTCTCAAGGATTGATCGCAAAATGTTGTTAGAAGTGTTATTTGCCATCTACAATTTAAAATACACAAAATAAGTATCATGAAAATTACATATTCAATTTGGCCTTTAATTAAATATGCTCCCACTATTTTATTCAAATCAAATGACCTTCAAAACATTTAATTCGGAAAATCCCGTTGGAAGATTTTCTAGCGGGTTGAAATCCTTATTTCACCTTGTTTTGAGTCAGCTAGGGCTGATCACCCAAAACTCAGCTATTTAGGTAGGAACATTTCCAATTGTATCTCATACAACTTTCAAATCAATTGGGCGAGTAACTCTTACTCTGATCTATCATATAGATATTTCCCAATTCTTGCTTCTAAATTTATTCTAATTATATTAAAATTAATTTAGTTAAGTTAAACCCAATAGAATAACAATCGGGTAAATGAAATTACCGCACCGCGACTTACAAACATAGAACATGTGCTTCGCTAGGGCAGAACCCACACATTCGATATTAGTCTTGAAGGGTGTTATTCTTTTGGAAAGCATTAAACTTAATATATCACTTTGAAGGATTTTTATTTAGTTAGATCTCACCTCACCACGGCTTATATATCATATATATTCGCACTCCAATCATTCAAGCATGCATAACAATTATACAAAATAAAAGTGACATGATTATGGCCTCCTAACGCTATGATTCTCTCAAGCCAATGAAAGAATCTAAACTAATCCTAGAAACGACCTTGCTTCTCCAAGCTGGACTTCTAGGGCTAATCCAACGTCAATGGTCCTATTACCTCCTTGTATTCTAATTACATTACATATAAAGAAACTCGTTTTACATACGAGGGATTGGATGAGAAGAGAATGTACATATAGAATTCAAGAGAGAGGCACGACACGCAGGCCGTATTTCAAAAATCCAAAATAAAAGAAATAATAAGACTAAGGCCATAATCATTCACACAACAACAATAAAACACCTTTTATTATTATTAGCACCTCATAATTAAATAAATTAAATTAAAACTCGGCGATTGATCACACTACGCAGATTAGCTAATTCAATATGAACGATTCACTTTGAATTATGGTGCTGAAAAATCGTGTCACGATTCTGGCATCGTGTCACGATTTTATAGGCAGAAGCAAACAATTTGCTGGGCACAAAATCGTGTCACGATTCTCTAATCGTGTCACGATTCTGAACCAGGTTTCAGCCTTTTCGTAACCCTAATCATGACGGCACAACACTTGCGGCGTTATGAATCCCGTTGTAACAGTATGATCACACCAATCAAAGTACTCTGATTGTTTATCCAATATGGTGATCGAACTTAGAATGCTTCACCTGATACGGTTCCGAAGCTCCAGTTTACAATCATCCAATATGAACAAATATCATCTGACTTGATTTAGTGAACGATCATCTTGAGTATATCACATATACTTCTGTTACATAGAATTTATCAATCATATTTCTGTCGATATGGATAATCGAAAATATTGATGCTTCACCAGAAAACGGTTCCGAAGCTTCAAACAATTCGAAAAGCCATGCACAGAAAAGTGATACGATTCAATTATGTGCGTATGTGATCGAGCAACACATCTCCGTCGATATGGATAATCGATATATTGATGCTTCACCTGATACGGTTCCGAAGCTTCAAACAAACCGAAAGTCCATGCACGGAAACGTGATGCCTTGCCAATTTTAATTCGTCTTTATTATTTAATTGTATTCGATTATGTTTAATCCAATTAAAACATAAAGCAGTAAACAAAACAATCCGATTCATGGTTTCGTAATTGGCTCTGATACCACTGAAGGGAAATCGACATATAAAGAGCAGCGGAAGTTTAAAAAATTTGATTTCCTTTCCTTGGATCATTACGAATATCACATGAATCAGTGATAGAATTGTTACCTCTTGTAATGCTGAAACACTTTCGTTGATCACAGCTGAGCAAATAAGCAAAGCCTCTACTCGTCCACACGAACGGCTTCCTTTGATTCCCGGTGCTAGCCAAGCGATCAGAGGTTAGGGAGAGAATAAGGGTTACGGTTCCGCTCTAGGGTTAGACGAAAAAGCACTAGCCGATTTCAGCACTAGAGCTTCTATTTATAGAACTCCTTGCTGCTCAAAATCAGCTTGAGCTTCAAAAGCCCATTAGCCCATCAGCTTCCGCTAACTAATTAGCGCCTATTGCTAAACGTACCTCATCATATAAGTACTACTTATATTTCTCCTTTTTACCGTTCTTTTGTGTGTGACCCTATAGGTTCTTGTAACGTTGGCAATAATATTAAATCCTATATTTAATATTATAAACAGTGAGTGGTATCTAGCAACACATCACTGCTACCCAAGTAACAAGAATGTTAAGTGATCTGACGAAACCTTTTCCATGATAATATCTATGTGTACGATTACTCCTTTGTCCTAATATCTTTATTGAACACAAGGCATAGATTACGTCACCCTTGTTTAGCTCAATATTTATATTTCTTGATCCCGAAATATACTGAACAACGAATAAGTCCAATATCTCATATTGACTTAATTCGGCATGGCCATGCATTTTTCCAGTCATATTCCATCAAGAGGCCTAAAGATATATCTCCTGTTATGAGGAGGGACAAATCCCATCTAGGACACTCATGTCCCTCAGCATGATTCGTCAAGTGCCCATTAACCAACGTTATAGTCATCTTGTTACAGACAACGTTTGAATGGCAATAAAACACTTGAGTCCTCATCTAGGGATCATAGTGGTTTCAGGTCTAAGAGTGATATACACTATTATCATTGTGAGAATAACTTATGACGATTTCATAACATACTATGTAGTATTCTCACGATGGGTCAATCCAGTATAAATATTACTCCTAATATTTATACCTATGTATAGACTTAATATCTCATATTCATGACCCATGAGATGTGGTCATCAGTCTACATACATAATAGTCTCCATGCTTTATTACTATCCCAATTCATATTAAAGCTTGACTACGGATACATTTAAGAATAGTGTTCTTTCTGTTGATGTAATCTCATGATTAAGTCACACTTAATATTCCATCACATGAACTAACTATTCTAGGGACTTTATTTATCTTATAACAAGTGTAATAAAGAATGCCATATTTTATTCAATAATAAAAGTCATGATACATATAAAAGTTTGACATAAACTATTGGCCTCTAGGGCTTATACCAACAGTTTGGGGGTTCGAAAGATGAGGGAGTTTAATATTGCCTTGTTAGGAAAGCGGTGTTGGAGGTTGCTGGTGGATAGAGGGGGCTTGTGGTATAGGGTGTTGGTAGCGTGTCAGTGAGGTGAATGGGAGGTTGGAGATTGGGGGCCGAAGTCGTTCTTCTTGGTGGAGAGAGGTAGCAAAAATTCGTGATGGTGATGGTGTGGTCGGAGGTCGTTGGTTTGATGAGTGTGTTGTGAGGGCGGTTGGTAGTGGGTCTCAGACGTTCTTTTGGAGTGATCCGTGGGTAGGAGGGCTCCCTTTGTGTGTGCGGTTTAGGCCTCTTTTTGACTTGGCCGAAAACAAGTCGATTTCGGTGGCGGAGATGTGCAGTTTAGGGTGGGCCGATGGTGGGGGAGGCTGGCAGTGGTGGCGTAGGTTGTGGGCGTGGAAGGAGGAGTTGTTAGGGGAGTGTAGGATTTTATTGCTTGACATTTCTTTGCAAACTGATGTTTCAGATTTTTGGTATTGGAGGCTTGATTCGAGCGGTGTTTATTCGGTTCGGGGTGTGTATCAGTAGCTAACTAATCAGGAGTTTCCTACTGATGATGGTACTTCGGATTAAATCTGGCACAAACAGGTTCCGCTGAAGGTCTCTATTTTGGCTTAGGGTCTGCTTCGGAATCGTTTGCCTACAAAAGATAACCTATTGGCACGCGGTATCGTTTCTCATGAAAATCAGTTATGTGTGACCGGGTGCGGAGGCTATGTAACTGCTCATCATTTATTTCTTCTTTGTCCGTGTTTTGGTTCGTTGTGGGGCTTGGCTCGGGCGTGGCTTGGCATCTCATCGGCAGATCTGTATCTTTTACAGGATCATGTTACTCAGTTTGTTTATTTAGCAGGAGGTTCGCGCGTTCGGCGATTGTTCTTGCAACTTGTTTGGTTATGCTGCGTTTGAGTTTTGTGGAATGAAAGAAATAATATAATTTTTAAAAACAAGGAAAGTTCCATTCACCAAATGCTAGATAAAGTGAAGTTACATTCCTTTGGGTGGATGAAGACGACTAATATTAATGTCCGTTTAAATTTTTATTTGTTGTGGTCGAGCCCTTTTGTGTGTAAGGGCATCAGCTAAGTTGTGTTGGTTTTGCTTTCATTGTGACTTGATTTGTTGTAAACTTTTTGTAAACTTTTGAGCACCGTTTTGGCACACCTTGTGCTTTTTCGGTGTCTCCTCGTGTCGTAATATATTTTATTTTTGCTTGTTCAAAAAAAATACTATTTTAAACTGAACTCATTTAAAACTATTTTGAACTGAACAATATCTTTTGTAATTAACCAATGTCCACGATTTAATGGATCCAATTAAGAGTTTAGTTGCACCGTAAAATAGGAAATTTGACCACAAAGTAACCTAATCATCTTCCAAGTAAATAGGAACCTTGTTTGAAACCCCACTCTCTTTTCTTCTCCACTTCTTTGAAATTGTGTCATTCAATCTCAATAAAATAAACTACATTCCTTCTTTAAAGCTCCATGATCAACCATGGCTTAAATATCAAAAATCAAGTGGTTTTCTTTTGTGATCAAAATCAATTAATCATTGTTAATGAGTAAAAAGTACGGTGATCAATTAACCATTTTTAGAGTTTTTATCTATTGGTTACAGTTTTTTGACAAGAATATGAATCTAAAAGTAATATAAAAAGGAAGATTGCTTTTCCCACTTCAAAGAAAGCTAAAACACACCTGTAATTTACGTTTTTACTCCGGCGGCAGTTTGTTGCCGATGGGAAGGATCCGGCGGCAACTAACTGCCGATGGTTTCCTTCCATCGGCAGTTAATTGCCGCCGTCCCCTTCGGCAGCTAACTGCCGATGCGATCTGTACATAACCAGAACAGCTAAACAGAACCTGCATTAGAAGCAGAAAGTTTCAAAATTTTCAAATTTTGGTCCAATCCTCTCCAATTCCCTTCTCACGAAATTGAAGCAAATCATCTCCACAAAATAACAAGTAAGTAGTATTAATCATTTATACTGTTAATGTTAGTTTGTGTAGGTTTATTTTTGCTAATTTTGGTATATTTATGCGGTTAGGGTTTATGTAAAAATTGAAATTTTTGTTAGTTTATAGTGTTATAAATGAATGTTGTTGTTGTAAATGTAATTTAAATTATGTTTAAGTGCAATGTGAATGTGTAGAAGTTGAATTAACACAATGATGAGTTGTTACATACTTTGCACTCAAAGTGTTTGATAAAATGCCTAAATGAGAATTGTTTAGATTTTTAGTTAGTTTATGTTGTTAAATTGTGTTACATTGGATGACGATTTTTAGATTACGAAGAATTAGGGTTTATCTATCTACTATTCTTGTTTAATTAATAGTTAAGGGTTATGTTTATGTGTTTATGTCACCATTTTAAAGTTGTTTTGTTTTGTCAAAATAATTGATGACAATGTTGTTTTGTTCTGTTAAACAACTTTATGCATATGTTGATGACAATGTTGTTTTGTTTTTGTGTAGATATGTCTGATCAGAATGCAGATAGATTGAGAGTTGGTAGACAGACGATGACCGGAAGCTACCGTAGGGAGAGACAGACTGCAAACCCTCATGTGCCTAATAGGGGAAGAGGCCGGAGGCCTGATCATTCTGCGGGTGAGGGTAGTTCTTCTCAGCAGCCGACACAGTCGCAGGTGGAGGACCCCACACAGTACCTACATTATCAGGAGCATTTACATGATGCCACAGATGGTGGCTATGACGTCCAACATGTTGCGGATGAGGGTGGGGACGACGATGCGGCTGCGCTAGATGAGGATGAGATTGCGGCTGCGACAACCACCGAGGAGTTACCTGATGTGGCTCCATTTCCTGGAGGGCCTTATGATGACTCATTGTTGTCATCATACGCTTCACACGTTGCATTACCGTTGTGGTATAATGCAAATAATGTCAGTTTTCTTTTTTCTTTTTTAACTTTTATATATGAAGTCGATATATTTTTTTTTGTATGATAACTTTTAAAATAAATGACATGAACACATGCTGTTGTCTGATTATTTTTTTGTCTTTGATTATTGTTCGCGCCTAATTTTTTATATATGAAGTATTTGCTTTTTTTTGTATGATAACTTTTAAAATAAATGACATGAACACATGTCGTTGTCTGATTATTTTTTTGTCTTCGATTATTGTTCGCGCGTAATTTTTTATAAATGAAGTATATGCTTTTTTTTGTATGATAACGTTTAAAAAAATGACATGAACACATGCCGTTGTCTGATTATTTTTTTGTCTTCAATTATTGTTCGCGCGTAATTTTTTATATATGAAGTGTATGCTTTTTTTTGTATGATAACGATTTATGTGGTGTTTTTTTTTTATTTTAGATTCCTAACACCCGTAGGATGAGATGCATAAATCACGGGGCGAAGGTGGCAGATCTCCGGCGTCCACATATGAATCAAATCTGGTTTTGGGATCCTATAAGGGTGTGTGGGTTGCATGATTTGCTGTACACAGGGTATTCTACTGTTAATCATGCTCTGCTCCAGGCGCTAAGCGAGAGGTGGCATTCCGAGACCAGCAGCTTTCACATGCCTACTGGGGAAATGACCATCACTTTAGATGATGTGGCGTGTCTGCTGCATGTTCCTGTTGAAGGAAGGATGCTGAGCCATAGGAAGAAGGTGTCTCAGGTTGATGGGGTGGAATTGATGGTGAGGAACTTAGGTGTCACCCAGGAGTATGCAGTGAAAAACTGCAAGACTGAGTATGATGGCTACATTAGCTATAAGGCGCTGAAGGAGCTTTATGAGGATCACCTGAGTGTGGCCACCACATTACCGCTTGCTGAGACACAGGAGCAGCTCCAGGAGCTAGCTAGGCGTAGGGATGCCTGTGTGAGGTGTTTCCTCCTATACCTGCTTGGATGTACGTTGTTCAGTGACTTGAGCAACAAACACATCGACCTGGTATACCTGCATACGATGGAGACCTTTGCTGGGATGAGGGACTACTCGTGGGGAGGAATGGCATTGGCATACCTTTACCACACTCTATCCGAGGCCTCTTCGCTAGCAGGAAAGAGGATCGGGGGAAGCACGACACTTTTGATGGTAATAATTTTAATTTACTATGTCTTTTAATAATTTACTATGCTTTTTAATTTACCATGCCTTTTAATTTACTATGTTTGCTAATAACTTACAAATTTGTTTGGTTTGTGCAGGGATGGTTCTTGGCACATTTTCCAGAAGTCTACCCACATGACCATAATGATGAATACAAGCAAAACTATCCTTGCGCGGCCAGATGGATTCCACACAGGGGTCATGCGAATCCGAAGCCATACCATCTGGCGCTGGATCGTTTGGAGATGGATGATGTTACCTGGATGCCATACGAGGATCATATGGAGATCCAGGAGTTTGTGGAGATATGCTGGTATTCAGACTGGATCATGTGTGGCCGTGACATCATCTACCGTCACTTGCCTAAGCAGGTTAAAAGGCAATACGGGTACGTGCAGGACATCCCCCGAGCTCCGACGTCTGTGCTTCCTCTCCATTTTCAGGCCGTTGCACAGGCTTTCCTAGACTTCCGTGTGCACATCATTCCTCAGGCTGCGTGGGGTAAGGAGGTTGATCAGCCATGTCAGTACGAGGAGGGATACATGAGGTGGTACAGACATGTGTCTCACCCAAAGATTCTGCCACATATTGATGGATCTCCTCCGAGGCCAGCAAATGAGGAGCAGATCATTGCACTCCATCAGCAGCGACACCAGGAGAGAGGCTCGCCTGATACCATTGACATGGTTGGTGGACTTGCTAGCCAGGCTGATGACTACTTGGGTCAGGAGGCGATGAGCAGTGAGCAGCTATATCAGGCGATGCGCCATATCAGGGACATGATGACACCGATACTATCCAGGAGGTCGAGGAGGCGGCAGGAGCAGCAGCAGCAGCATGATGACCAGGATCAGGATTAGGACATTTTTTTAGGACTTTTGTTAGTTTTTTTTTTTTACATTTGTTAGATTTTTTTGTAATTTATGACACATTATCGTAGTTTTTTTGGTACAATTTTAACATGATTTCGGGTTTATTTTGCTTTATTTTGATTACTTTGAAACAACAATAACAACAATTCATTCATGATCCGAACTAAAAATTCACACAATAAGCGTTACATTACATTACATTATTGTATCATCATGAATGATGTTGGATTTTAATTTAATTCTTGAAAGTTTGCGGAAAACATATATATGCTCTCGTGTCTTATACTTAGTGTTGGACTCAAAAGAATGAAGAGAACACAACACATGTATTCTACCAAATCAGCTATATATGTTTTCACATCGAATTCCCTCATATAAGATGAGTCATGACAAAAAGGAATGCATTCCAATATATTATTTTGAACTTAATCCTACTACCCTGCTAGCTGACAAAGTTTCAATTGACAGAGGAGCATGATCAAGTACAAAACAACATCTTATAACTGCATTCCCTTTTGCCACATTCATCTTATACGAAGGAATTCGATGTGAGAACCTATATAGCTGATTCGGCAGAATACATGTTGTGTTCTCTTCATTCTTTTGAGTTTCTAAAAAGACTTGCAAACCTTGCAAACCTTTACACTAAGTATAAGATACTTCAATGCCAAGATTTTCCGCAAACTTTCAAGAATTAAAAAAAAATCCAACAAAATAACGACACAACATAATAATACTACCTAAACATCTTCATCCGGCCGAATCAAACTATTGAGAATATCTTCAGGCGACCTCAGCAACGTAACATCCATCTCGAGGGGGATCATGTTCGGCTCAGCAAATATCGAGAACATGCTCCTCACGTCGTCGTCGTTCGTTAACTCCGACCGAGTGAACGACAAATTACCGTCTGAGTCCAACGATGGACGGTGATACCAAACGTATTCCACCCTCCTCGCGTCTCCGTGGTTGATTCGTTGGTTGATTTCATGAAGTAAATCCTTCAATTCTTTTAACGTCACATCGTCGCGAACCTTGAAAAAATGTTGGTTACCACCGTTGAAGGATACATGAAAGTATACTTGAGCCATTTTTTCAGATCTACACCATAAGAAATTAAAAACAATCCAATTAAAAACTCATTCAAACATTTCATCAAACACTTGTAGTGCAAATTATACATAAACCCTAAAGCTAAAAAATTACAACATAAACATGCAAAGATTTAAACAATTAAGCAACATAAGTCATTTCCATGTAAACAATCTATCATTTCTTGCCAAAAAAAATCAAAAATTAAACAAAGTCTAAAACTAAAAAAAATTAAATTAAGATAATAAATGTAACATATAAGCATAAAATGACAATGAACTTGATTATGGAAACTTACTTGTTATTGGAGTGTTGGTTAATTTGAGATTGAAAATTTTGAGATTTTTGGAAGATTTGAGAGAGTTGAGTGTTGGAAGATTTCTGCTTCTGATGCAGGTTCTGTTCTGCTGTTCTGGTTATGTACAGATCGCAGCGGCAGTTAGCTGCCGATGGGGACGGCGGCAACTAACTGCCGATGGGAACCATCGGCAACAACCTGCCGCCGGATCCTTCCCATCGGCAACAAACTGCCGTCGGGGTAAAAACGTAAATTACTGGTGTGTTTTAGCCTTTTTGAAGTGGGAAAAGCAATTTTCTATAAAAAGTGCTTAAAATGAGAAATTATTTTGATTACAAACAAGCCGTGAATCAATTCAACTAACACAATCAACTAATTGGGCTTTTTAAATTATGTATTTGAGTGAGTGCCCTATTCTCTTTTCAAACACCCTACTACATTTTGGAAGCATACAATACGTTTCAAACCCCAGTTTTTCGGATTTCAGAATCCGTAAGCAGGGCGTGCGAATAATTGCGGAGGCTGATAAGAATGAAAGAATCGGCCAAAAATCACAAGGTTTTAGAGAAGATTACAGTTGAGTGTTAAAGTAGAAATGATTAAAGTACAACCAACTGTTTCACATATAAAATGATCCCTTTGAGAGATAACTCCCGAAACACACCGAAAGGGTCTCTCGAACGGGTATTAGCAAGGGGCAAAAATGGAATTTTGAGGGGCTAGGAGACCTTGAAGGACCATAAAAGCAATCTTCAAAACAATAAGGCCCATTTTTCAATTAGAACCTTCCAGATAGACACTGAAAGTCCATTGATTTTTATAGTTCGAATATCTTTCTTTCTTATCTTTCTCTCCACGCAATCAACCCCTTTTAATACTTCCAGAGGCCTCACGAAAGGTTTGTGATTTCTATTAAAAACTTATTTGAAACTCCTTTTTTTTTTTTAAGTGATTTTTAGTTTTGGAGTATTCTCAGTAGGTAGGTATGGATACACAGAAAAGCCAAGCTGATCAAAAGCCAACTTCGTGTAGAAAAAAGAAGAATGAAGAAGCCACTTTCATTGAAGATTTGAAAGATCACATTGATGAGTTCATTCATGCTTCTATGGATGAACACAAAACTTGCTTTCAGAAAACAATTAAGAAGGTATATGTCAAATATTCTGTTTTGAATAGCACATATAATTTAGTAGTTAGTTGTTAGATTAATTTTTACTTTTTCGTCTTGTTTGAACCCAGGGCCTCCAACTCTTTATCGCCTGGCTCAAATTAGTTGAGTTACCTATTCCCAGAAAAAATGTCAATTGTTATAGAAGTCAAAGTGACGGATTTTATATACTTTAGAGACTTCTTGTTATATAAATATAATTTAATGACTAAATTGAAGATTGGTGGATAATTTAGGATTAAATTGATAGTTTATCAAGATAATAGTAATACTTGTTTGCCTTTTCCTGATTTTGTGTTTATGTTTCTTTTGTCAAATTCAGATGTTTGGTTTGTCTAAGGCTGTTGCGGAGAAGAACTCTGATGGAGTTGAAAGTTCTTTGCCTCTTCGGACAACTCTGCAAGATTAGTTTGATTTTGAATCATAAGGTTTTTATTTTAGTCATGTGGTAATGTAATATAACCCTTGATGTTTAGTTATGTTGGGATTTAAATAAATGCAGAGAAACTGTTTAATAAAGTTTTTTAGAGGATAGTTTTCCTCTACTGTTATCGATAAAGTTGTATAATTCATCTCCCCTAATAGGTGAAACTTGATGAAGTTGAATTGGAATTGGAATTTCACGTCGGCGAGTGTTTTTCTTTTATTAGTGTTTTTCTTGTATTATTAGATGTATGTGTTTGAGTATTCTCATTCTTTGAGCTAACGTTTGAATCCAATTTGTCTCAAAGATCAATTTGTAGTTCGTTTCAATCTATAATTGACGAGAATACCACTAATAAAACATAAGATAAACACCAAGACAAATACCACTCATCGCATATTAATCAAGTCATTAATATGTACCTATAAAGCACAGACGCTCCTCAAATTAGGTGTGTCCTGGTGTCGGACACGCGTCAATATCCGACACCGACACTTATGATTATACTGAATTATGTCACTCTCTCATATTATCAGTATTTGTGTTGTGGCTAATGTCTATGTGTTCGTGCTTCATTGATATGGACACCTAGTATGCAAGTATGTGCCTAGCTATACATGTAGGTAAAAACAATGATCACGTGTTAGTGGTATTATTCCCAGGATGAACTTTGTTACGAACGTTTGGCCATATTATTGGTGATCATGCCTTACAACCAATTCTTTATGCATCTAATTGATGGTTACTATGTGAAATCACTAGTATAATGTCTTCTAGAGATGAGAATGGGGAAGATAACTTCATTTGGAAACTCACCTCTGATTTTAAGTTTATTATTCGGTCTGCTTATAATCTACTGAAAGGTCATACCCTGAATGAAAATGATCCAATTTTGCAATGGGAGGGGCAACCTAGGGAGAAACATTTTTTGTAGAAGACTCTTAAAAATGGTCTTTCTACTAATGATTTTAGAGCTACCAGAGAATGTGCATCTTCTAGTTTGTGTCCGCCATGCAATGTGTAACCAGAGACCTGTTTTTTTCTCATGAACGTACTACAAAAGCAGAGATATCATGCATATAAAGGACATTTTGAAGATGATCCTAAGATAACCACAAAATTAACATTCTAATGTATAAGTGCCCAAAAGAATAATGCAAGATTTTTGTACGCCATCCTATCCTATAGCGTATATACAAATTAACCCTAGTTTGAAAATAATGAATGTATAAGTCTGCATAATAATAATACAAGATTGCATACATAGGTGTTGGAATTTCATAACCAAAAGGATCCACACATAAATACAAATTAAAATGTGTGTGATCTACTCTTGTTTGTCATCACTACCCTGCAATTCTTCTCTACTTTTGGACTTTGAAGGGGATACCTTGGCAGGGTTTGAACGCTCAGATTGTGAGAACTTAATCAAGAATTGCATGAGTGCAGTGACAATTGCCAAACTAAATACTGAAAATGCAACACCCTTCCAAGAGGATAGTAGTGAAGACCATTGAAGCAACTTAACAGTCCCCGCAACGACTACACAACTCCATGTTATGACAACCTGTTTGTTCCCAACATGAAGTTGATCATTAATCATGCAAATAACCAATACTTATGTGTTATTTTGGTATTAACCCTCCGGTTCTAATGGGAAGAGGGCCCCAGTAATCCGGAGTTCGGCCATAATCACCAATATACATGTGCTTGTTACAAATTTTGTGAAAAATCAATTAAAAAAAAAAATACATTGACCACTTTTAAATGTTTTCAATGGTTTGTTACAGATTTTGTAAGAAATGATAATCTAAAATAAATATAGAAAAACTGCATTAAATGAAAAGCTATTTTGAGTAGCTTATCTTGAAAATCATTTTCGGTAGCTGATTTTTCTTATTAAAACCAGTGATTTAATTCATGCTAAACAAACACAATAATTTCTAATTTTCAAAAAATCTCTAAATTAATGTATATCAAAATCACTATTTTTATAAGCTGTAACTAATGAACCTTAAGTAGTGTACTACATTAGAGAATAGCTGGCTAATCGAAATGGACATAGCGAAATTAGATGTATTGAGAGGTATCTTACCAGTAGAGACTTTATTGGTCGACCGAGATCCCGTGGCTCGTGATCACTGAATTTGTCATCAGCAGTATGTTTGTCTAGCAAAGCATCCTGGTGTGCCGAGGAAATAAGGGAGAGAGAAAAGAAGAGCGAAGTTGTAAAACAATTGAAACTCAAGAATTTATAGACATAGATGTGACAAAATCAACGAAGGCATTCTTGCAAATAGACGTTACATGGTGTGCAGAGAAGTGTGTCAAACTAGTTCTTAATAAAAACTAGGATGATTGAATCAAAATAACCGAGACACGGGTACCCTGTGAGAAAAAAGGAGCAAAGATAATACTCCTTCCATTCCTTTTAACATGTCACTTTTGTAGGGAAATTTTTTTCCTATTTACTTGTGGTTTTCAAAGTTCAGTGAAACATTGACTATTGTTTTGTCAATAATACTCTAAGTATTTATTGCAAAGAGAGAAATAAGTGAAATTAGATAATACTAGTAAAGGGTATTAAAGAAAAAAGACATAGTTTCATCAAAAGTAACAAAATTTATCGGTTTTCTTGGTTTGTGTAAATAACCACACAAAAAAAAAACCCATTATAATAGAAAGGTTCAATTGGTACAAACCTTAGCCACAAATATGTCTCGACACCATTGAGCAACAGCTTCCTCTGCTTCAGGCAAATCCTTCATCAAATGCCGCTTAATATGCACATGAACCTAGGATTCAGATAGTACATGTTTTATCAAACATGACATTTTATGAAGAAAAATAGTTCTTAAAAATGTAAGAGAGACAAGAATTCCTCTTGCAAAGATTCCAAGTAGCTATATAGAAAACAATGCTCCTAAAAAGCTCAATCATTCTTCAAAGTAAAAACATGCATCAAATGGCCAAGTCACGTCTCTTCTTTTTCCACAAATAACAACAGTTCCTCTAAAGTCCCCCAATAAGCCTATTTAAATCTTCAGGATAACAAATTTATATGTCGAAGCAGATGATCATGTGTCACACAAAAAGTTTCAAAACAACCAAGACTCATCAGGATCAATCAACCCTATTGGACTATATAAAAAACCAAAAAAAAAATTCCAAAGTTTTAAAACCTAATGAAAAAGGAGTTTCTTAATAATTTCTTCTGTAATTTTTCTTTGATCATTTTCTGCTTGTTTCAATCAGACAATCTTCTATTTGATTCATTTTTCTAAAAGTATATGTTGTTGTCCCATATGACCATGCCAAAAAAAATGGTGGAAAAGAAAAGAAAATCAAGAAATGAAGCTGTAAATTAAATTCTATACTACATATTTAGAATAAATTATTAGGGAAATAGCAGACAAATATACAATTACAAAAACAAAAAAGAAAATCAAAACTATCCACTTGCATTACACTTTTGAATTTTGATGTGCTCTTTTCATGACTTCCCTTTTCCCAAAACAGGTGCACTTAGAGTTAAGTTTGGATAAAATCTTCCACAAATACTTATCGGAAAAGAAAAATTGAAATAGTCTTGCAATTAGTTTTCTAATTGATAGCTTTCGGTAAGTTGAAATTAAATTATCAAGCTTAAACTTTTTTAGAAGCTTTCTCAAATAACTTCTCCATAAACACCTTTTGTAAGTTAGGAATCAAATACTTATCTAAGTTGAGAAGTTCCCATGACTAAGAAGCTAATTCAAACCGGGCCTTCCACCTCAGTTCACAATGAGATACATTCACTAGTACAGGAGAGAATTCATAAATCAAGAGTACTTTTTGACTCGTAATTCCTATTTGTCAGCACGTCAAAATTAATTTCTTCAGTTAAATTCCCCACACATCAACAGATTCAGCAAGCAAAAGTCAATAAACTCAAAACATATAATTCATTGACAGAGAAAAGGAGTAAATTTTCATTTTGTATACTATGTGGCCAAGAAAAAACTGAAGACTGTAGATGCAGTTTTTTTATTAAGAAAAAACTCACCACCGAAGATTGCCCTGTGAAGAGTCTTAGCATTGTAGGAGGGGGTGAACTCTTGGGAATTGCCACTGTTACATCATAAATGGCTGGAACAAATGAGCGCATATGACTTACTGCAGAAACAAACCCCTGAAAGCAACACAATTCAGTAAACTTTTCAAAGCAAATAACAGAAAAGAACAAGGAAACCAAATGTAATGGAATGGACTGAGTATAGGTTATATAAGTAAGATACACTGTGTTGCTCATGTAAACTTGGAAGAATAAAACAGCCAGAGTATGGAAGCAAAACAAATACATAAAGTCAATAAATATTTTGAAATTTATTGGGGGGTAAACTGGAAACTCAATCAAAATCGGTTGTACTTACATACTGAAGCAAACAAAAAAAAAAGTAATTTTAAGATGGAAAAGAGTTAAAGTAAGCTTTGAGGAGGATAAAGTATCTTCCCAATTGATGAAAAAACTGTCAAAGCATATTCCACATAGATGAGCTAGAGTAGGATGGGGAATTTAAGTAACTCATTTCGGGAATTCAAGTAACTCATATGTGCTTACAAGTGACATGAAAATCAAAATTTGAAGGTCTAAAAATGCTGCATAAATCAGAGATCATACGCAGGATCAAGAAGGGTCACAAGATTGTGAATCAGGGGATCGTAACACGTATCGGGGACAGAGTCGTATGTTGCTACGCGCTGGCTCGCGATTTTAACTACCACGAGTGTATTGCCAAATCAAAATTGATATTCTTAGTTTTTGATACTAACTCAACCCCACGAATCCGACGATGGTCTAAGATATGAGCCGGCTAACGATGGTCTAAGATAAGCTCTGATACCATCTAAGATTTTGAGCTATGATACTTTTGGACCTAACTCGATCCCATAAAACAAGGTTGTAAAGTGAGGATTCCCAACTCCCAAGCTTTATCCATTGTAGGACTTGGGTTGTTTTCTCTCCAATAGAAAGGTATAATCCTAATTACAGGGAGTAACACAGTAGTATAATTTCATAGAATAGAAAAATCCTGCCAAGAATGTGCTAATAGCTTGAAATTCATGCAGAATAGCTTCAAATTCAAAAAGTGGAAGAAAAGCAAGGGAAGGTAAAGGACAAACAAAGAAAAGATAAAGAGGTTATTTAAATTTCACCTTAGTTCTTGGAATCAAAACGTTTCTAGGAACAGGCAATCCAGTTGAGG
Source organism: Medicago ruthenica (assembly GCA_018208015.1). Taxonomy (NCBI): domain Eukaryota; kingdom Viridiplantae; phylum Streptophyta; class Magnoliopsida; order Fabales; family Fabaceae; genus Medicago; species Medicago ruthenica. Next base: position 30,644,504 of record CM031377.1, on the reverse strand, counting down.
TTGCATATTCCTGAGCTGCCAATAGTTTGGCCTGTGTAAAACGAGTTCCTTCTACAAAGAGAGCCAGCCAAAAGGGAAGAGGGAAATCCCTCAGTTGCTGTAGGCCTAACTGCACATACATTAATATTAATATAACATGTACAAATATGAATCTCTTGTGAGCATTCAGCATACATATGAATTATGTTAGAGTAATCCATAGTCCATACCTTTAATGTCCTTTCATCCTTGGCCCAATTTCTCTCCAAGAAAAGATATTCAGAAAACCACATTGACCACCCAATGACCTGCATATTTGAACTTAGAAGATAGATCAACATTGACATTTCTTATAAATTGTGGTTGGGCATAAAACAGCCCCACGAAACCGGCTTTTGAAGTGAGGATGGCCTCCACTTATAAACACATTGTCAGGTCATCTCTAATCTGATGTGGGACTCTTTAACAACATTAAATAATAAGCAGAAAATCAAGTTTTTGATATTTTACTTGTGATAAGTATACAAGCAGAAATTATCATGATTGAGGTGATAGAAAAACTTATAATGTTCGTTTCTTCCAAGTGGGTAAGTTTCACTCAGTAATAGTAGTACACTAGGTTGAAAATAATATTAGAGAAGCTTAATTGGAGTTTCGGGGACATGAAAATAAGTGGAATGTAATAGTGTTGACGGTGTTACATTTTTAATTAAGCAACGTGTAAGAATAAGTATAATATACAGAAATACTCATTTATTTACAAAAATCAGAGCACATATTATACATGTCTACATCTAAATTGAACTCCATCTAAACTTTAAAAACTTGTCCAGTCCTGTCAAATGAGTGACCATTTGCAAGAAACACATCACAATCAATAAACCACTACCAATAACCCCATAAGAAAATATGTCAGTTATGTGAAAATTTCAATGCTGACATTTCAACATAGAACTTTTGAGTCTTTGACCAAATAGCCACAAGCCCAACGCAAGTTGACAGTTTTGCGTTTTAGTGCTCAGTTTATGGGCTCTACCATATGTTCCAAAATATATTAAGCATAAAGAGCAAATGCAAAATAAATAAATAAAACGGAGTAAGAGAAAAGCTGTTTCAAAAGCTTCTATGTCTATTCAGGCCCAGAGCAGACATGGATCACGAGATAGCAATCCATGAATACAACACATCCCTGAATTTCTTAATCATATATGAGTTCATATTTTGTCTGAAACCCATGATTGATCGATCTAAACCATAATGGCTGAATAACAAACACTGTTCTATCTTTTCTTTTCAAAATCACAAATCATATGAAACATACCGGCAGAAACTTTGATGATTTCTTCATCACGGCAAGGGTGCTACCAAGGCAACCTGAACGCTGTTGAATAATAATGTTGGATAATCAAGAGTAGTTGAACCACAAATCAGATGACAAATTCACAGATGTATAAGTTCCTTTTGTCCTAGTTTGATACCAGAACATCAAATGAAATAAGCTAAAAGTGTATTTTTTTTGCTTGCATTAAAGATGTGAAAAAGATCATACTACATAAGATAGTCACCTGAGCTAAAATCCATCCAACAAGCCAATCGATGTCACTTCTGTGATTGGATATAACAAGAGCATGCTCCGTACCTGGAAAATTCTAGACAATCATATTACTTAGGTGAAGAAAAATGACCCCAGGAATACTCCCTTTGACCCTTTCCAAAACACAACCACATAAGCACAGCACAAAGAAGAGAGGGGAAAAAACTAGCACAAAATGCGACTTACCCATGAAACGAAAGGTTTCCGGATCTGTGAATACTTGGATCTGAAGCAAAAATATTTCAAATGAAATCTTTGATTAATCCAAATGGAACAATAAATACTGTTGAATTGGATCAAAATCATATATAACTGTACTTTCAAAAGATCGATATTCCTTCTTAGGTAACATCAGATATTCAGGATTGCAACATGCTTCAGAGTAGTTAAGATTTAAAAAGATTTGACGTCATAACTCAGAGGGCAGGGCTATCAAACGTAATAAACAACAGAAGATATATTAAATGCATAGAATTTCCTTTCAATGTATATTGTCATAGCTAACAACCAACTACCTAAACAATTACCATCTGTTTATTGTACAAAGTCCTAATCTTTCCAATTGTCTTTTAGTCGCACAGTATTTTTTTTACCAATTGAGTCGCACAGTTAGAAAAAGCATAATTTCCTTCAGCCAAGACTACTTTAAACCAAGGAAATGTTCATAATTTAATTTTGGGTATTGTTGCTGCTATAATCATAAAAAATAGCATGCTTCATCCCTCTCCTCAGATATATTGCTCAAATTGATAAATAAAAAACCTAGAACATCCTTATTACAGTTGGATGAAGTCGAGATCATACAAGTCAAACATCAAATTTGACATTTGACTGACTTTTGAGCACCAGAAACAAGAGGACCAAGTGATTTCATTTCCTAAACTTCTACCAGTGTTATCAATGGCGGATGGCAGATTATGGCAGCCAGCCAAAAATCCACCATATAAACATGGTATTGTGGTCTATGGCGGATATAATAGATTTTAAGACATAGCGAACAAAATCTGCCATACTATAACGCCATGGCGGAAATTTGACGACATTTAAGTAGTCACGTCACACACACACATCTTAAAATTTGGGTTAGGCCTAACCAGGGCCTACCCTGTGCAGGTGCAGCAAGGCCCACTGCACAGTACAAAAAGTGTTAGGCCCATTATTCGTCACAAAAGTGTTAGCCCAAAAAACTCTAGAAAATTGTTGATCATAATGGTATACACGTTTGTAATAATTTTCAATTAAAGGAATGTTAATTTTGTGGTATCCATTTTCAACATATCACTGCACAGTACAACCATGAGTGATTAAACAATTGCACAGTACACCAGAACTATGAATCAAGTATGATACACACTTATTATTATGCTTCTTTTTCGTTATATAAATCACATATCGTTGCAAAAATTAACATTTCGAGCGAAATAAATTGAAATTCAAATGGTTGGAAAACTATCCTTAAAGCTTAATTTAAAATTGTTTTTTCAAGACTTTGAACCTTATGGTCTTTTGATCGTGGTTAAGCGAAAATGATTTTATTCAAAGGCTCTTGCTTTAATAATTTTTTAAAAAAATGCATTGATAGTATAATATTTATATTGTTTAAATAAAGGAGGATTATTTTTATGTTATTGATGATATTTACAACTTAAATAGAGAATAACTCATTTTTAAAAAATTACGCTTTTTTATATTAGGGGTCCATTTTTAATATTTGAACAAGGCCTCCAATTGATTGGGCCGACCTTAGCCTAACTCATCGTAAAAAAACCGTCTTGTAAGGTGAGGACTGCCCCCGCTTATAAACTTATGTTCAACTCTCATCTGAGGCCAAATCCATAACACCCCCCCTCCTCCTCTTAAACGAAGAAGGTAGAGCTGAAGTTCAAGCCCAAAGATCACTAACCCTTCATTTAGCAAGGAAATATAACTAATGAACAAAGTAGAAATACTATGTTAACCAAGTGATTGAGCTCAGGTGGCTAATAAGTTCCACCAAAGGACGAATCGTTCGGAATAACTCGAGTTTGATTCATGGGTGAAACAATTCTTGGTCAAAATACTTTGCACACACTATGTATAACAAATAAAAACAGTTTTTTTTTTAAAGAGCAAATAGAAACAAAGTTGAAAAGAAGTAAACAATGATTCACATATGTAGCACCGACACTTCTGATTGAAGTGGTGTCTGACACGTGTTCGTGTCAGACACCAACATGACAACAGCACATGTGATTACGTTAAATTGTTTTGACGTGTGATTGTTTCATAGTGCTTCACTGCAATCCACAACAAGCTAGAACTACAGTACAGTAGAAAATGAAAATGAAAGATAAGAGAGAATGAATTGAAATTAAAAAAAAAAAACCTTGACACCAGCCCACCAATCAAAAATCCAAACAAGTTCGAGCCAAAGGAGTTCTGCCACCATCCTGTTGATCCGTCTGTACAAATTCTTTGAAAAGGGTCTCAAAATCACAAAGCATGTTGCCTGAAACACACAATAATCACATCAAATCTGAATCTAAAAGATGAATTTTTATGATGATGGTTACGCTAAAATGAAAAGAGAAAGACCTGACCTGAATGAGGTTAACGATGAGACCAGAAGCGAAGAAGAGAATACCCAATGGGATGATCACAGCTGCTGGTGAAATTGGCATACTAAATTATACTAACTTACTACTAATTGCTAGATAGATGTTTTCGATGATGATCCTGTCTTGTTACTTACTATGCTATGCTGCTGTTATTATATATATGTTCATTCATGTCTGTCTTCTATGCTTTCTACTTTATATCATTTTTTCTTTTTTTTATAACTTCTATCAATTTTTATTCTATAAAAAAAAAAAAAAAAGTTACATCACTGTTGTAAGCAAAGAAAAAAATATATATATATGTATGTTAGCAAGACAATATTAGACGGATCCAGAGCCAAAGAGACATCAAAACTTCTGGATGGCTTAAGAGTTTCTACCGTTACTAGGGGGTGCATATAGCAATTTTAGTTTTAAGTTTTACAATTGTGATTTTTGTAGATAATTGTTGTATACACTTCAAATAAAGCTAAAACACACCAGGATATTACAGTTTTACCCGGACGGTCGGCTCATCCCATCGGCAATTAGTTGTCGCCGCGTTTGAATCCATCAGCAGCTAACTGTCGTTGCGTTCTTGATATTGCTGATTACAGCAACCTACTCCTATACTGTTCCATCAAGTCAACTTTCCTACTTCCTCTTCAATCTAAACACCTAAATCCAATTTGTTTTTTACACAATCCTTGTCCAAAATCATTGAAGCAACGATCCTAGAAGGTTTCAACACACTTTTGACGTCAAGAAACAGGTAATGCATCATTTAATCCGTTTTTTTTTGCTGATTTTTCTGTCATTTCCGTAAAAATTCTGACATGAAGGGAGCGGCACTTAACTTCCGCTGTATGGGGCCATCGGCAACTAACTACCGATGGAAAACTAAAAAAAAAAAAAACAGGCTTACTGCCTCATTTTTTGAATATTTTTTTTGGTGTTTTTTTTAGGTTTAATTAATTTTGATATTGATGTTATTGCAATTGTAAGTTATTTATTCATAGTTATGGATGCAAATGTGTATGATGATCCGGTCGAGACAAAACCTATTTTTGTCGATAATTCCGGAAATATCAAACCGTATAAGGTTGAAGCCAAACCAAATATTGATGAAGTTTCTGTCCATGTTGAAGCTTCATTATATGTTGACTCTGGTGTCGTCCCTCTTGAGGCCAACGAAGTTGACACGGCTCATTTTTTTTTCAAGCGAAGTTAAATGGAAAGATGGAGATGACTTCCTTAATTTGGTACGTCGTCAAGCAAATAGGGCGGGATTTACAATTGTTATACGTAGATCCAATTTGATCAATCCAATGTTGCAACTAATTTGTGAAAGGAGTGGCGACCACAAAGTGCCGAAAAAAAGATTGAAGCATGAGGCAACGGGTTCAAGAAAATGTGGGTGTAAGTTCATGGTTCGTGGATATCTTAGTAGGGAAACAATTGATTGGAGATTGAACATTCTTAATGGAGTTCACAACCATGAGATGGAACCAAGTTTAGAAGGACACATGCTTGCGGGTGGATTAAGGGAGGATGACAAGAAGATTGTACGTGACTTGACCAAGAGTTTGGTGCTACCAAAAAATATTTTGATAAATTTAAAGACAAAAAGACAAGATTGCATGACAAATATCAAGCAAGTATACAGTGAACGTCAAAAAATATTCAAGTCAAACAGAGGTAACAAGACGGATATGCAGTATCTAATCTCAAAGTTGGAGGAGTACAACTATGTCTATTTCACCAGAACACAAAGTGAGAGTACTACTATTCAAGACATATTTTGGGCTCATCCAACATTTGTTAAGTTGTTTAAAAATTTTCCAACAGTTCTGGTTATGGACTCCACCTATAAAACCAACATGTACAGAATGCCATTGTTTGAGATAGTTGGGGCCACCTCGACCGATATGACGTATTCTGTTGGTTTTGGATTTTTGACATCTGAGAAAGAGGATAATTTTACTTGGGTTTTACATATGTTGGTCAAACTTCTTATCAAAGATTAATATGCCTTCAGTGGTTGTGACTAACAGAGATACGACTTTGATGAATGCGATAGCAACTGTTCTCCCTGAAACTAGTGCAATACTTTGTTATTTTCATGTTGGTAAAAATGTTAGATCAAAGTGCATCACTGACTATAGAGTGAAACCGAAGGATGGGAAAGAGGTGAAGCCAAATGACATAGTTAACAGGGTAATGAGAGCATGGGATGTTGTTGTTGAATCACCTACTCAAGAATTATATGCAAGTGCGTTAATGGAATTCAAAAATGTTTGTAAAGATTTTCCAAAGTTTCTTACTTATGTCGAGAGCACCGTATTGGGTGTTGTGAAGGAGAAAATAGTGAGGGTATGGACAGACCGTGTCTTGCATCTTGGATGCAGAACCACCAACCGAGTTGTGGGGGCTCATGGTAGACTGAAGAAATATTTGAGCAATAGTGTAGGTGATTTGGGTACTTGTTGGGAGAAAATACATGATATGTTGGTGATCCAGTTAACTGAGATACAAACATCATTTGAGAGGAGTTGTATTGTATTAGAACATAGATACAAAGACGTCATTTTGTACTCTGGGTTGGCTGGTTATGTGTCTAGGACTGCTTTGAGCTTTATTTTTGATGAAGAAAGACGTTCCAAGGAAACCTTATGCATGGACAAAGAAATTTGTGGTTATGTGATAAGGACATCATATGGGCTAACTTGTGCATGCACTATTGCTGTGAAAATGTCGTGGTTCGTAGACATCTTATTCAAGAGGTGAAAGATCATAGAAATGATTATGTGCGGGTATTTGCGAGTGAGGATCGTTTTAACTACATCTTAAATGGCTTGCATCTTCCCTCAAATAGTGGTGGTATTGCACTTGTAGATAAGTGGTTGACTTTTCCGAACATGGGTCACATCGTTGCAACTTATTACAATAGACTTGTAGTGGAGTTGACAAATCACGAAATCAGAACTTCGGAATCCTTTTTCCCACTTAGAGGGGTGCCACCGCTTAAGCAAAAAAACCTCATCATGTGCCTAGGCTTAATTCTCAATCATTTTGTTCTTATTTTTTTAAAAGATGGTTGTCCACTACCTCCATCATCTACGAAGTGGAACATACACAGGAGTGAAGAGACATCGACTTGGGAATTTGATATATTTGATCAACAAGTTAGGTTCTGAGACCTCATGAACATTGAAAAAAGAGAGCATTCGCTCCCATCAAAAAAGGAGTCAAACAAAGCCAATCCAATTTTGTGTGACACTCCTGAAAAAGCAAGGCAAGAATTCAAGTTATTGCGGAAGATGAAGATGGTTCAAATTCACTTGATGCGATATGAGTGATTTTTTGATTTTGTCGGTGTTCATCCTTTTTTTTGTTGATATTACACTGACATATTTTTTGTGGTCGATATTGTAACGCCAATTTTTTGTGGCCAATATATAACTAACATATTAATATATATAAATATATTACTTTTATGTGGTGGAATATGCATCTACTTTGTTATTGGTTATAATGTTTCCGCATTTGATATATATATATATATATATTGGTTATTACGTTTCATTTAATTTTAGTCTGATGTTTGATATTTCATAAACTTTTGTGATGTTAAACATGTCTGAGGTTGCACAAATTGAAGCTCATGTCTGGTACTCTGCTTTCAAAAAGATAATTAAGGTTTTTCCAACTCCGACCGACACTATGGATGAGTTGAAGGCACAACTTAACAATTATTTTCTCCATGTTGGTGAAAATCATCATACATGTCATGTATTTGCTCAGATGCCAATTTATGACATGGGGGTAGATAAAGATGAAGACATGTGGAAAACGGTCTATTGGCCTCGGCTTATTCGTGACGATAGTGACGTTGAATTTATGTTTAGGCATATGGTTGAAACTAATATATTATATCTTTGTGTTCGTTCCAATTGTATGTGCAACGAATGTTGGTAGAAATTTCATGTAATATTATGTAATGTGTTGTTGAATTTCAAACATTATTTATGTTTTTGTTGAATTTCAAACATTCGTGTAATTTTAACAAAATAACAAATTGATTTTATTTTGGTCAATTGTGAAAGATTATGTATTGTTCTTACTTATGAATGATTATAATTGATGTATGATTGTACTGCCTCTGGAATTGTTGTTTTGGATTACAGGTAATAAATAGGCCTATTAATGGCTTGCTAAAGAAAACAACAGGTCTGTTCTGCATAATTTCCCGCAGCGGCAGTTAACTGCCGATGCACCATCCTAGCAGCACTTAACTACCGACGGGGTAAAAATGTCATTTTCTGGTGTGTTTTAGCTTTGTTTGAAGTGGGAAAAACAATTTTCTTTTTTGTATCAGTTGCTTATAGGCCCAAAGCCCATTAGGGGAAGCCTCTTAACCCTAACTATATAAAGGGGACTGTAGCCAATGAGTAGGTCATAAACAAACTTGATTGCAGTTTTATGTTTATTTTATTTCTTGCAGCTTTTGATCTAGTATAGCCTAGCATAATCTATCATTGGTGCTTTCATTCTTGACACCCAATGCCTCCTAAAACCACAAATCCACCACCCCGTGATTTTGACGACGCTACTCAGGCCACCCACCACCATATCGACGATGCAATTCGCGCCACCCACCAACACATTGACGGCTGTTTCTAAAATTCCAACCAACACCTTGAATCCAGCTACTACTCATGCAAACAAAAATGGATAATCATGACCAGATTCAAGTGAACCACCATGAATCCTTGAAGACGTACCTCACTGATTTTCTTGTCTATATGACTCTTTCTCAGCCTCAATAAATTCTCGCCACCGGTGCTCCCTCCACCTCCCAAATTCGGCCTCCCACTACTTTTCCCATACCCACTCTTCTAACCTACCAACCAAACCCGAATCACACTACCCCTTCGTCGTCACCCTTCACTCTGGGTTCCCATATCGGATACTCATCCCCCTTTACTTCAACACCGATGCCTATTTTCCCACACGCCACTCGTTTAACCACACACCCACCACCCCCGCCACCCATACCTCCCTACTTTTTCAGATCTAACAACTTCAATATTCCACCAACTCTTTTCTAACACCACTCCCAACCCCTTCCACAACCTCCTCCGTTTCCCTCTTTCCCCCACAACTTATCACCTCAAAATTCCCAAACCCACCCAACACAAAACCTTCATAGCCCCAAATTCGAACTGGCTGTTTTTTATGGTTCAGACCCTTTGGAATGGCTCTTCCAAGCAGAGCAATTTTTCACTTTTTATCGAATTCCCACATAAAGCCGATTAGATATGTCCTCATTTTACATGAAAGGAGATGCTTTAAGTTGGTTTAAGTGGATGAATCAAAATCATCAATTATTTGATTGGGGTTCTTTCACCAGGGCCCTTGAATTGCGTTTTAGGCCTTCAACCTATGCCAACCATCAGGCCGAATTGTTTAAACTTAGACAAGTCGGGTCAGTATCCGAGTATTAAGCCCAATTCGAGAAACTTGGAAACTGGCATTGGCCTCCCTTCCGAAGCCATCTTAAACTGTTTTATTGCTGGGTTGTCGCCGGATATTCGCAACGAAATTGCCATCCAACGCCCTACTTCCATCACCCAAGCAATAGGTCTCGCCAAGCTTATTGAATCCAAGCTCAAAAACAACCATTCCCGTTTTTCCAAACCATACCATCCCACTACTACTCGCCCTCCCTCGCAACGGCCCATTTCGAATCCAGCCCAAAACCTCACTTCACAGTCCCTACCTATGACCCCCAAACCAAATACACCCTCCAACAATTCCAAACTTCTAATCAAACGACTCAATCAAACCCATTTCGAGATGATTGATGATCTTCCTGACACTGATAATTCAACTGAACCAGCTCAAGAACCGGACCCCCTAACACCTATTTCCAATTGTCCACCCAAGCTCTCACCGGCCACTTCTCACCTCAAACCTTAAAATTCAAAGCGTCTATTGGAAGCCTTCTTGTAACCATTCTAGTGGATACCGGCAGCACCCATAACATCTTACCACCCCGCATCGCCTCACACCTCCACCTCCCCACTCAACCGATTCCACAATTTTCCATTATGGTAGGCAATGGTTCACACTTGGAATGCCAAGGTATTTGTCCTAATGTCCATATCACCTTACAAAACCAAAAATTCCATATCCCATTTTACTTACTACCTATTGAAGGCGCTGATGTAGTATTAGGCATGGCTTGGCTTAGAAATCTTGGCCCTCTTCATGCTGATTTTTCGGTACCATCCATTACTTTCACCCACAACAACAACCCTATAACTCTCCAAGGCGACCCCAAGCAACACCCACTTCCAACCACATACCAACAACTATGTCATGATGTTCATACCCACTCAGTTGCTTCTCTACACCTTCTCACATTTCAACCTATTGAACCACACACCTCACACCCTACTCTAACCCCACCTAATGAACAACCTACCATACATAGTCTGGAAATAAAAATCCCCACCGTTTTCACCCCTCCTCATGGCCTTCCCCCTAGCCGCCCCCATGATCACCATATTCCACTTCTTCCTAATACCCCTCTTATTAACGTCAAACCCTACTGTTATCCACACTCACAAAAAGAGGCCATGACGACACTCATTTATGACATGCTCCAACAGGGCACCATATCCGAGTTGCGAAAGAGGATACTCATAAAATTGCATTTCACACCTTTGATGGGCACTATGAATTTTTGGTAATGCCTTTTGGGTTAACTAATGCCCCCTTTACTTTTCAATATAATATGAATGATTTATTACGACCGTATGTGAGACAGTTTGTGCTGGTTTTCTTTGATGATATCTTAATTTACAGTACTTGCATGTATGACTATTTGCTTCATTTGAGATTGATTTTAGATTTACTTTCAGCACATCAGTTTGTGGCCAAATTGTCAAAATGTGTGTTTGCAGTGGAAACAGTTGCTTATCTAGGTCACATCATCTCTCGTGGTGGAGTCACACTAGACCCAGATAAGGTCACCACGATTTTGGATTGGTCGAAACCACACTCAATGACGACACTTTGTGGTTTCCTCGGTCTCACAGATTTCAATCGACAATTTGTTCGTCATTATGCCACTCTCGCCGCTCCTCTCACGGATTTGCTATGATCTACAAAGTTTTCATGGAATACAGACACAAGTTCGGCTTTTACAACTTTAAAAACACAAATGACTACAATGCCTGTGTTACATCTTCCTGATTTCTCTAAAGAATTTGTAGTCGAAACGGACGCATCTGTTGTTGCCATTAGAGAAGTTTTGTAACACCCATATAAAGATTGCCTAGGATCTTATACGAGTATTAAATTTCGTACTGGATGCATTAATTTACAATACAAAAAGTTTAACTGAATAAGATACATAACATAATGTATTAATACATCCATCTGATAAAACAAAACATCTCTGGTATAATACATCAAAAGTACAACATCTGAATACAGGTTAACTGAAACAACTAGAAAACCAGCACGTTCAGTCCAAAGCTTTCTCCTTACCCTTGCTGCGTGCTACCTGCGAACCTGCATCAGAAGGAATGGGATGAGACATAATGCCTCAGTGAGCTCCACCCAACCTACTGTTGGCAACCTCAGGGAACCTAGGGTTGCCATGCACTACTTTGGCAATCTTGGGGATTCCTATGATCGCCAAGTCTTAACCTTACCCATAAAGGGTTTATACCTGCCTGAACCTGATAACTGTATAGTCATGAAATCTAGACTATAACCTGATAACTTGGTGATCGAGGGGAAACCTAAGATCACCACCTGATACCTGCCTGATAGGTATTTCCTGCCTGATAACATAATAAAGTATAAACTAATATTATTATGTTAGATGTTAGCGTGTAACAAACATTATTATCTGAGTTCAATTTTACGGAATGCCCTCGAGTGGAGTAACCCCGGAGCACATTCCCCTGGTAACCGGTGAAAATTCCTATAGTAGGCTAATCACCGGACTCCTCTTGCCTGTGTGTGTGGTTATCCTCCCAGAAGATTCCTGCCCGTTCTAGTTGTACTGGAACCCCCTGTGCTCTAACTAGCGAGAACACAGAAGACACACTGTAAACTTATGTGTAGTTATCCTCACAGAAAGTTCCTGCCCATTCCAGCAATAACTGGAACCCCCTGCGCTCTCTAACTGCGAGAACCTAGAAGACACAAAGTTTATCTTGTTAATTATTATTATTCCTAGTATATAAAATATACTTTATCCTGATATCTTCCTGAACATATATATGTGAGTCGTCATGTAGGTTCCCTAACGGGCTGACCTATTCAGAATAAATCTGAAGCGTACTTGTGTCATGACTTATCAACATATATATATATATATATATATATATATATATGGACCGTAGATCTCACCACTTAAGGCTTGAGACCCTAAAGACAAGGGTGTGAACCCTTGGAATTAGGCTGGCCGTCCTCCAAGAGGGCGCAGGGCCCACTTAACAGCCATAAATAACCCTAGGTGACCTTCCTAAGGGACACCCTTTGGGGGCGCCCTCAGCGGCTTACGAGGGCGCCCTAGTCATGGTTTTGGCCCTTTACAATTTGGGCCCAAAACCATGACCGGGTAGGCCCAAGAGAGGCTACAAATAGTAACCTTGGGATCATTCCCAAGGCATGACCTAAACACAGCACAGAAACCCTAGTTTCTAGAGATTGTACTCACTGACAGTACAGTTGGCGCCCACCGTGGGGCTACGGTAAAACTAACCTAGCCACCATCTCTGAAGGAGAAGCAGCCGATCCGCGGCCTCAAAGCATCGATCAAACGCCGTGAATCCGCCGTACCTTTCAGAGCAACCCTAGATACTCCGAATCCGCCGTGATTCCAAACCCTCCCAATCAAACGATTAACCCACATCTGTTAAGAAAACCCTGATCTAAAGCCTGGGATTCGCGGTTTAGGGTGCGAATCTCTGACCACCAGTCACAACCTTAACATACAAACTCAAACTACCGTCGCCGCCAGCGCGATGGCAGATCCAGCGGCCTTAAAGGCTTTACAACAACAGATCCAGCAGCTTCGTGACCACAACGAAGCCTTGCAAGCAACCATGGAAACCATCCAACAGCAGCAGCACGCCGAAGGAAACGGATCTCAACAAGATGAATCGGTCGACCCCGATCCTCAACCACTTTCCGCCGAAGTTTGGAACGCGCCAGTTCCAGAAAATTTCAAGCCACCCTCTCTTTCCTCCTTCGATGGAAAAAGCGACCCAGTGGAACATGTGACCGCCTTCAACACTCAAATGGCCATCATCGGCGCCGCAGATTCTCTCAAGTGCAAGTTGTTAGCAGGGACCCTCAAAGACGCCGCCCTCAGGTGGTATATGAACCTGCCTCGATTTTCCATCGTCGGCTACCAGGATATGACACGCAAGTTGACGCACCAGTTCTCAGCAAGCCGCCACCGCAAAGTCTCGTCTACCAGCCTTTTCAACATCCGTCAAGGACCCAGCGAGCCTCTCCGCGAGTATCTCGCGCGCTATAATGACGCCACCATCAAGGTCATTAATCCAAACCAGGAATTGTTTGTGGGAGCCTTCCAGAACGGCCTCCGCGCTGGCCAATTCAACGAGTCGTTGGCACAGAAACCAGCCGACTCCATGGAAGAAATCATGTCTAGAGCAGAGTGTTATATAAAGGGGGAAGAAAGCAATGCCGAAAAGAAGGCAAGAGATTCCAGGGAGCGTGCTCCCTACGGATATGATCATCGCCGTAATTATTACCCACCCAGTAGCAGAGACCGAGCGCCGTATAAGCGCCACGTTCAGGATAGGCGCGCACCCCCCCAGAGTCCTTCACGGCCCTCAACACCCGCCGTGAACAAATCTGGAGGGATGTTTACCATTCCAGAATCATCCCTGAACCTCAACCACCGAGAGGAACCATCATGGGGAACGATAAGGATGCCTGGTGTAAATATCACCGCATCAAAGGACACACCACAGACGATTGTATACATCTGAAAAGAGAGATAGAGAAGTTGATTCAGAACGGCAGATTAAGAGGATATGTGAAGGAAGGTAGAGAGGGAGACAAGCGTCCCCCCGGAGACCCCCAGAGGGAGAAAGATGTGGCGAAAAAAGGTGAGCGCCACACATTGAACACCATATCTGGTGGCTTCGCAGGAGGAGGGGAGTCCAGCACCTCCCGGAAGAAATATGTAAGACAAGTAATGTTGCTTGATGGCCACGCCAAGAAGGAACCAGAACGCCAAATGGATATCACTTTCTCGAGCGAAGACCGCAGAGGAGTAATTCCCCACGATGACGATCCCATGGTCATCACTGTGCAAATCTTCAACTGGGATGTCAAGAGGGTGTTAATTGATCCCGGCAGCTCTGCGGACATCCTCTATTATTCTGCTTTTGAGAAAATGGGACTAGACGAGGAACAGTTGCAGCCTTTCAAAGGGATACTGGCCGGCTTTACAGGGGAGCAGGTGCACGTCCGGGGGTACATCACATTGAAAACAACATTCGGTACGGGAAATAACGCTAAAACTATCAGGATTAGGTACTTGGTAGTCAACTCGCCCTGTTCCTACAATGTCATCATAGGCCGCCCGGCCTTTAACGCCCTCGACGCCTACCTTTCCACCAAATTCCTCGTTATGAAATATACGTTAAATGATGGGCGGGTTGGTACCATCAGAGCAGACCAGAAAGTGGCCCGAGAATGTTACCACAACAGTTTGAAGCTACAAAAGGAGAAGAAGGGAAACAACAATATAAAAGCACACCGAGTGAACTTCATTGTCGCAAACCTAGAAGGAGAGATTCATGTCCAGGAGATCAAGAAGGTTGAGGAAGAAAGTACTCCTTTCTTGATACTCCATTCGAAGTCAGCCAATTCAAGTATCAATGTTGAGGAAGAAGATGCGGAACCTGAGGAGATCAAGAAGGTTGAGGAAGAAAGTACTCCTTTCTTGATACTTCATTCGAAGCCAGTCAATTCAAGAGTCAATGCTGAAGAAGAAGATGCAGAATACGGTGAGATCAGGAAGGTTGAGGAAATAAGTACTCCTTTCCTGACACTCCGTTCAAAGCCAGCCAATCCAATTGTCAAGACCGGGAAAGAAAAAGCGGAATCCGATGAAATCAAGAAGGGGTTGATACTACAGGCAGAACTAGCCAACCACAGTACGATGAAAAAGTTGAGCACAATGCGGGAAGGAACTCGCCATGACAACTCAAAGGCGAGCTAGAGGGAAGACAAAGCCATTTTAGTTCCTACCGTTTTTATCTTATAAATTTCGACGTCTTTGTACAGTTACGTAGTAAAAGAGTAAGGGGCACTCTTTTCCCCCCGCAGTAATGGGGGTTTTTAATGAGGCCTCAGTTTATTATTGATATTATATATATATATATATATATATATATATATATATATATATATATATATATATATATATATATATATATATATATATATATATTGCTTGTTTATCTTACTTTCGTTGCATGTAGCAGATCGCCATTGCCGAATCTTAAATGAGCTCGCCGTATGATTCGTTAACCCCAAAGGGGTTGCCACCTAATTCCTTAACCCTAAAAGACAGGGCTCTAAGACGTCGCGAGACGAAAATGAAATCGCCGCCTAATTCCTTAACCCTAAAAGACAGGGCTCTAAGACGTCGCGAGACGAAAATGAAATCGCCGCCTAATTCCTTAACCCTAAAAGACAGGGCTCTAAGACGTCGCGAGACGAAAATGAAATCGCCGCCTAATTCCTTAACCCCAAAGAGGGCTCTAAGACGTCGCGAGACGAAAATAAGATCGCCGCCTAATTCCTTAACCCCCAAAGAGGGCTCTAAGACGTCGCGAGACGAAAATAAGATCGCCGCCTAACTCCTTAACCCCAAAGAGGGCTCTAAGACGTCGCGAGCAGAAAACAAGATCGTCGTCCAAGCGATAAAAGGGAACCCTTATAAAGGGACCCTAAAGCATCAGGCGCTAAAAGAAACATACCTACAACTGTCGACATTATTATGAAACGAATGTAATCACCGCCCAGGAGAGGCCTTCCGAAATACATAAATTTGAAGAAAAACGAAGAGCTTAAAGAGAGAATGATATATCACGAACGCAAATTCAAGCAGAGTACTGAGTTTAAAAATAGTTAAGGAAGTTAAATTACAACAAACGAAATTAAGGTTCGTCCACTAGGACGCCATCTACAATAATTTAAAAGGATCAAGGGCAGAAATATCGGCGCCAGGATGGAGAAGGGCGAATTGTGCCTTTGCTCTTTCAAAGCCAGCATCAAAGTTCAGAGCCAGCTCGCCCTTCGCTTCAGAAACCTCAGCCGTAAGCAGATCCTCCCTTTCTGCTCCAGTCGCGTCATCGTCTTGTAGCTTGGCAATGACCCCGTCCTTTCCAGCAAGATCCGCTGCATAACCAATCTTCAGATCGGAGACGCGTTTATCACATTCAAGCTTCATCGCCTCCTTGGCCTCCTGCACCTCTTTCTCCCTAGCATTCCTGGCCTCCTCCAACTCTTTCTCCAACGCCCTCACTGTAGCTTGAAGAGCCTCCTCATTCTGCACCACTTCCTCATACTTACGATCCACCGAGTTTAGAAGCATTATAGTCTGCAAACAGTGAACTCCTATATCCTTCGTCATAAAGGGCACATCGCCCTGGCTTCCCGACTCCGCATCTTCTGGATTAAATACCAGCCTCTCCTTCACGTAGGCACCGTAGTCAAAACCTTTATCCCAGAAAGACGGCACTGAGCTGCTGGTTTTGATGGCGCCAATCAGGGAAGGAGAGGGCGTCTTCTTCCCTTTTTTCTCCGCTACCGCCATTCCTTTATTGTCTTTCCCGGGCGACCTTCTCTCGCGCGGAGCCGCCGGAAGGCTCTCAGCTGGAACCTCGGGCGGATAATCAGCTTTCCTCTTTGGCTTACGGGTAATAAGTCCCGCGGGATCAGTGGTCGCCGTTCCCTCAGAAGCCCTTTTTGCCTTCATCTCTTCGAGATATCTTTTCCTCTCCGCCGCAGTCATGGGCGCCATATCCTCTACAGAAAATAAAGCAGGAAAGTTAAGGGACAAGAAAATATAAATGCAAAATATGGGCTTGAGTAAATGAATTTGACTCACGTAGATACTCGTCTAAGCTATCTACATCCCCTTCCCTATTCAATAACTCCCGGATGTTCATAGGCAACATTTTGTCCAAAAAACAGACGACGCCCTGGTCGTACGCGTCCAGCTTCTCATATTCAAAACCCATGATGGACGCCGGAGCACTCGTCCAACATGTGGGAAACCTCAGCTTACCATCCACCCATACAGCAGCTGCCTCACAACCTTTTCGCCCCCAAACCCGAAGGAATGTTTGTCTCCAATTCTTGTAATGAGAGGCGTAGGGCGGGAACAACCTCTTACCAGGATGCGCGCTAACAGACACCCAGGACTGCTTATCTACCCCCTTCATGCCATAGAAAGTGAAGAAGGATCCAACCGAGGGCTGGAAGCCCAACCCCTCACATAGAATCTCAAAAGCGCGGATAAAAGCCCAGCTATTCGGCTGCAGCTGGGAAGGCGCAACATTGAGACAGTTGAGTATGTCAACTTCAAAGGGCGTGAAGGGATACTTCACACCCAAATCTTCAAAAACGGCGGTGTACATATGGAACATCTCGCTCTTCAAACTCTTCGGCCTTTGTGCGCACACTTTCTCGCCCGGGCGACAAGGTTCCAAAACCACGTCCTCCTCAAATCCCGTAGAGGACACGTGTAGCTTGCTCCGGAAAAACGCCACCCGTTGGGAATCTAGGTACACAGACTCAGAACGAAGCACCTCGTCGGCGAAACTCTCTTGTTCTGAATCACTAGAAGACGCCATGTAACAAATTCCTTTCCTACAGAACGGACCTGGGCGAACAGAACGAATAATAGAGTCAGATGAATTCCCACTAATACTCCCCCCTTTACCCCCGTCACAAGGGAGTGGCCGTAGTAGGCCTTATCAAACACCACCCAATCCATGGTTCCATCTGAGCGTTTCGCATGCCTAACACTTTCCCTCCACAACCTACACCTCTCCTCCGAATTAGCTGGGGATAACTCCCTACCCGCCTCATCGCACTCCCTAATTATCACCATACTACTGATTTAAAAGTAAAAAGAACGAGATCAAGTAAAGGTACCTGGATCTAGACAAATGGAGGGCTTGAGAAGCGAACGAGGACTCCAGACGATCCGTAAACAGCAAGCACAGAGATCCACAAACACCATAACCGCTTGAACGAGAAAAAGAAAGCGAGTCAGAACAAAAAGACGGAGGTAAAGGAGGGGAGAAAAGATAAGAGAAATCTGAAAGTAGGGGGAAAAAGTAGATCCGTTTCAGTTTAAAGTGAAAAAGCCTGGGAAAACGCGCAGATGACGTCATCTAAATTGACACGACTTCCGATAGCCGTTGCGATCCGAACACGTCAGCGAGAGCGAACCGTCGCCTCACGTCAGCCGTCGGATCTCATTAAGAGGCGTCCTCAACACGTAGTCCAACGGGCGCGGCGAGCTACACGCAGATTAATCACTTCGCCTTGTACCAAGACTTGTGCTTTTTGGGCTAATATAAATACTCCCGTTGGGCTAGCGCCCATACTCTCGAAGGGCTAGTGCCGCCCATTAAGGTACTCAAAACAGAAACATGGAGCTAGTACCCATGTTGGGCTAGTATCCGTGTTGGGCTAGTACCCATACAGGTTTAAACATCCATGTTGGGCTGGCACCCTTCGTGGGCGAGCACCCCTGATTGGGTATGCACCCATGTTGGGCTAGTACTCATAAAATTTTTTACTGAAGCTTCGTCATCAGTAAGCCCCCCTTGCTGGGCAAAAGGTCATAGGCAAATCCTCCCGTTAACAGTTTAATCACTTCGCCTTGTCCCAAGACTCGTGCTTGTTGGGCTGTGGACCGTAGATCTCACCACTTAAGGCTTGAGACCCTAAAGACAAGGGTGTGAACCCTTGGAATTAGGCTGGGCATCCTCCAAGAGGGCGCAGGGCCCACTTAACAGCCATAAATAACCCTAGGTGACCCTCCTAAGGGACACCCTTTGGGGGCGCCCTCAGCGGCTTACGAGGGCGCCCTAGTCATGGTTTTGGCCCTTTACAATTTGGGCCCAAAACCATGACCGGGTAGGCCCAAGAGAGGCTACAAATAGTAACCTTGGGATTATTCCCAAGGCATGACCTAAACACAGCACAGAAACCCTAGTTTCTAGAGATTGTACTCACTGACAGTACAGTTGGCGCCCACCATGGGGCTACAGTAAAACTAACCTAGCCACCATCTCTGAAGGAGAAGCAGCCGATCCGCGGCCTAAAAGCATCGCTCAAACGCCGTGAATCCGCCGTACCTTTCAGAGCAACCCTAGATACTCCGAATCTGCCGGTGATTCCAAACCCTCCCAATCAAACGATTAACCCACATCTGTTCAGAAAACCCTGATCTAAAGCCTGGGATTCGCAGTTTAGGGTGCGAATCTCTGACCACCAGTCACAACCTTAACATACAAACTCAAACTACCGTCGCCGCCAGCGCGATGGCAGATCCAGCGGCCTTAGAGGCTTTACAACAACAGATCCAGCAGCTTCGTGACAACAACGAAGCCTTGCAAGCAACCATGGAAACCATCCAACAGCAGCAGCACGCCGAAGGAAACGGATCTCAACAAGATGAATCGGTCGACCCCGATCCTCAACCACTTTCCGCCGAAGTTTGGAACGCGCCAGTTCCAGAAAATTTCAAGCCACCCTCTCTTTCCTCCTTCGATGGAAAAAGCGACCCAGTGGAACATGTGACCGCCTTCAACACTCAAATGGCCATCATCGGCGCCGCAGATTCTCTCAAGTGCAAGTTGTTAGCAGGGACCCTCAAAGACGCCGCCCTCAGGTGGTATATGAACCTGCCTCGATTTTCCATCGTCGGCTACCAGGATATGACACGCAAGTTGACGCACCAGTTCTCAGCAAGCCGCTACCGCAAAGTCTCGTCTACCAGCCTTTTCAACGTCCGTCAAGGACCCAACGAGCCTCTCCGCGAGTATCTCGCGCGCTATAATGATGCCACCATCAAGGTCATTAATCCAAACCAGGAATTGTTTGTGGGAGCCTTCCAGAACGGCCTCCGCGCTGGCCAATTCAACGAGTCGTTGGCACAGAAACCAGCCGACTCCATGGAAGAAATCATGTCTAGAGCAGAGTGTTATATAAAGGGGGAGGAAAGCAATGCCGAAAAGAAGGCAAGAGATTCCAGGGAGCGTGATCCCTACGGATATGATCATCGCCGCAATTATTACCCACCCAGTAGCAGAGACCGAGCGCCGTATAAGCGCCACGTTCAGGATAGGCGCGCACCCCCCCCAGAGTCCTTCACGGCCCTCAACACCCGCCGTGAACAAATCTGGAGGGATGTTTACCATTCCAGAATCATCCATGAACCTCAACCACCGAGAGGAACCATCATGGGGAACGATAAGGATGCCTGGTGTGACACTCCCATCAAAAAAGAGAGCATTCGCTCCCATCAAAAAAGGAGTCAAACAAAGCCAATCCAATTTTGTGTGACACTCCTGAAAAAGCAAGGCAAGAATTTCAAGTTATTGCGGAAGATGAAGATGGTTCAAATTCACTTGATGCAATATGAGTGATTTTTTGATTTTGTCGGTGTTCATCCTTTTTTTTGTTGATATTACACTGACATATTTTTTGTGGTCGATATTGTAACGCCAATTTTTTGTGGCCAATATATAACTAACATATTAATATATATAAATATATAACTTTTATGTGGTGGAATATGCATCTACTTTGTTATTGGTTATAATGTTTCCGCATTTGATATATATATATATATATATATATATATATATATTGGTTATTACGTTTCATTTAATTTTATTCTGATGTTTGATATTTCATAAACTTTTGTGAAGTTAAACATGTCTGAGGTTGCACAAATTGAAGCTCATGTCTGGTACTCTGCTTTCAAAAAGATAATTAAGGTTTTTCCAACTCCGACCGACACTATGGATGAGTTGAAGGCACAACTTAACAATTATTTTCTCCATGTTGGTGAAAATCATCATACATGTCATGTATTTGCTCAGATGCCAATTTATGACATGGGGGCAGATAAAGATGAAGACATGTGGAAAACGGTCTATTGGCCTCGGCTTATTCGTGACGATAGTGACGTTGAATTTATGTTTAGGCATATGGTTGAAACTAATATATTATATCTTTGTGTTCGTTCCAATTGTATGTGCAACGAATGTTGGTAGAGATTTCATGTAATATTATGTAATGTGTTGTTGAATTTCAAACATTATTTATGTTTTTGTTGAATTTCAAACATTCGTGTAATTTTAACAAAATAACAAATTGATTTTATTTTGGTCAATTGTGAAAGATTATGTATTGTTCTTACTTATGAATGATTATAATTGATGTATGATTGTACTGCCTCTGGAATTGTTGTTTTGGATTACAGGTAATAAATAGGCCTATTAATGGCTTGCTAAAGAAAACAACAGGTCTGTTCTGCATAATTTCCCACAGCGGCAGTTAACTGCCGATGCACCATCCTAGCAGCACTTAACTACCGACGGGGTAAAAATGTCATTTTCTGGTGTGTTTTAGCTTTGTTTGAAGTGGGAAAAAAATTTTCTTTTTTGTATCAGTTGCTTATAGGCCCAAAGCCCATTAGGGGAAGCCTCTTAACCCTAACTATATAAAGGGGACTGTAGCCAATGAGTAGGTCATAAACAAACTTGATTGCAGTTTTATGTTTATTTTATTTCTTGCAGCTTTTGATCTAGTATAGCCTAGCATAATCTATCATTGGTGCTTTCATTCTTGACACCCAATGCCTCCTAAACCTACAAATCCACCACCCCGTGATTTTGACGACGCTACTCAGGCCACCCACCACTATATCGACGATGCAATTCGCGCCACCCACCAACACATTGACGGCCGTTTCTAAAATTCCAACCAACACCTTGAATCCAGCTACTACTCATGCAAACAAAAATGGATAATCATGACCAGATTCAAGTGAACCACCATGAATCCTTGAAGACGTACCTCACTGATTTTCTTGTCTATATGACTCTTTCTCAGCCTCAATAAATTCTCGCCACCGGTGCTCCCTCCACCTCCCAAATTCGGCCTCCCACTACTTTTCCCATACCCACTCTTCTAACCTACCAACCAAACCCGAATCACACTACCCCTTCGTCGTCACCCTTCACTCTGGGTTCCCATATCGGATACTCATCCCCCTTTACTTCAACACCGATGCCTATTTTCCCACACGCCACTCGTTTAACCACACACCCACCACCCCCGCCACCTATACCTCCCTACTTTTTCAGATCTAACAACTTCAATATTCCACAACCTCTTTTCTAACACCACTCCCAACCCCTTCCACAAGCTCCTCCGTTTCCCTCTTTCCCCCACAACTTATCACCTCAAAATTCCCAAACCCACCCAACACAAAACCTTCACAGCCCCAAATTCGAACTGGCTGTTTTTTATGGTTCAGACCCTTTGGAATGGCTCTTCCAAGCAGAGCAATTTTTCACTTTTTATCGAATTCCCACATAAAGCCGATTAGATATGTCCTCATTTTACATGAAAGGAGATGCTTTAAGTTGGTTTATGTGGATGAATCAAAATCATCAATTATTTGATTGGGGTTCTTTCACCAGGGCCCTTGAATTGCGTTTTAGGCCTTCAACCTATGCCAACCATTAGGCCCAATTGTTTAAACTTAGACAAGTCGGGTCAGTATCCGAGTATTAAGCCCAATTCGAGAAACTTGGAAACTGGCATTGGCCTCCCTTCCGAAGCCATCTTAAACTGTTTTATTGCTAGGTTGTCGCCGGATATTCGCAACGAAATTGCCATCCAACGCCCTACTTCCATCACCCAAGCAATAGGTCTCGCCAAGCTTATTGAATCCAAGCTCAAAAACAACCGTTCCCGTTTTTCCAAACCATACCATCCCACTACTACTCGCCCTCCCTCGCAACGGCCCATTTCGAATCCAGCCCAAAACCTCACTTCACAGTCCCTACCTATGACCCCCAAACCAAATACACCCTCCAACAATTCCAAACTTCTAATCAAACGCCTCAATCAAACCCATTTCGAGATGATTGATGATCTTCCTGACACTGATAATTCAACTGAACCAGCTCAAGAACCGGACCCCCTAACATCTATTTCCAATTGTCCACCCAAGCTCTCACCGGCCACTTCTCACCTCAAACCTTAAAATTCAAAGCGTCTATTGGAAGCCTTCTTGTAACCATTCTAGTGGATACCGGCAGCACCCATAACATCTTACCACCCCGCATCGCCTCACACCTCCACCTCCCCACTCAACCGATTCCACAATTTTCCATTATGGTAGGCAATGGTTCACACTTGGAATGCCAAGGTATTTGTCCTAATGTCCATATCACCTTACAAAACCAAAAATTCCATATCCCATTTTACTTACTACCTATTGAAGGCGCTGATGTAGTATTAGGCATGGCTTGGCTTAGAAATCTTGGCCCTCTTCATGCTGATTTTTCGGTACCATCCATTACTTTCACCCACAACAACAGCCCTATAACTCTCCAAGGCGACCCCAAGCAACACCCACTTCCAACCACATACCAACAACTATGTCATGATGTTCATACCCACTCAGTTGCTTCTCTACACCTTCTCACATTTCAACCTATCGAACCACACACCTCACACCCTACTCTAACCCCACCTAATGAACAACCTACCATACATAGTCTGGAAATAAAAATCCCCACCGATTTCACCCCTCCTCATGGCCTTCCCCCTAGCCGCCCCCATGATCACCATATTCCACTTCTTCCTAATACCCCTCTTATTAACGTCAAACCCTACTGTTATCCACACTCACAAAAAGAGGCCATGACGACACTCATTTATGACATGCTCCAACAGGGCACCAGATCCGAGTTGCGAAAGAGGATACTCATAAAATTGCATTTCACACCTTTGATGGGCACTATGAATTTTTGGTAATGCCTTTTGGGTTAACTAATGCCCCCTTTACTTTTCAATCTAATATGAATGATTTATTACGACCGTATGTGAGACAGTTTGTGCTGGTTTTCTTTGATGATATCTTAATTTACAGTACTTGCATGTATGACTATTTGCTTCATTTGAGATTGATTTTAGATTTACTTTCAGCACATCAGTTTGTGGCCAAATTGTCAAAATGTGTGTTTGCAGTGGAAACAGTTGCTTATCTAGGTCACATCATCTCTCGTGGTGGAGTCACACTAGACCCAGATAAGGTCACCACGATTATGGATTGGTCGAAACCACACTCAATGACGACACTTTGTGGTTTCCTCGGTCTCACAGATTTCAATCGACGATTTGTTCGTCATTATGCCACTCTCGCCGCTCCTCTCACGGATTTGCTATGATCTACAAAGTTTTCATGGAATACAGACACAAGTTCGGCTTTTACAACTTTAAAAACACAAATGACTACAATGCCTGTGTTACATCTTCCTGATTTCTCTAAAGAATTTGTGGTCGAAACGGACGCATCTGTTGTTGCCATTAGAGAAGTTTTGTAACACCCATATAAAGATTGCCTAGGATCTTATACGAGTATTAAATTTCGTACTGGATGCATTAATTAACAATACAAAAAGTTTAACTGAATAAGATACATAACATAATGTATTAATACATCCATCTGATAAAACAAAACATCTCTGGTATAATACATCAAAAGTACAACATCTTAATACAGGTTAACTGAAACAACTAGAAAACCAGCACGTTCAGTCCAAAGCTTTCTCCTTACCCTTGCTGCGTGCTACCTGCGAACCTGCATCAGAAGGAATGGGATGAGACATAATGCCTCAGTGAGCTCCACCCAACCTACTGTTGGCAACCTCAGGGAACCTAGGGTTGCCATGCACTACTTTGGCAATCTTGGGGATTCCTATGATCGCCAAGTCTTAACCTTACCCATAAAGGGTTTATACCTGCCTGAACCTGATAACTGTATAGTCATGAAATCTAGACTATAACCTGATAACTTGGTGATCGAGAGGAAACCTAAGATCACCACCTGATACCTGCCTGATAGGTATTTCCTGCCTGATAACATAATAAAGTATAAACTAATATTATTATGTTAGATGTTAGCGTGTAACAAACATTATTATCTGAGTTCAATTTTACGGAATGCCCTCGAGTGGAGTAACCCCGGAGCACATTCCCCTGGTAACCGGTGAAAATTCCTATAGTAGGCTAATCACCGGACTCCTCTTGCCTGTGTGTGTGGTTATCCTCCCAGAAGATTCCTGCCCGTTCTAGCTGTACTGGAACCCCCTGTGCTCTAACTAGCGAGAACACAGAAGACACACTGTAAACTTATGTGTAGTTATCCTCACAGAAAGTTCCTGCCCATTCCAGCAATAACTGGAACCCCCTGCGCTCTCTAACTGCGAGAACCTAGAAGACACAAAGTTTATCTTGTTAATTATTATTATTCCTGGTATATAAAATATACTTTATCCTGATATCTTCCTGAACATATATATGTGAGTCGTCATGTAGGTTCCCTAACGGGCTGACCTATTCAGAATAAATCTGAAGCGTACTTGTGTCATGACTTATCAACATATATATATATATATATACAATCTGTATAAAT
The DNA here is from genome assembly GCA_018208015.1 of Medicago ruthenica. Classification (NCBI taxonomy): domain Eukaryota; kingdom Viridiplantae; phylum Streptophyta; class Magnoliopsida; order Fabales; family Fabaceae; genus Medicago; species Medicago ruthenica. The sequence continues at coordinate 30,618,541 of CM031377.1, read as the reverse complement.
CCTGATAATATCCTTGTACCACTATATAGGGTACAACCTATCCTGAACTGATACGTGTACCCTCAGTGTCACTCTGACGTGAACAACTAAGGCACGTCCTGATGTACATATAAATGTACCTGCCTGGTTAAGGGTATCCTGAAACTAACCCTTAACTAACCTGAAATCCTGTAAACATCTCTAACCTTGCTAACCTATTATAGGTTCTAGACATATCGTTGTCATATGTCCTCCTTAAGAGTTACTAACTCAATTGTATTAATTTCCTGTTCCTCGTAACTTTGTTTTTGTACTTCCCTCACGTTACCTATTCCTTGCTCGTTTATGATTTCGCCCATTAAAGGCCCTTAGGATGAGTTAAAATGGTGTCCTTTGATTCTATAAAGTTTCTGGAGAAAACGGTTGCGAAAAACCTCACTTACACGCGCCGGATCACCCGAAATAGCTCAGCTGACCAAGCTGTTTCTGGTGAGCTCGCCGTAGCGACCGGCTGGTCGCTATAGCGACCCAGTGCCATGACCAGAAGGCTCTGCTCACTGTAGCGAGCTTATCAGTGCAAAAATTGTTGAAAACTGTATTATTCACCATTTTAGCTCAACCCAACTTACCCAAGCTTCCCAACAAGGTTAGGAATGATTTTCTATTGCAATTTGACTGATTAAAACATGGATTAGCAAGGAATTGGCAACAAATAGGATTAGGGAACAAAAACAATATCTTAGCATAAAAATGAAATACTCATTAAACTCACTCTAAGTGGGTTCTAAAAAACCCTAGGGAGCTCACCTAATACTTGTGATGATCTTGCCAAACTTTAAACTTCAAAACCCTAGCTTTGATCTTACACTTTAGTTGATTCTCCTTAGCTTATTTCCTTGCTCCAAGTTTTCCCAAAGATGGAACTTGCTTATAACCCAAGAGTTTTAGAAGAAAAGTGATGTATGGTGCCAAGAAGGAGATTGGCGTGAGCTAGAGGGAGGGAGGGAGAAGTGTTCAGCTTCTTAGAGAGATAAAAGAAGTGTGTAAATGACATAATCTTGCCTTTCCATCCTTATCTAAAGCCCTTTATGTGTGAAATTACGCTTACGCCCTTGCTTACTCGAAATACTTCTAATACTGTTAGAAATTACGTCTAAGCGGGATGTTACATTCTACCTCCCTTAAAGAAATTTCGTCCTCGAAATTTAGAATTTACCTGAAAATAGATGCGGATAACATTTTTGCATCTCTGATTCTAGCTCCCACGTAGCTTCACCGTCGGGAGAACCTTTCCACACAACCTTAACAATTGGAATCTCTTTGTTCCTCAAAGACTTGACATCGCGTTCAACAATCTGTTCTGGTTCTGGCTGGAACGTCAAATCTGACCTCAAGTCTATAGTATCCAACTCTACTGGTTGAAAAGGATCGGGAATAAATTTTCTCAACTGAGAAACATGAAACACATCATGTAATCCTAACATAGCTGGCGGCAGAGCCAACTTATAAGCTGCTGGACCGACGTGTTTAAACATCTGAAATGGCCTAATGAACCTCGGGCAAAGCTTCTTTGTTTTGAAGACTCCTCTTAGACCTAACTTAGGTGTAACTTTTAAGAACACATGATCACCCACTTCGAATTCTAAAGGCCTTTACCTTTTATCCGCATAACTTTTCTCGCAGCTCTGTGACGTTCTCATCTTATCCTGTATGGATTTAATCTTTAGAGTAGTCTCCTGAATAATCTCTGGTCCCAAGATACTCTTATCTCCAACCTCTGCCCAACAAAGTGGTGTCCTACACTTTCTGCCATACAATGCCTCATAAGAGGCCATCCCTATACTGGAGTGATAACTATTATTGTAAGAGAATTCAATCAAAGGCAGATGATTATTCCAACTTCCTCCATCTTCTAAGATGCATGCACGTAGCATATCCTCTAAAGTCTGAATAGTTCTCTCGGATTGACCATCTGTTTGAGGATGATGGGACGTACTCATCTTTAACCTCATTCCTAAAGCTCTCTGAATAGCTTTTCAAAAGTGAGAGGTAAAGATTGGATCTCTATCTGAGACAATACTAGTTGGAACACCATGCAGTTTCACAACCTCTGCAATAAACAACTCCGCATATTGAGAAGCCTTGTATGTAGTCCTTACCGGTAAAAAGTGAGCAGACTTGGTTAACCGGTCTACAACTACCCAAATTGAATCATGTCCTCGCTGAGTTCGAGGTAATCCACTTACAAAATCCATAGATATCTCTTCCCATTTCCACTGAGGAATTTCCAATGGTACTAGCATCCCTGTTGGACTTTGATGTTCAATCTTTACCTGTTGACACACTATACAGCGTGACACAAATTCCACAATGTCGGTTTTCATGCCTGGCCACCAATAGTCCCTTTTTAAATCTTGATACATTTTAGTGGTACCTGGATGGATACTGAAACTACTCTTATGGGCTTCTTCCAGAATCAGCCTCCTCAATTCTGCATTGTTTGGAACACAGATCCTACCATCAAACAGCAGCGTGCCATCTGATGCCCTTGAAAACTCTGATTGACCGACCTTTCTTTGGAGGTCCATATCCAATCCCTGAGCATGTGTGATTCTGGTCCGCAAATCACAAGTGATCTTTAGTTTTTGCAACATAATGCCATTTTCCACTTTGGTGACGCCGAGATTAAGATCTCTGAACTTTTCATACAGACCACAAGTATGCATCATCACTTCTGCTCTAACCAAGGACTTCCTGCTCAAGGCATCAGCAACAACGTTCGCCTTTCCTGGATGGTACTTTAAATAAAAATCAAAATCCTTCAAGTATTCCATTCATCTCCTCTGCCTCATGTTCAATTCTCGTTGATCAAACAAATACTTTAAACTTTTATGGTCACTGAACAAGTCGAATTGCGCACCATATAAATGATGCCTCCACACTTTCAAAGCAAAAACTATAGCTGCTAGCTCAAGGTCATGAGTGGGGTAATTCTCCTCATGAGATTTAAGTTGTCGTGAAGCATAGGCTATCACATTACCTTCATGCATGAGCACACTACCAAGTCCTTTGGAGGACGCATCACAGAAAACAACATATCTCTTATCGGGATCCGGTATCGCTAAAACTGGGGCCGTAGATAATTTCTTTCTTAAGGTTCTGAAGCTCTTCTCACACTCCTCGTCCCACACGAAGGGCACCTCCTTCCTAGTGAGACGTGACAAAGGCAAAGCAATTTGAGAAAACCTCATAATAAATCTTCGGTAGTAACCTGCTAAGCCCAAGAAACTCCTAACTTCAGCCACATTCATTGGTCTGGCCCAATTAAGGACAACTTCAACTTTTGATGAGTCTACTGGCACTCCTCCTTTAGAGATAACATGACCCAAAAACTTAATTTCAGACAACCAGAATTCACACTTACTGAATTTGGCATACAACTTCTTTTCTCTGAGAATATCCAAAACAATCCCCAGATGATGGGCATGTTCCTGAGGGTCCTTTGAATAAATCAAAATATCATCAATGAAAATTACCACAAACTGATCCAGATAAGGCTGAAAAATCCTGTTCATGTAGTCCATAAACACTGTTGGGGCATTAGTCACTCCAAAAGGCATAACTAGGAATTCGTAATGTCTGTAACGTGTTTTGACGCAGTCTTAGACACATCTGATGATTTGATGCGAATCTGGTGATAACCGGATCTAAGGTGAATCTTAGAAAATATTGTTGCTCCCTTGAGCTGATCTAAAAGATCATCAATCCTTGGAAGATGATACTTGTTCTTAATAGTTACCTTATTCAACAGACGGTAGTCTATGCACAATCTCATACTACCATCCTTCTTCTTAACCAACAAAACTGGTGCACCCCAAGGTGACACACTAGGCCTGATAAAATATTTCTGAATCAAGTCCTCTAACTAGGACTTCAATTCCTTAAGCTTTGATGGTAACATCCTATACGGTGCCACAAATATTAGCTCCGATCCTGGAATGAGGTCAATAGAGAACTCAACTTCACGTTCTGGGGGTAAACTGATTATCTCAGTCGGAAAAACATCTAGATACTCATTAACAACTGGAATGTCGCTGGGACTCAGTTCTGATTCTGATGTCACAGTAACCATCAACCCTATCCTGAGCACAAATAAACTGAATTAACTGATGGGTACGATTAATCAATTCGGATAAAGCCACACCTTCAGTTGTATCACTTGTTGGCATAAAGATACTCTTTTCAGCACATCCGATATACACATGATTAGCGGAGAGCCAATCCATCCCTAGAATCACGCAAGTTGTACCTTGGGAAGACATACCAAATCTATATAGTATGTCTTACTGGATACCGTGATAGGACAATTCTCACATACAAAACTTGCTACGACTCCACCTTATGTAGCGGTGGTTATCGTCATAGGAGGAATCAATGGTGACATAGGTAACTGTAGTGTTTCTACACACTTATATGAAATAAAAGAACATGATGCACCACAATCAAAAAGAACTTTAACTGGATTCTGACCAAGATAACACATACCGACAATTAAATCTTCATTAGCCAGAGCTTTCCGACCATCAAGGGAATACACCCTACCTATACTGGTTGTGGTTCCTTCAGCCGTTCCCTTATCCCGCCTATTGGGGCATTCTCGTAAGAAGTGTCCCGGTTGCTTACACCCATAGCACACTTTAGCACCTTCCAAGCATTCTCCTTTATGAGCTTCTCCACAGGTATTGCAAGTAGGATTAGACCGTGGAGGGTTGGACTGCTTCCCTCTCTGAGGGGAACCTTTTGGCTTCAACTTGTCATGATACTTATCTTGAAACTTGCCCTTTCTCTTTTCAAATGTTGCAGCTTTCTCTTTAGCGGTCTTGGCAAAACCCGCTTCAGCAATCAAACTATCATGAACTAATTCATCATAACTTGTATTTCTCTGGAGGCTCACTGCAGTATCAATTTCACCTCTTAAGCCTCGCTTATATTGATTCATTTTCCAATTGTCATTTCCGGCATATTCATTTTGATCTAATTTATCTAATTTACCTCTACATCATTTGCCATCATTTTGCGCTGAGTGGATTCCCACCAGTCTTCTGCTGCGCCTCTGAACTGATTAGTGGCAAACAATACCTTATCAGCTTCCGTGAACTCAGCCATCCGGAAGATCTTCTCCATCTGTTTAAGCCACCTCCTGGCTTCCTGAGGATCACCCTCTCTATTAAACTCGGGAGGGTGACTACTATTAAATTCCCGTAAAACTGGATTTCCAACAACTGGAGGCAGTGGAATCTACTGGTGGAAACCTTGCCCCTGGTGCATCATTTCCATCCATTGATACTGAGATTGGTTCTGCTGTAGAACTTGCTGTTGCATCATTTGCATCATCTGATGATGTTGTAATGCATTCTGAGCCTGTTGCTCCTGATATTGTTGTTGCAATGCTTGTTGTTGTTGCATCATCTGAGCCCAAAAATTCATATTAGGATCTCCACCTGCTTCCTCATTAGCCTGATTAGCTCTAGGCCTTCCCGGTCCTCTTCTTCTCCTAGACATCTTATCCTAGCTGTCATATACAAGTCAAAGTGCTCAATTTCAACCAGATATAACATTTAGAATAATGTCCTGGATCAAAAAGGTCCACATACTTGGATTGTAATTTTAATGACCCAAGGCACGATCTGAATCGACCTGCTCTGATACCAAATGTAACACCCATATAAAGATTGCCTAGGATCTTATACGAGTATTAAATTTTGTACTGGATGCATTAATTTACAATACAAAAAGTTTAACTGAATAAGATACATAACATAATGTATTAATACATCCATCTGATAATACAAAACATCTCTGGTATAATACATCAAAAGTACAACATCTGAATACAGGTTAACTGAAACAACTAGAAAACCAGCACGTTCAGTCCAAAGCTTTTTCCTTACCCTTGCTGCGTGCTACTTGCGAACCTACATCAGAAGGAATGGGATGAGACATAATGTCTCAGTGAGCTCCACCCAACCTACTGTTGGCAACCTCAGGGAACCTAGGGTCTCCATGCACTACTTTGGCAATCTTGGGGATTCCTATGATCGCCAAGTCTTAACCTTACCCATAAAGGGTTTATACTTGCCTGAACCTGATAACTGTATAGTCAGAAATCTAGACTATAACCTGATAACTTGGTGATCGAGGGGAAACCTAAGATCACCACCTGATACCTGCCTGATAGGTATTTCCTGCCTGATAACATAATAAAGTATAAACTAATATTATTATGTTAGATGTTAGCGTGTAACAAACATTATTATCTGAGTTCAATTTTACGGAATGCCCCCGAGTGGAGTAACCCCAGAGCACATTCCCCTGATAACCGGTGAAAATTCCTATAGTAGGCTAATCACCGGACTCATCTTGCCTGTGTGTGTGGTTATCCTCGCGGAAGATTCCTGCCTGTTCCAGCTGTACTAGAACCCCTTGTGCTCTAACTAGCGAGAACACAGAAGACACACTGTAAACTTTTGTGTGGTTATCCTCACGGAAAGTTCCTGCCCATTCCAGCAATAACTGGAACCCCCTGCGCTCTCTAACTGTGAGAACCGAGAAGACACAAAGTTTATCCTATTAATTAATATTATTCCTGGTATATAAAATATACTTTATCCTGATATCTTCCGGAACATATATATGTGAGTCGTCATGTAGGTTCCCTAACGGGCTAACCTATTCAGAATAAATCTGAAGCGTACCTGTGCCATGACTTATCAACATATACATATACATATATATATATATATATATATATATACACACACACACAATCTGTATAAATCCTGATAATATCCTAGTACCACTATCTAGGGTACATCCTATCCTGAACTGATACGTGTACCCTCAGTGTCACTCTGACATCTGAGGCACGTCCTGATGTGCATATAAATGTACCTGCCTGGTTAAGGGTATCCTGAAACTAACCCTTAACTAACCTGAAATCCTGTAAACATCTCTAACCTTGCTAACCTATTATAGGTTCTAGACATATCGTTGTTATATGTCCTCCTTAAGAGTTACTAACTCAGTTGTATTAATTTCCTGTTCCTCGGATCTTTGTTTTTGTACTTCCCTCACGTTACCTATTCCTTGCTCCTTTATGATTTTGCCCGTTAAAGGCCCTTAGGATGAGTTAAAATGGTGTCCTTTGATTCTATAAAGTTTCTGGAGAAAACGGTTGCAAAAAACCTCACTTACACGCGCCGGATCACTCGAAACAGCTCAGCTGACCAAGCTGTTTCTGGTGAGCTCGCTGTAGCGATGGGCTGGTCGCTATAGCGAGGGCCGTGACAAGAAGGCTCTGCTCGCTACAGCGAGATCCAGCTCGCTGTAGCGAGCTTATCAGTGCAGAAATTGTTGAAAACTGTATTATTCACCATTTTAGCTCAACCCAACTTACCCAAGCTTCCCAACAAGGTTAGGAATGATTTTCTATTGCAATTTGACCGATTAAAACATGGATTAGCAAGGAATTGGCAACAAATAATACAGTTTTTTGAAGGTTTCAACTTTGAAATCTTTAACAAACCGGGAAAAGCAAACCAGGTTGCGGACGCCCTCAATCGTAAGTTTTTTGATGACCATATGGTCCTCTTGACCGTGTCATCACCAGTGCCAAAGCTCATTCAACAATTCCAGCAGTATAACGCTTCTGATCAGCAAGGAAACAATTAGTACATCAATACCAGTCTGGAGAACAAGAATCTTAATTTTACAAATTTACCAACGGTTTACAGTTCTATAAAGAGAAGTTATTCATACCTGATTCTCTAAATCTCTAGCAGGCCCTTCTCCAGGAATACCAATGCACACCTCTGGCTGGACATTCTAGCGTCCAACCCACCGTGTCCCGCCTAGCTGCTTCGTTCTATTGGCCTGGCCTCTACTTAGATGTCAAGGATTTTGTGAAGTGTTGCACCACTTGTCAACACAATAAGTATCAAACACAAAAGAAAATGGGTCTCTTACAAGCTTTGCATGTTCCTTCAAAAGTTTGGGATGAATTAACAATGGATTTTATTACTCACCTCCCAAATTCTTTTGGCCACACCGTCATTTGGGTTGTGTGTGTCAGATTAACAAAGTTTGCCCATTTCATCGCCATTCCAACCAAATTCTTTGCTGAAGACTTAGCCACCCGTTTCTCAGTGGAAATTTGTCTCCTTCATGAGATACCCAACTCCATCATTTCAGACCGTGACCCCCTCTTCTTAAGCACATTCTGGAAGGAACTATTCAAAGTTCAAGGAACAAATCTCAAGTACATCCCGCTTATCACCCCGAGACGGACGGCCAAACCGAGGTTGTTAACTAGAGATTGGAAGCATATCTTCGGTGTTTTGTCAGTGATCATCTACGCCGCTGGTCCGTTTCCTTCACCTTGCAGAATGTTGGCACAACTCATCTTTTCATTCAGTTATTCATATGACACCTTTCAAAGACCTTTACGACCGCAACCCCCCCACCATTCCAGATTTCATCAAAGGTTCCACCACAGTACGCTCCCTTGAATTATCCCTACAACAACAACACGAAGTTCTCAATCTACTCAAACATAACTTAACAAAAATGAGGAAGCAGATGGAAAGCCAAGACAACAAGAAAAGAAGAGACTTTACCTTTAATGTTGGAGATTTAGTCCTCCTCCGTTTAGAATCCTATCGACAGCAGACCGTCGTCTGTAACAACCCGATTTTTTAGTATTAGAATTGTTTGTTATTGTTTATTATTAATTGTTTGATTATTATATTTGTTAATTGTTTATTTTGGGGGATTAGTGAATTTTGGATTATTAAGGGTATTTTGGTTATTTGAGAGTTAGTGGCATTTTTGTAATATGCTAGAAGTTTGAAATTTTAATTTTAGAGAGTTTTGGTGAAGTAGTAAAAGGGGATGTTTAAGTGAAGTAAAAGTGTAGAGTGAAGGTGAGAAAAACACAAGGGGGGGGGGGGGGGGGGGGAAGGGGTTGAATTGTGTTGGCTTTTTCTTTTCTTTCTCAAAAACTTAATGATAGTTCAGAATCTGATATTGATCAGATTCTGATGTTTTGTTTCAGAGTTTTTTGCAGCGGATATAAAGTAAATGAGAGAGAGAGAGAGAGAGAGAGGGACACAATCAATTATCCTGGTTCCTTCCACAACCCGGAAGTAGTCCAGTCCCCTTGTTACTAACAAGAGACTTTTCACTATAATCACAAAGATTACAATTGCTCAAGTACAAAGCAAGAGACTTCCAATGCTCAAACACAAAGTAAGAGACTTCCTATGCTCAAACACAAAGTAAGAGACTTCCTTGCTCAAACACTAAGTAAAAGACTTCCTTGCTCAAACACTAAGTAAGAGACTTCCTTGCTCAAACACAAAGTAAGAGACTTTCTAATTGCTCAAGCACACAGGCAAGAGACTTTGAATCAAACAGATTTACAAAAGAATATGTTTGAGTTGAACACTTGATATACTATCAGTGGTGTTCACAAAATACAACACAGATTCCGACTCTATACTTAAGAAATTCTAAGATAAGAAGGTTTATAAGAATTTCTAAGTTATTTGATGACTTTCAGATTTGGCAGTTTTGCGTTTCCAGAAAACAGAGTAACAGAGTCTTTGGCTTCGCCAGTTTTCTTCTTCAAATCTTCAGATCTTTTATAGAGGAACAAAGAGCCGTTTGAGAAGAGCCAGGTCATCAATTAGAGCCGTTTGAACAGAAGCTTCAGCCAGCATTAATTTCTTCCTGTTATAGTGTGCGAAACAGAGAAAACAGAGGAACACGTTTTGAATTGTTTCCTTAAAAACTGGCTGCGTGTTTCGTCCAAGGAGACAAAGGTTGCAGAGAGCGGTTCTGACTATATAGTACTTTACTGTTGACAGTGACAGCTGTTGACTTCTGCTTTTCCTTAAAACTCAGACTTCAAGAGCTGCTCTTCAGACTCCCAGTCTTCAGACGCAGTTCTTCAGACGCACTGTTCATCAGAAGCACTTCTTCAGAAGATGGTCTTCAGATGCACTGTTCATCAGACACACTTCTTCAGAAGCTGGTCTTCAAACGCACTGTTCATCAAACACACTTCTTCAGAAGCTGGTCTTCAGACGCACTGTTCATCAGACGCTGTCTTCAGACGCTATCTTCAGAAGCTCTTCTTCAGACGCTGTCTTCAGACTTGCAACATAAGCTTCAATATTTTCCTTTTACTCTTAACTTAATCTTTCGGAACCACCATTAGATACAACAATTAAATATATGGTCCTGCACACTTAGAACAAGTATTAGCATATCCAATTTTCTTTTTAACACTTTGTTATCATCAAAACTCAAAAGGGACTTGTTCATACATTTTGTTCCAACATAGAGAAATAATTATATGATGAATTATGACTAAGCCCACTAGAGTGAGTAACCTAAGCCCATTTATATTTAAAGAGGAGTGTTAGTGTTAGTGAACTAGGTCATTTCATTTTGCAAAACTTTTGAGAAGAGGCTAAGGAGAGAGAATAGAGAAAGGATGAACTTGGGAAGATAGAAGAGGGGAGAACTCTAGAAGTGAAGAATTGAAGCTATGAAGCACTTTTGGGGAAGAATTGAGGTAAGGGGAAGGATTATTTTCATCATTTGGGTATTAAGAAACAAATGGTTTGTTTGGGATGTTTTTAGCTTATGCTTAAATTCATGAACTTATGATTAAGTGTGTTAAAATTCGTGTTCCTTTTTTATGGTTGAATAGAAACATGTATGGTTTCCTCAAAATTCATGTTTAATTATGTTGTTTGATAACTTTGTGAAATTTTATGAATTTGATGAGAAACATGATAATTGGTGTTGATTATGCTTAATTGAGTTGATTATGAACATGGGTGTGTGATTGGTTTATGAATTCAAGAGATTATGAAGTTTGGGTTGTGTTTAAGTTGTTGTTTATGTAAAATTTGCCTAAGTTAGTGAAAATGATTAAGTTGTCGATGAAATGGTTTAAGTTGAATCATGTTGGTTGATTTAAGTGATTATGATCATGTTGAATTGAATGGGAAACTTGGAATGTTGTTGTTATGCTTTGTTTGTGAAATTAAGTCGTTTTGGAAGAAAATGGATTTTTGACACGATAATTGATTTAATGAGAATAAGTTGATGCTAAGTGATTTTGATTAAGTTGTTTTAAGGAACATTAAGTAGATAATGAGTGGTGATAACTGGTTTAAGGTTTTGGAAATGTTTTGGTGCGAATTGGGTCAAAACGATGTTGAAAACGGTATTTTTACGCGAAAATGCAAAAATTGGAAAATCTTGAACTGGTGGTCACGCACGACCGTTCTCCTCTGGGGCACGGACCGTGCGTGAGTCTCGCACTTAGGGGACACGACCGTGTGCCCCTGGAGCACGACCGTGCGCCCTGTGCATTGTGGCAAAACCCTAATTTTGTGACTTTTTGAGGTACCCAATGCACTTGAATGGTTTCCAAACTCTTAAATATGATTAATAGGTGTTTAATGGTGATGTTTATGATTGATTAACTTCGACATAAGTAAAGTAAGACTTATAGGTTAATTGATTAGAGACGGACTTTGAAAATGAAGTAAAACGGAGATGTTTTGCATGTTGCTTATGCTATTTGGATGAAGGAATGAACATGATGATGATGGAATGTTTGATTACCTGATTTATTGATGTGTGGCCTTATTGATTTGACAATGTGATTGGTGATGTATGTTATATGATGGTGGAAATTGTATAACGATGATGAGTATGTTTGGTGTGCATTGTCGAGTCTATATGTGGGTCCATGCATTCGTAGTCATTTATTGGTGCTTGATTTAAGATCAAGAATTATTGGTGCTTGGTTTAAGATCAAGATTTATTGGTGGGTGATTTAAGATCATTATGGTACCACATGCATGTAGAGTCATTAGGCACATTGCATACACATGAAGCATCATATGTGACAATGTTTTGGCGTGAACTTGTGCATCTAATTGTTAATTTGATACTTGGTGATTGTGATGAGATTGAATTGATTTAACTTGAGTTGATGATTATATACGAACATGATTTGGTATGAATTCTTGATATATATATATATATATATATATATATATATATATATATATATATATATATATATATATAAATGTGGGGTAACTCGGATGATGATTGTATGCAAATATGTGATGTATATGGATGTAATGATATTAACATTATTGTTGCCTAAACTTACATGCGTTTATTAATCTCTTATGCTGAACGTATATCTTACCCCCCAGTGACTTTTGTCGCCTCACCCTTGTGGTGTAGACATCGTGCAGGTTGAGGAGTAGCATCTTGCTTGTGAGTTGATGAGGACGGCTTAAGGCCTACTCATTTTTATCTGCTTTTGTCGAGGAGTCTAGATTTAGGTACTCTGATCTAGGATGTCGGGATTTTCTTCTGTTGGATTTTATGCTATGTGATCTTATGATCAAACTGTTGTTGATATATTCTTTTGAGTTGTATGTTATGAACCGAGACATGGCATTTATATGATGTTGAGTATGATTTTATTCCGTTGCGATATGAATATGTTGATGAAATTTTTATATTAAACAATTGATATGCGATGTGTCGCGTCGAATTTCGGATGTCAAGCTATGGGGAAGCTTTGAATCACTAATTCTAAATTACGACTGAACTTTTAATTTTTCGGGGAAAAAGGAAAAAAGTTCTAAATTACCTTGAGAAAAGATTTTAGGTTCGAAAGTCGATTATGCGAGGGGAAGGTATTAGCACCCCTCACATCCGTTGTACTCAACGGGAACCTCTTAGTCGGCTTAGGCTTAAAATGGTTCGATGTTTTACTTACGTGTTTAAAAAAAAAAGAAATATATAAAAAAACATAATGCGGGGTAAAGAAAGAGATAAAAACAAACGAAAAGGGAAAAACAGGTTTTTTTATTAATGGGCTTGACAAGATGTCGATCTTGCTCCTACGTATCTCCCGGTAGTCGGAGAATTCAAAGCGTACGTAGTTCTTTGGTAGAAAAACGTTTGTATGTTGATTCGTTTTAGTTAAAAAAAAGTTTGATCGCGTCCGAGCGAAAAAGTTTGAAAATAAAGAAAAAGTGTAATGAAAGTAAATGTCAACTGCTCGGGTTGCTGCCGAACTGGCCATTGACGACAAGAAAGTAAAAGTCAGCTGCTCGGGTTGTTGCCGAGCTGGCCACTGACGACAATGCATGAAAATAAATGATTTGATGAAAAAGTTTTACGCTCGGACGTGAGCAAAGGTTTTAAAAACGTACGAAGACGTACAAAGTTTTAAAATGGTGAAAGATGGACGCTAGGCGATAAGCTCGCGCGAGGCGTGAATGTTTTAAAATAAAGACAAACACACTGAGGCGAAAGATTCGCGCAAGGCGTAAAGAATAAAATATAAAACGCGCAAGGCGCGAAAGGTTCGGATTGACCACGAGGGCCAAGAAAAGGGTAAAAATGGCCACAAGGGGCCAATGGAAGGTTTAGCGTGCTAGACGCGTCAAGGGTGGAATGACGATTGCCCGAGCGACGAGACATACGTCACGCATTCGTGCAATCGAGGTTTGGGGAGACATACGTCAAGCCATTCCCGTTTCATTCAAGTTTGGTTTTGTTACTCTAAGGAATCTCAAAGGGAACCAAAGCTTTAAAAGGAAAGTTAAAGAAAAGAAAAACAACACGAACAAATTTGTTGTTCGGTTTTACTAAAAAAATCATGAACGTTACTTGTTGCTTAAGTTATTGAAACTCAAGAACAAGTTTGGTCCAAGTTTGAATGGCAAACACAATCATAAAACATGCAAAGATTGGAAAGTTCACAAGTTTGGCTCAATTCGAGCTTGGTTAAAAAGAGTGAACAAACTCGGCTTAAGTTCGCGTTTAGATTGAAAATCATGAACAACGTGGTTGTTCAAGTTTGTTTTTGAAATAGACGAACTTAGCTTGTTGCTCAAACTTGGTTTTGAAAATGTTGAGAACATAACTTGTTTCACAAGTTATTCAAATTTTGTCGCACGAACTTGTGAAATCTTCAAAGTTTGTGCAAGGTTGTGAGTTGGGTTTGGACCAAAATGGTTTTAACCCTCTTTAGGTTCTGAATCAAGGGCTAGAATCCCAAAAATTTGACATTTGAATGCCTGATTCATATTCTGAATTTCACATACTTCGCAGAGCAACCAGAACTTGGCTCTGCGAAGTCAGGTTCTGGTGTGTTCGCAGTGCGAGCAAGGCTTGGCTCTGCGAAGTATGCGAATTTCCAACTCAGAAGCTGTTTCTGAACAGGAGTTCAGAAACTGCTTCTAAGCAAGATTCAGAACCTAAAGGAGGTTAAGAAACTTGACAAAAAGGAAGAAAAAAGGGTGAAAAAACACAGTTTTAAAGCTTGGCCCCTTTGAGGTCCTTTTTGGGGTTCAAAGGAGGTTTTGGTTCACAAAGCAAAATTGGACAAAGCAAGATATGTAAATAGCATATACAATAGAAAAGAAAGGTTATAGGAGACTTACAGAACTCCTAGCAATGCTTGATTAAGACTGGAAGTAGCTTGCTTACTTTGTGAAAGGTTATGAACAAGGTTCAAAGTGTTTGTGATGAACTGATTTTGTGTTGCAATGCAAGGGATTTTTGGAGTGAATTTCGTGTGTGTTGGCTCTCTGGATTGGTATGTTTTTGACTGGTTTTCAATGTATTCAGTTGTGTGTAATCCTTATGCCTTGCCCTTCCTTTTATAGGCATAAATGCAAATCTTTGCAATGATGAACAATGATGAACAAAATCCTAAAACACTAGCTGATCATGAGCTAAACTCAGGCTAGATCACTTTGCATTTAATGCTAATGGATAGAACTTGCTTTGCCTTGTGCCAAGGGGCAAGGTCTTGACTGATCTCAGCCACAAATGCCATTGATTCTAGAAGGTAATGATGGCAAAATCTGTAAAACAGGGCAGCTGCAAAAGGGATGATTCTTGGGATCAAACCTTGCAATCTTGGAAGGTCAAACAATCAAAACGTGTACTGCCATGTACAGGGAGATTGGGGGAATCAAAATCAGCATGTGGGCTTATGTGTGGGAGGAGAAATTCAGGTCAAAACAGGGCAGGTCACACAGCTTTTTTGCAACATAAACCACTTGGGATTGACTGCTTTTGGCAGGGAAAAAGGGAAGGAAATGGATCAAGCAGCTGGCTGGCATGTTTAGGTTGGGTGAGGGGTCAATTTGGGGGGACAAAAACTGACCAAGGATAGCCAATTTGTTTGATCACATGAGAGGTTGGAAGAAAGTTCCTCTTTCCTTTAACCTTTAATGTCACACATTAATTTTTGCCTTGCTGCACCAAATCAGTCACAAAATAGCAAGAATACAAGTAATAATGCTACTAATGATAATTGTAGTTGAAAGCAAAAAAGATAAACAACTATATAAAAATCTGCAGAATTTTCGCAGAGGTCGCAGTGCGAAGGTGAGTTCGCACTGCGAACTTCACTTTTTTTGATTTTTTTGTATTTAAAATAAAAGGTAAAAATAGGGGAAAATAATAATAATATATAACAATAATAATAATGATAAAAATGCAAATGGCAATAAAAATGAATAAAAATAGTAATGACAATAAATAAAACTTAATAATATTAAAAGATAAAAAACTAATAGTAATAAAATAATAATGATATTATTAAAAAAACATAACAATAATAATATTAATATTAAGGATAATGATGATGATATAAAATGTTATAGCAATAATAAAAATAAGTAAAAGGTAAAAAATAAATAATAACAAATATAATACCCAAAAAATATAAGTCAAAAAATGGGGTATGACAGATGCCCCTATTTAAGTTTCTTCGTCCCGGAGGTTGAAAATGTGATTTGAAATGGACGGGCCGAAGAGACTTAAATATAGAGTACGCCATTTTTTGACTAAATATTTTCCCGAGTTATAAATGTTATAAATGCATGCAATGCAAATGTTATGAATGCTTGTAATGTAACTATGGATGCAAAGCATGATAAAAAGGAAGACCACACTGGGGATAGGTGTCAGCTAGTCGGGTGGTTGCCGAACTGTCACTGACAACAAAGAATGAAAAGGTAAATGCCAGCTGTTCGGGTTGTTGCCGAACTGGCCACTGGCGACAAAAGAATGAAAAGAATGTCAACTGTTCGGATGTTGCCGAACTTGCCATTGACGACGGGAAAATAAAATGTCAACTGTTCGGATGTTGCCGAACTTGCCATTGACGACAGGAAAATAAAATGTCAACTGTTCGGATGTTGCCGAACTTGCCATTGACGACAGAAAAATAAATGTCAACTGTTCGGATGTTGCCGAACTTGCCATTGACGACAGGAAAATAAAATGTCAACTGTTCGGATGTTGCCGAACTTGCCATTGACGACAGGAAAATAAAATGTCAACTGTTCGGATGTTGCCGAACTTGCCATTGACGACAGGAAATAAAATGTGAAAGATGTCAGCTGTTCGGATGGTTACCGAACTTGCCACTGACGATACTGGGGATGCGGCTGACAAGCCGTTCCTTACAAAAAAATGCCCCTTCAATCGGGGAGAAAGAATGCACAAGCTGTTCATTGAAGAACTTGCCACTTGGCACAACACTGGGGAGTACGCACAAGCTGTTCATTAAAGAACTGCCACTTGGCGTAAAGACTTGACAAAGAGACGCACAAGCTGTTCGTTTGAACTGCCACTTGGCGTGAAAGGATGACATCTCTGAACCAGAAGGACTGGGGATGACACTGGAAAAAAGAATTCACGAATTGCTCGCGATTGTTTGGTGAGACTCATGATGGTTAGAAATAACCATGTATGACATGCTGTATGCATATGTATGAATGCATGAATGTACGACTGTCACTGAGGACGTCATGTGAGGGATGAATTTGTACTGGGGATACCCAACTTGTTTGTTAAGGAATTGCCCCTTGATGTGAGATGCATGCTAATGAATGATTATGATATGCTGCATGAATTATGCTGACCTGAGGGATGACAGACATCACGTGGGACGCTGGGGAACTATGGTTTGAATGCCGAGCAAAGTCGGGCTTGGATGATGTAAGACTCCACTGGGGGTATGCCAATAAGATTGGGCTTCGCTCGTGAATTCACTGGGGATATAAGGATCATTTTGGAAGCATGATCGATATCCAGCTTTTGATGCCAATGGTAATTGGGCTTGCGAGAATAGAACAAATATTGACTTCCTGGGGAATTTGTTAATCCATTGGGGATTGTGCTAATCCGCTGGAGAGAAGAACTGGCGATTCCGTCGGGAATGCTTATACCTTGGTTGGTCCTTGCCTGAAGGGTCCTCTCGGGCTCTTAACTCACTGGGGAATTTTTGATTAATTCACCAAGGATTCTGTTGGGGGATTCCCTTTTTTTTTGCGATTGACCATGCTTGGCCTGCGAAGCGTTATCTGCTTTAAGGATAGACATTGATGTTCACTCCGAGTATTCGCAAGTTCGAAAAGGAATGTGTTTGTTATTGGATAAAAAATGAAAGACTCATGTAATAAATTTTGAAAAAGTTTTTTTTTGTTTTGGAAATACTATCATCAAGAATAAAAATGAAAGAAAGAAACATGACAAAAGATGTAAAGAAAGTTGGGAAATGAAATTTATTAAAGGGGTGGTAGCCTGCCAAAGGCGTGGCTCCACAAATCTTACAAAGTCTAAAAAGGGTAATATGAAAGGGAAGGGTACATTTGAACACGATGGCCACTAGTATCCCTAATAACTTTGAATTCTCTGTCTGGATGCTTCCGATTCGGAGTCTTCAGACAATTGATGTGTCCCGAGTAGATCACGACCAATCCGATGTAGTTACCTTGTCTTTTGATCCTTAATTTTTGCATAGGTCATCCTTTCAGATGCTTGACCTATCAGGATAGCTATTTTTGTTTTATGTCTCTAATTTTTGCCTGGACCGCCCTTTCAGGTTTTCAGTCCACCGAGACGCTCTTTTTTGCTTAAGCCGCCCTTTCAGGTTTTCGACTTACCGAGCTATTCTTTTGTTTTTAGACAAAATATTTCTTGACTACATCGGAGTTCACAGGACGCGGAAAATCCTCACCATCCATTGTTGTGAGAATCAAGGCTCCTCCGGAGAATACTCTCTTGACGACATAAGGGCCTTCATAGTTAGGTGTCCATTTGCCCCTAGAGTCAGGTTGAAAGGATAGGATCCTTTTGAGCACGAGGTCTCCTTCTTGGATTTCCCGAGGACGAACTTTTTTGTCGAAAGCTTGTTTCATTCTTTGTTGGTACAGTTGTCCATGACATAAAGCTGTCATGCGTTTCTCCTCGATTAAATTCAACTGATCGTATCTGTTTTGACACCATTCAGCCTCTGACAACTTAGCCTCCATCAAGATCCTCAATGACGGGATTTCGACTTCTACGGGGAGCACTGCTTCCATGCCGTACACTAAAGAGAAAGGGGTTGCCCCTGTCGACGTACGTACTGAGGTACGGTATCCATGTAAGGCATATGGTAGCATCTCATGCCAATCCTTGTACGAGACTACCATCTTTTGCACTATCTTCTTGATGTTTTTGTTTGCAGCTTCAACCGCACCATTCATCTGAGGTCTATAAGGAGAAGAGTTATGATGCTCGATCTTGAACTCTTTGCATAGTTCCTTCATCATTTTGTTATTCAAGTTGGTCCCATTGTCGGTGATGATCTTGCTGGGAATACCATATCGACAGATGATATGATTCTTAATAAATCGGACCACCACTTGTTTGGTGACGTTGGCATATGATGCAGCCTCAACCCATTTGGTGAAGTAGTCGATTGCCACTAAGATGAAGCGATGTCCATTAGAAGCTTTGGGTTCGATCCTACCAATCATGTCAATGCCCCACATGGAGAAAGGCCATGGTGATGAGAGGACATTCAGAGCCGTTGGTGGCATGTGAATCTTGTCCGCATAGATTTGACATTTGTGGCATTTCCTGGCATGCTTGTAGCAATCGCTTTCCAAGGTCATCCAATAATACCCGGCTCTTAAGATTTTCCTAGCCATTGTGTGCCCACTGGAATGGGTTCCGAAGGAGCCTTCATGTATTTCATGCATTATGAGGTCTGCTTCTTGCTCATCAACACATCTGAGCAACACCATATCAAAATTCCTCTTGTATAAAACTTCTCCGTTTAAAAAGAAACTGCCGGCTAATCTTCGCAGAGTTTTCTTATCCTTGTTGGATGCCCCATGCGGGTACTCTTGCTTTTGGAGGAAACATTTGATGTCATGGAACCATGGTTTATCATCTATGACTGCTTCGGCTGCAAATACATGTGCGGGCCTTTCGAGGTATTGAACCTTGATTGTTGGAATTTCATTCCGGCGACTGACCTCATACATTGAAGATAAGGTCGCTAGAGCATCCGCCATTTGATTCTCGTCTCGAGGAATGTGGTGCAGCTTGACTTTGTTGAAAAAGGTTAGCAAGCGTCTTGCGTAATCTTTGTAAGGGATCAAGCCGGTATGGCGAGTTTCCCAATCTCCATTGATTTGATTAATCACAAGAGCTGAGTCTCCATAAATGTCGAGGTTCTTGATCCTTAGATCGATGGCTTCCTCAATTCCTAATATACAAGCTTCATACTCTGCCATATTGTTTGTACAGTCGAATGATAGTCTTGCAGCAAAGGGGAGATGCTTGCCCTCTGGGGTGACGATGACCGCTCCAATTCCGTTGCCATAGACATTGACGGCTCCATCAAAGATTAACTTCCATTTAGATTCGGGATCTGGACCCTCGCCGAATAGTGGTTCGTCATAATCCTTCATCCTTAGGTACATGATTTCTTCATCGGGGAAGTCAAACTTGATTGGTTGATAATCCTCAATTGGTTGATGAGCCAAATGGTCAGCGAGAATGCTGGCTTTGATAGCTTTCTGAGTGTGGTACTCGATGTCGTATTCTGATAACAACATTTGCCAACGGGCAATCCTTCCGGTTAAGGCGGGTTTTTCAAAGATGTACTTGATTGGATCCATCTTGGATATCAACCAAGTAGTATGACTAAGCATGTAGTGGCGAAGACGCCTAGCAGCCCATGCTAGTGCGTAGCAAGTCTTTTCAAGTAGAGAGTATCGGGACTCACAGTCCGTAAATTTCTTGCTTAGGTAGTAAACGGCGTGCTCCTTTCTACCGGTTTCATCTTGTTGTCCGAGTACACATCCCATGGAGTCCTCCAACACGGTTAAGTACATGATCAATGGTCTTCCTTCGACTGGAGGAATAAGTATTGGAGGTTCTAGTAGGTATTCTTTGATGCTATCAAAAGCTTTTTGGCAATCTTCTGTCCATACCACTTCTTGATTTTTGCGGAGCAGCTTGAAGATGGGTCCACAAGTGGCTGTCATATGGGATATGAATCTAGAGATGTAGTTTAAACGTCCTAGAAATCCCCTTACTTGCTTCTCAGTTTGAGGAGCAGGCATTTCTCTGATGGCTTTGACCTTATCGGGATCTACCTCGATACCCTTTTGACTGACAATGAAACCTAGGAGTTTTCCTGATCTCACGCCGAACGTACATTTGTTGGGGTTCAGGCGTAGCCGATATTTTCTCAGGCGCTGAAACATCTTTGACAAATATTCGACATGCTCTTCTTCCGTTCTTGATTTGACAATCATGTCGTCGACATATACTTCGATTTCTTTGTGTATCATGTCGTGGAAGAGAGTAGTCATGCCCCTTTGGTAGGTAGCACCCGCATTCGTTAGGCCAAAAGGCATCACTTGATAGCAGAAGGTGCCCCAAGGTGTAATGAAAGACGTTTTTTCTCTATCTTCGATAGCCATTTTAATCTGATTATATCCTGAGAAACCGTCCATGAAGGAGAAAACCTTGGATTTGGCGGTGTTGTCGACCAATATGTCAATATGAGGCAACGGGAAGTCGTCCTTCGGGCTAGCCTTGTTTAAATCTCGATAGTCGACACACATTCTGACTTTCCCATCCTTCTTGGGAACTGGCACTATGTTGGCCAACCATTGAGGATATTCCGAGGTAACGAGAAATCCAGCATTAATTTGCTTTTGCACTTCCTCCTTGATCTTAAGAGCCATGTCAGGGCGAGTTCTTCTCAACTTCTGCTTGACTGGCGAACATTCCGGTTTTAGAGGTAAGTGGTGCTCCACAATCTCAGGATCCAATCCTGGCATATCTTGATATGACCATGCAAAGATATCCACATACTCTTCAAGAAGCTTGATTATTTTCTCTTTGACAGGCGCATCCAATAACGCTCCTATCTTAACCTCTTTCTTTTCTTCTTCGGAACCCAAGTTGATGACCTCTATTGTTTCCTCGTGAGGCTGAATGGTCTTCCTCTCTTGTTCTAGTAGGCGCTTGATCTCATCCGGGATCTCTTCATCCTCTTCCTCTTCCGCTTCGTAAACAGGGAATTCAAAGTTTGGAGGGAGTCTAGGGCTAAGGAGTTCAACGGGTTTATGGGCGCTTAGTCTGCATGTAATGGATGATTGATTTTAATAAAAGAAAAAAAAATGCAGACTCTTTGAAATTAAAATGAAAATGTTTTTTGATATTTTGATATTTGAAAAATAAAAAAGAAAAGAGACAACGTATAAATACGTGGAAGTTGTAATATAAACAACGATTTTTATTTATTGATGATAGTATATTAAACAAGCCCTACATGAGTCTCCTTTCGCTTCGGGCGAGGCGAAAGGGTTTTTTCGAAAAAGATAAAATAGACAAACACATTACTTGGAAGACTGAATAACAGAGGGAACATCGATAGCAACCCAATTGCGACACGCTCCTCCGGGCGTTACATGGACAGGTGCTGCTTCTTCCGGCCCATCTTCAGTGATGGCGTTGGTTTCCTTTGCGGGGTGAATAGAGCTGGCGCTACGAAAGATGTTCTCGAGCGGCTCAATGTTAGTTCTTGGTTTGGTAACTCTCGTAGTTGGAGTGAAACCTAAACCTTCTCTATGCTTACGCTCCGGCAGACTTATTGTCTTTCCCCAATCCGGGAGTAAGTCATCTTGCACTGCTCTTTGCGCGCTCTTGAAAGAAGACATGGACGCTTCCTTCTTTGTGGCACTCTCATCTTCTAAGGAAAGACCTTGGAAAGATGTCCCGTCAACGATATCAGCACCGATGAACGAGAAAGCCGACAAATGGCTGATTAATAAAGCCTCCTCTCCTCCCACTGTAACTAGCTTCCCATTCTTCACAAACTTCAGTTTTTGATGCAGTGTGGATGTCACTGCTCCGGCTTCGTGGATTACCGTGGCATCTCCAATGTGGCTGACCTAGGCTACAAACTCCAATGTGGTTCCTGGGATATCGAACATCCGGAAGTTATGAAACACCGACTACCCTGTATCCGTCCTTTTTAGGTGACAACGACGTCCTCCGACTTTGTCGTGTCCATTGGTCCTTGTATGTCTATTGTGGATTATCATACATCCTTGAGGACTTTACTGAACACTCTTACGCACCTAGCATGAGTTGTTGCTCGATACAGGACACTGCCCATCTTTATTCAACATTCTCCGTGCGTTGTTAATGGAACCAACGGGCAGGCCTGATGTTTTGGACTTTTTCAAGCTACCTCATGTTCGACTGAATTTACACATACCCTTCGTCCTTTTTGTTCCTCGTGTTCTTTGAACCAGGTTGATTTCGTTGAGGTCGAACATGGCTGCTTTAACATTCGCTGTGTAAGGACAAGGGTTGAGTTTTGGATTTCAAAATGGATGAGTTCGGTTTCGTGAACCAGTGATTAGGAATGATTGGTACGGGTTAGTTTGGACATTGGGTTGAGTCTTAGGTCAATACATGGTACGGCTAGCTTCTGGACCTCATTCTTTAAAGCAAGACAACGTTCAACGTCGTGGCCTGATGCCCCTTGATGGTATGCGCATGTAAGGTCATGTCGATACCATGGAGGTAATTCACTTGGTACGGGAGGTGGTGCTCTTGTTTGTACGAGATTTCTCGCAAGTAAAGCCGGGAGCAGGTCCGCGTACTTCATGGGTATCGGATCGAATGCCGCTCTTGGGCGATTCTGATGGTTGAAGGGCGGTTGAGGTGCTTGAGGTCGGAATTGCTGCTGACCTTGTGGGCGAGGCTGCTGGTATGATTGTTGTGAATTTTGCGGATGCTGTTGTTGATAGGATTGCTGATATTGAGGGAGAGATCTTTGCGGGACTTGAACTTGGTAATTTGGAGGCGTAGAGATGGCGGGTGAGATAGCAGAGACATGCGGATATGCTGAGTACCCTTGATGAGGTCCTCCGTGACCAATCATGCTGATATCTTGCTCTTTCTTCCTTGGGTAGCTACCCCCAAATCTCTTTGTGCTACTAGACGGAGCACTTTCCTTTATTAAGCGTCCTTCTCGGACCGCATCTTCCAATCGTACGCCCATGCTTACCATCTCGGTGAAGTCACTTGGCGCACTGGCAACCATTCGTTCATAGTAAAAGGAACCAAGGGTATTTAAAAATATCTTGGTCATTTCCTTTTCTTCTAGAGACGGGCTAATCTGAGCCGCTATCTCTCTCCATCTTTGTGCGTACTCCTTAAAGGTCTCTTTGTCCTTTTGGGCCATAGCCCGGAGTTGGTCCCGGTCCGGGGCCATGTCCAAATTATATTTGTATTGGCGGACAAACGCCTCTCCCAAGTCATTAAAGGTTTGGATTTTGGTACTATCCAAACCCATGTACCACTTTAAAGCGGCACCGGTTAAGCTGTCTTGGAAATAATGAATGAGCAGCTGATGGTTGTCGGTTTGCGTCGACATCTTTCTTGCGTACATTACCAAGTGACTTTGCGGGCAAGTATTCCCTTTGTACTTCTCAAAATCCGGGACCTTGAATTTAGGAGGGATCTTGACATTGGGTACTAGGCAGAGATCATGGGCGTCCTTCCCGAATAAATCTTTCCCTCGGAGGGCCTTAATCTCCTTTTGCATCTCATCGAATTTCTCAAGGAAGTCCGCCATCTTATCCTGGGCGCCTAAACTTTCGGCGTGAAAGATTGGCCCGTAATCTCCTTGAGTGGTGTGAACCACTGGTGTAGTGAAGGCCGCAGCAGCCTGAGTAAAGGTAACCTCGGGTTGAATGACCGGGGCTTCTTGAAAGGTAGTTGGAATAGGGACGGATTCTTCGCCAAACTCAAATGGCATACCCCATGTGCAACCGGGGGGTTTAGTGTAGCGCTGAATTCCATCATGTAAGGGCGGAGTTGAAGTAGAAGCTAGTGCTGGAGCCTGGGAGCTAGAAGGAGGAGGAGGTGCCGGGATTTGTGCGGCCGCTAGTAGTTTTACTAACTCCGTTAGTTTTTCCATTTCAGTTCTCATAGATGTTACTTCTTCGCGAAGATCTTGATTCTCTTGCTCGAGGTTTTCCATTTTCCTCTTTAGGGTCGCTCGGGTATTGTAGGAGTGAGTTGCCTCGGAATGATGAGCCACTTTTCTTACAAGAAGACACGTAGTGTTGCGGAGAGAATGCAGACACTGAAGACTCAATTTGGATTATAAGAAATCCTGAGGATAAGAAAAAGGGAAATGAGCTTGGACTCGAGGATGACCGTATGCATGATAATGAATGATGTATGCATGAAAAAATTTTGCTTTGCTTTATAAGGAAATTTAAAAGTGAACAATTAATATTAGCAATTTAAAGTAATAGAAACCGGAAAATTAACATTGTCAAAATATATTTGATTTAATAACATTGAGATTACAAAGTGTAACTAATGCTAATACAAATCAAATAGCCGCTCGCCTCTCGGCCTTGCTTATTTCCTCCCTATAGAAATCTAATGTGTTCTTGCAGAACTTCATAAATTCTTGAATTTCCGTAGGGATGACAAAGTATGGCACGACCATCTCGGCCTTTGCAAGTTTCTTTGGAAGCTCGGCGATAACTAAGTTTGAGAATGCGACTAATCTAGTGAAGTCCTCACTTAGTCGGGAGGCATCTTGCCATACAAACTCAATCACTTCCTTGCGTTGGGCTAGCTGAATATTTGCATGCCTAATCTCATCGAGGAGTCGTGCAATGTGATTTCCATGCTCTCTTGCAATCTTATCGAAGTATTCTTCGAATTTCTTGATGTTCGCCTCGAGGTGATTGCAATGTAGCTTCCCTTGATGAGAAAGGCTCTCGTGTCTTTGCCATTGGACGCGTTCGGCTTGAAGCTGCTCTTTGTAGTCTTTGACCACTTCTTGGAGCTGTTGATTTTTCTCTTGAAACTTCAACCTCCATTTCCGTTGAGCTTCGATAGCTAGTTCGCCGAACTTCTTGAGCTCTTGGTTGGAATGCAAGATTCTTTCCAACTCTTCGTCCTTGGCCACAAGGTTGGCATCCACACTAACCAAGCCGCCTCCTATCCAATTTCTCTTCCCTTCGGAGATCCTTAGCCGTTTTTGGCATACTAGGAGAGAATGTGATACTTCATCACGATCTCTCTTCGTCCTAGTAATTTCTCCTAAAGCTTGGAGATGCTTTAATTCTAAGTCTTGAATTTTAGCTCTAAGCTCTTCCTCCACTTTGTTGGGAACGGTTATGCTTGACTTAGGAATCTTGAGCTTGAAGACGAGCGTGTTTTTATTTCCGGAGGCCATACTCTTTTTGCTAATATTTGATTTGTTCTTTTTAAATTCCTATAAAGCAAAGTGATATGCGAAAATTATTTTCCATGAATGTAAATGTATGATATGCATGGGTGTGATATGTAGGTTCAAAATTTCCCCCCATCCTCACGTGTAGGCTCTAATAGGTAAGATTCCTAAGAAGAGGTCCTTAGAGTCATTAACCTCATATGGAATTAGGGTTGTCTATGGACATACGTCGACATGACTTCAATTAATTCCATATGAGAATCTCGTCTAAGCGGGGTTGGGCATCCTACCTCACGGACATACGTCAACGCGGGCTTCCGCACACAACTTCCTGCTAACTTAGTTTTTTCTCGAGCTCGGGTAGAGAGCCTCACACGTCCGGCATTAACCCGAACAATGTGGAGTAACATCGCTCAAGTAACCCCCACAATTGAGATATATAAGAATATGAAGCACAAATGATATATATATATATGCAAAGTATAAGAATAAACAAAACAAATAATGACAAGAAGACATAAACACGTAGGTAAAATGAACCAAATTAGCCTAAAAGCCGACTGAGATAGGCTTGACTCGTTTATGCAAAAACAAAGTGTTTTATGCATGTCCCCAGTGAAGTCGCCATTTCTGTCGCGTCGAATTTCGGATGTCAAGCTATTGGGGAAGCTTTGAATCACTAATTCTAAATTACGACTGAACTTTTAATTTTTCGGGGAAAAAGGAAAAAAGTTCTAAATTACCTTGAGAAAAGATTTTAGGTTCGAAAGTCGATTATGCGAGGGGAAGGTATTAGCACCCCTCACATCCGTTGTACTCAACGGGAACCTCTTAGTCGGCTTAGGCTTAAAATGGTTCGATGTTTTACTTACGTGTTTAAATATGTATAAAAGGAAATATATAAAAGACATAATGCGGGGTAAAGAAAGAGATAAAAACAAACGAAAAGGGAAAAACAGGTTTTTTTTATTAATGGGCTTGACAAGATGTCGATCTTGCTCCTACGTATCTCCCGGTAGTCGGAGAATTCAAAGCGTACGTAGTTCTTTGGTAGAAAAACGTTTGTATGTTGATTCGTTTTAGTTAAAAAAAGGTTTGATCGCGTCCGAGCGAAAAAGTTTGAAAATAAAGAAAAAGATGTAATGAAAATAAATGTCAACTGCTCGGGTTGTTGCCGAACTGGCCATTGACGACAAGAAAGTAAAAGTCAGCTGCTCGGGTTGTTGCCGAGCTGGCCACTGACGACAATGCATAAAAGTAAATGATTTGATGAAAAAGTTTTACGCTCGGACGTGAGCAAAGGTTTTAAAAACGTACGAAGACGTACAAAGTTTTAAAATGGTGAAAGATGGACGCTAGGCGATAAGCTCGCGCGAGGCGTGAATGTTTTAAAAAGAAAAGACAAACGCACTGAGGCGAAAGAATCGCGCAAGGCGTAAAGAATAAAATAAAAAACGCGCAAGGCGCGAAAGGTTCGGATTGACCACGAGGGCCAAGAAAAGGGTAAAAATGGCCACAAGGGGGCCAATGGAAAGTTGAGCGTGCTAGACGCGTCAAGGGTGGAATGACGATTGCCCGAGCGACGAGACATACGTCACGCATTCGTGCAATCGAGGTTTGGGGAGACATACGTCAAGCCATTCCCGTTTCATTCAAGCTTGGTTTTGTTACTCTAAGGAATCTCAAAGGGAACCAAAGCTTTAAAAGGAAAGTTAAAGAAAAGAAAAAACAACACGAACAAATTTGTTGTTCGGTTTTACTAAAAAAAATCATGAACGTTACTTGTTGCTTAAGTTATTGAAACTCAAGAACAAGTTTGGTTCAAGTTTGAATGGCAAACACAATCATAAAACATGCAAAACGTTGGAAAGTTCACAAGTTCGGCTCAATTCGAGCTTGGTTTTAAGAATGAGCAAACTCGGCTTAAGTTCGCGTTTGGATTGAAAATCATGAACAACGTGGTTGTTCAAGTTTGTTTTTGAAATAGACGAACTCAGCTTGTTGCTCAAACTTGGTTTTGAAAATGTTGAGAACATAACTTGTTTCACAAGTTATTCAAATTTTGTCGCACGAACTTGTGAAATCTTCAAAGTTTGTGCAAGATTATGAGTTGGGTTTGGACCAAAATGGTTTTAACCCTCTTTAGGTTCTGAATCAAGGGCTAGAATCCCAAAAATTTGACATTTGAATGCCTGATTCATATTCTGAATTTCACATACTTCGCAGAGCAACCAGAACTTGGCTCTGCGAAGTCAGGTTCTGGTGTGTTCGCAGTGCGAGCAAGGCTTGGCTCTGCGAAGTATGCGAATTTCCAACTCAGAAGCTGTTTCTGAACAGGAGTTCAGAAACTGCTTCTAAGCAAGATTCAGAACCTAAAGGAGGTTAAGAAACTTGACAAAAAGGAAGAAAAAAGGGTGAAAAAAACACAGTTTTAAAGCTTGGCCCCTTTGAGGTCCTTTTTGGGATTCAAAGGAGGTTTTGGTTCACAAAGCAAAATTGGACAAAGCAAGATATGTAAATAGCATATACAATAGAAAAGAAAGGTTATAGGAGACTTACAGAACTCCTAGCAATGCTTGATTAAGACTGGAAGTAGCTTGCTTACTTTGTGAAAGGTTATGAACAAGGTTCAAAGTGTTTGTGATGAACTGATTTTGTGTTGCAATGCAAGGGATTTTTTGGAGTGAATTTCGTGTGTGTTGGCTCTCTGGATTGGTATGTTTTTGACTGGTTTTCAATGTATTCAGTTGTGTTCAATGGTGTGAAATCCTAATGCCTTGCATTCCCTTTTATAGGCAAAAATGCAATCTATGTAATGATGAACAATGATGAACAAAATCCTAAAACTGTAACATCCCGCCTAAGACTCGAATAATTATGAATATTGAGACGATGTATCAGAACTGTTTTAGGCAAAGGGCAATTTGGTAAATTGTCAGTTAATGGGTTAATTTATATGGTAAATGTGATATCCCGCTTATAAGTAGCGTTTATCTGTGTTAGAAACTTATGCCGCAAGCAATGGCAATTATGAAATTTGAAGGAAGTGGCAAATTTGTAATTTAAGCTAAGAGGGAGACTAATAAGTAAATGGAACAAGATATTTCTTTCTTGTAATCCATCCCTTCCCCATTCATTTCCAAAAAATCAGAATTCTTTTCCCCTTCTCCTCCAAGTCTCACGCCTCCAACCTCACTCACCATCATCCAATCTAACTTCAATCAAACCTAGAGAGAAAACACTTGCAAGGAAGCTTGAGTTGAAAGCTAGAATTAGTAAAAGAAAAGAGGAACAAGGAAGAACAAGAGAAGAGTTAAGCTTGGAGTGTTTTAGAGTTGTTGGATTCAAGTTTAATCTGCACCAAACTGAAGCTTAAGGTGAGCTCCACAGGGTTTAGAACCCATTTTATGTAAGCTAGCAAAGTTTTACAAGTTAAGAGTAGAATTTAGGAATTATGCTAAGAATCTAATAGTTTGCTAATCCTATGTTAAAGTGTGTTAATACCTACCAATATGTCTTAGTAATTACTTCCATAAGCTGTTTGTATGTTTGGAATGGTTTGATTTGGTCTAGGAAGCAAGAAATTGAACCCTGCAGATGTCAAAATCGGCCACCGATCTGGAGGGTTCGGCC
Organism: Medicago ruthenica; assembly: GCA_018208015.1. NCBI lineage: Eukaryota > Viridiplantae > Streptophyta > Magnoliopsida > Fabales > Fabaceae > Medicago > Medicago ruthenica. The sequence continues at coordinate 30,589,230 of CM031377.1, read as the reverse complement.
CCCGATTTCAGAACTCATTTTTCATGTATCTTACGGCAAAAATCGGGCCCCGATTTATGCCAATCGGCCGCCGATTTTGCCCTTCCCCAAACTCATGTTTTTCTTGATGTTAGGCAAGGTTTAAGATAGGATGGGTTAAGGGTACTTTAATGGTAGATGATTACCAACTTCTAAGTTATATTAGAGGAGTATATGAGATAGTTTTGGGGTTTAACCCTTATGAAACAAATGATAGGAATATGATTTAGTTTATACAACAATAAGAATAAGCTTAGAACCTTTGATAGGTTAAGCATACAAGAAATGCATTAGATATGCAGCAAGTATAAGTTATAGGTATAAGCAGAATAAGAATTGATCAGATATTAAGTCGTGACTTTCATCGTTCACGCCAGTGGGACATGAAAAGTTCACGCATCAGTTTACAGAGTATTTATTGCGTCTTCCGTCGTTCACGCCAGTGGGACGCGGGAGGTAAACGCATCAGTTAAGATTAATATTAAGCCGTGACTTTCGTTGTTCACGTCAGTGGGACTCGAAAGGTTCATGTATAAGTTAAGACTAATAATAAAGAATAATAATTCGCGTCTTCCGTTGTTCACGCCAGTGGGACACGGGGGGGTATACGCGTAAGTTAAGTCGTGTCTTCTGCTGTTCACGCCAGTGGGACACAGGAGGTTCACGCCAGTGGGACGTGTTATTCCGCAAGGATGACCGCACGACGACAAGAGGAGTCCGGTGTTAGCCTGATATGATAGGAATTTTCACCGGTTATCAGGGGAATGTGCTTCGGGGTTACTCCACCTGGGGGCATTCCGTAAAATGAACTCAGATAATATTGTTTGTTCAACGCTAACAGCTAACATAAGACATTTATCAGTTAAATATTTTATTATGTTATCAGACAGAGAATAGTTATCAGACAAGTATCAGATAATCAGTTATCAGGCGGTGATCCTAGATTCCCCTCGATCACCCAGTTATCAGGATATAGTCTAGATCTCAGGACTATCCAGTATCAGACTCAGATAGTGATCCTAGGTTTCCCCTTGATCACTAGTTTAGCAGGATGTAGTCCAGTTTATGACTACACAATTTAGTAGGAACAGTCAGGTAGCCCTCTATGGGTAAGGTTAAGACTTGGCGATCATAGGTATTCCCAAGATTGCCGAGGTAGGCACGGCGACCCTAGGTTCCCTGTGGTTGCCAACAGTAGGTAGGGTAGGAGCTCACTGAGACATTATGTCTCATCCCTATCCTTCTGGTGCAGGTTTCAGGTTACCAAGTGGTTTTCAGATGAAGATCTTCAGGAAGACGCTGGATGGAGTGCAGTTGCTCGTCGCGGAGAAGCTCAGAAGGTTATCAGGATATGTTTATGTATTTATAGATGACATTTGGATATTTATGTAAACGAGCAAATTGTACTAATTCAGTGGTTTGTATATTTTAATTATTGTAAATTTTAATGTACCCAGTATCAGATTAATACACATGCTAAATATTCTAGATAATTTAGTATGGGTGTTACAATTGGTATCAGAGCAGGTCGATTCAGACCGTGCCTTGGGTCATTAAAGTTTTAATAAGAGTAGTGGGACCATTGGGTTCCGGATGTTGTTCTAAATGTCACATCTAGTTGAGCCTGATCAACTCAATCTAGTATATGGCAGTTAGGGTATATGTCCGAGAGCTGAATGAGACCAAGGAGGAATGAAGTGTATGAAGGGCGAAGATTAAGGTGACAGAATTTTAAGACGGAATTGGCGAAGAAGTATTCATGCCGAATGGACTATAAGTAACGAAGCCTGTCAGTGGCAAAGTTCAGAAACATAAAGGATATTTAAGAATAAGGTGAAGCATCTCAACCTTGTTGGACGCGTCGTAGGATGATACCTCGTCTGCGGAAGACTTACGGATTAAGAAGTTATGGAATACTCTAAGGAATGACATGGAACCTTAACGGGAACCGCAGTTCGAGAAGTTGAAGTGAAGTGTGGATTAAGAGAATTATCTGGACAATGAAACTAACCACTCAAGTGTGGTCTTTGAGCATGGAACGCAAGTAAGATTAACTCCGGCAGATCAGCCGCATCTCCCGAACCATAGATGCTAGATTTGAGAATTAAGAAAAGAAGTTGGTATGCAACCTAAGAACTAAGATGGATGGTTAAGTGTTGATAATAAGACCCGTTGCTTGTCGGGGCGTGAATCAGATATTCATATGTGTTCTATTAGTAAGAAGATTGGAAATAAGCTAAGCTTAACTGAAATTTTATTCAACGAAAGGTGTATATTAAACGGTCAGTCATTGGGATTTAGTGAACTGATGGACGAATAAAGTTGAATTTCCTTGAGTGGATGAAGAAGACAAGTCCAAGATGACATAAGATTATAGTAGACCAGTTTTGAAGGATAATCGGAAATTTTAGCCAAGAAATTATATTGAGACTGTATTATACGAAAGGTTAAGATTGTGGTTAATGCTAGTGAGTTTTAAGTTTTCAATTGATGAGTTTTCTTCCACAGTTATTCTAGAAGCTTAAAGAGGTCACCTCGTGTTGATAGGTTCCGAGGGCGGTAATAAGGTATAGATTTCGGATTGTTCCACTATATGCAGAATTATTCAAGTGCTAAGATCAAGGTTTGAATTGTGAATGCAGTAACGAGTTGTTGAATGAAACAAGAGGTAATGATGGGGTATTGAAGTTCAAGATCAATTAACTGGAGGGAATCAAAGGTAACCTAAGAGGTATGGTAAAACCATAGAGACCGTAATTGTTTCGAAAGGATTATGGGTATGAATTCTTATGATAAAGATAGACCGATTAGTAATGGGACTCAAACCCTCAGTAGATTCAGTATATGTAAAAGATGTGAACCTCCAGAAACCATAAGTCGTTTTAAAAGTTGACACAAGTGTTTGTGTGTGAATTTAAGTTGTCTCAAGCAAGCTTTCAGTCGGGTTGCGCAATGTTTTAGTGATTATACATAAAGAACTGATCAAGAGATAATTACAGAATTCAGAACATGGAAAGTAAAGTTGGAACCAGTTATTAAACTGTTTGATGGGAGCTTTGTTAAGCTCGTAACAGTTGCCGAAAACCGTTTACAAGTTAGGCGTATTAACGTGAAGGTAAGTATATGGTTATGTTCAAAGAAAACGCAGTGTCAAATGACGACCAATCAGTAAATTCAACAGGTGGTTTAAGCCATAAAAGAATCAGTGAATGTAAGATGATTTTGCGGTGATAGCTATAAGTCATTAAGGAACTAGTCAGCCAGAGGATTTGATAAGGGTGTGTTATTCCTACCCCAAAGTGTTTTGTTTAAATCAGAGTTGCGCAGCGGAAAAGTGATTTAAGGATGCTTGTGAGGTTCTTGTCGGATGAACCACGGAATATCAGTGAGCAGTGACGACCCTAACTTGTTATAAGTTCTAGAAGGAGATTTTAAGAGTTAAGCCGAGGGATATTTCAAACCTCGAAATACAAGAGAAACGGAAATCGAAGCAGTTTAGGAATATGTGGTAAGAATGAGAAGAATATGCTTTTAGCACAATAAGTCTAGAGCAAGGAAAGTCACCACTAATATGGTAAATTAGCTAATTTAGCCCAGTAACTTTAGGTGGACTTGAAGAGTAATATTTAATCAACAGGATCAAGTATAAGGCAACATCCGTAAAGGTTGCACTTGCAAGACGGTAAATTTTTGAAATTGAAGCGTTGATCAGAAACGTCCATGCAGTGACTTATGAGTTTAATCCACGTTGTACCCCGCTATGTCAACATGTCACATGTATCAGGTTATGTTAGTATTATATATATTTATCAGGCAGTGCTTAAACTACTCAGATAGTAGTGTCGCAGATTTTCAGTGTTGTGATATCTTTTGGGCAATAGTGGTACGCAATCAGGAAAGTATAAGTATGAAGGTTTTTACCGGAACAGATTTATCGATATCAACCATATTTTAGCGGAAGAGTTCGGAAATATTGTACGTAATGTTCACTATATTGATAAGTGTAATCATGACCTATGTTAGGAGATAATGTTTGTTAAGACTAAACATGAGTAACATTGGCGGGGCAAACCTGGCAAGCCAGTTGAAAGGCAAATCCCGGATGTTACGAGATGAGTTAAGAGTAAGAAAAGATTCCTAATCGATGAGGTAGTACCTCAAATATGTTAAGATTAAGAATGATGTCCCGTTAGTCGGACAAAGATGAAGTGATGTATTGTGTACCCGTCAGTAGTGTACACGTACTCGCTTATGTATGCAAACTATATGCTGTGAATTATATTATGTGATAAATGTAAGACGACTTATACCATTCATCGCTTGGGCTAGACTCCTATGAGTCTTGGACTATCGAAGTTAGAATACTTCTTACATTTGCATGTGCGTGTATAATATCAGATGTTTTCGGTGTAAGGATAATTCTATATGGAATGGTGATATAAGTCTATAAGTAAGTTGTCGTTGTATGAGACGAAGGTTAAAGATAATAATTCATGGGAAATAAATGCAGTGCAAGAAATCCACTGAAGAGTGGGAATATTTGAGGATAATGAGAACGATCTAATGACGTCAAAGTAAGAATTACATGGACTATGAAGGTATTTATAAGAATTAGTACAAGTGTCAGAGCTGGACAACTCAAGAATTGGATTTGCAGAAGTGTATGAACCAGGAACGTGGTCAAGAGAGTTGGATACGATGGTTCAGATAACCTCACATCCTACTACGTAAGAGTTATGCCAATCATCACAAGCATTTCAGTTAAAGGGAAAAGGATGTCGAGTATTTTCGACCTTCGGAGTTGGAAAACCATGGGATTCCGATAAGCAAGACGAATTGAAGTTTTGGTTAGTAGAGGAAGTAGTATGTGAGATTAATTCATGTATGATAGTGGATTCTAAATTTCGAGGACGAAATTTCTTTAAGGGGGGTAGATTGTAACATCCCGCCTAAGACTCGAATAATTATGAATATTGAGACGATGTATCAGAACTGTTTTAGGCAAAGGGCAATTTGGTAAATTGTCAGTTAATGGGTTAATTTATATGGTAAATGTGATATCCCGCTTATAAGTAGCGTTTATCTGTGTTAGAAACTTATGCCGCAAGCAATGGCAATTATGAAATTTGAAGGAAGTGGCAAATTTGTAATTTAAGCTAAGAGGGAGACTAATAAGTAAATGGAACAAGATATTTCTTTCTTGTAATCCATCCCTTCCCCATTCATTTCCAAAAAATCAGAATTCTTTTCCCCTTCTCCTCCAAGTCTCACGCCTCCAACCTCACTCACCATCATCCAATCTAACTTCAATCAAACCTAGAGAGAAAACACTTGCAAGGAAGCTTGAGTTGAAAGCTAGAATTAGTAAAAGAAAAGAGGAACAAGGAAGAACAAGAGAAGAGTTAAGCTTGGAGTGTTTTAGAGTTGTTGGATTCAAGTTTAATCTGCACCAAACTGAAGCTTAAGGTGAGCTCCACAGGGTTTAGAACCCATTTTATGTAAGCTAGCAAAGTTTTACAAGTTAAGAGTAGAATTTAGGAATTATGCTAAGAATCTAATAGTTTGCTAATCCTATGTTAAAGTGTGTTAATACCTACCAATATGTCTTAGTAATTACTTCCATAAGCTGTTTGTATGTTTGGAATGGTTTGATTTGGTCTAGGAAGCAAGAAATTGAACCCTGCAGATGTCAAAATCGGCCACCGATCTGGAGGGTTCGGCCCCCGATTTCAGAACTCATTTTTCATGTATCTTACGGCAAAAATCGGGCCCCGATTTATGCCAATCGGCCGCCGATTTTGCCCTTCCCCAAACTCATGTTTTTCTTGATGTTAGGCAAGGTTTAAGATAGGATGGGTTAAGGGTACTTTAATGGTAGATGATTACCAACTTCTAAGTTATATTAGAGGAGTATATGAGATAGTTTTGGGGTTTAACCCTTATGAAACAAATGATAGGAATATGATTTAGTTTATACAACAATAAGAATAAGCTTAGAACCTTTGATAGGTTAAGCATACAAGAAATGCATTAGATATGCAGCAAGTATAAGTTATAGGTATAAGCAGAATAAGAATTGATCAGATATTAAGTCGTGACTTTCATCGTTCACGCCAGTGGGACATGAAAAGTTCACGCATCAGTTTACAGAGTATTTATTGCGTCTTCCGTCGTTCACGCCAGTGGGACGCGGGAGGTAAACGCATCAGTTAAGATTAATATTAAGCCGTGACTTTCGTTGTTCACGTCAGTGGGACTCGAAAGGTTCATGTATAAGTTAAGACTAATAATAAAGAATAATAATTCGCGTCTTCCGTTGTTCACGCCAGTGGGACACGGGGGGGTATACGCGTAAGTTAAGTCGTGTCTTCTGCTGTTCACGCCAGTGGGACACAGGAGGTTCACGCCAGTGGGACGTGTTATTCCGCAAGGATGACCGCACGACGACAAGAGGAGTCCGGTGTTAGCCTGATATGATAGGAATTTTCACCGGTTATCAGGGGAATGTGCTTCGGGGTTACTCCACCTGGGGGCATTCCGTAAAATGAACTCAGATAATATTGTTTGTTCAACGCTAACAGCTAACATAAGACATTTATCAGTTAAATATTTTATTATGTTATCAGACAGAGAATAGTTATCAGACAAGTATCAGATAATCAGTTATCAGGCGGTGATCCTAGATTCCCCTCGATCACCCAGTTATCAGGATATAGTCTAGATCTCAGGACTATCCAGTATCAGACTCAGATAGTGATCCTAGGTTTCCCCTTGATCACTAGTTTAGCAGGATGTAGTCCAGTTTATGACTACACAATTTAGTAGGAACAGTCAGGTAGCCCTCTATGGGTAAGGTTAAGACTTGGCGATCATAGGTATTCCCAAGATTGCCGAGGTAGGCACGGCGACCCTAGGTTCCCTGTGGTTGCCAACAGTAGGTAGGGTAGGAGCTCACTGAGACATTATGTCTCATCCCTATCCTTCTGGTGCAGGTTTCAGGTTACCAAGTGGTTTTCAGATGAAGATCTTCAGGAAGACGCTGGATGGAGTGCAGTTGCTCGTCGCGGAGAAGCTCAGAAGGTTATCAGGATATGTTTATGTATTTATAGATGACATTTGGATATTTATGTAAACGAGCAAATTGTACTAATTCAGTGGTTTGTATATTTTAATTATTGTAAATTTTAATGTACCCAGTATCAGATTAATACACATGCTAAATATTCTAGATAATTTAGTATGGGTGTTACAAAAACACTAGCTGATCATGAGCTAAACTCAGGCTAGAACACTTTGCATTTAATGCTAATGGATAGGAATTGCTTTGCCTTGTGCCAAGGGGCAAGGTCTTGACTGATCTCAGCCACAAATGCCATTGATTCTAGAAGGTAATGATGGCAAAATCTGTAAAACAGGGCAGCTGCAAAAGGGATGATTCTTGGGATCAAACCTTGCAATCTTGGAAGGTCAAACAATCAAAACGTGTACTGCCATGTACAGGGAGATTGGGGGAATCAAAATCAGCATGTGGGCTTGTCGCGGTGATTTTTGGATATCAAGCTATTAATTAGCGTTGACTCGCAATTTTAAGTTCACCACCGATCTTTTATTTTTCCGAGGAAAAGGGAGAAAGTTCGAAAACCCTATTTTTTAGAGATCAAAGGTCCGGGGGTTGGTTACGCAAAGGGAAGGTATTAGCACCCTAAACGTCTATAGTACTCTATAGGAACCTCTTGCTTATTTTTATCTTTATGCTAAATGATTATTTGTTTGTAAAATAAATACTTAAGTGTAAAAGGATTAAAGTGAGAAAATTGAAAGAAAGAAAATGTTTTGGTTATTTTTATTGATTTGGAAAGACAAAGTCTTTTGCCTACGTACCCGAGCGGGATCAAAATCTCGTAGTTCGGGGTAAAAAGATAAGTGATTGGTTTTGGTTGATTTTAAAGTTTGAAAAAGGTTTTAAGAAAGATGAGAGGCCGTAAAGGCATAGAAGAAATAAAAAGGAGGTGAGTTTGATTGATTTTAAATTGAAGAAAACAAGTTTTGATTGATTAAAGGTTGATTAAAAATTTGATTAAGAAAAGAAAAGAAAAGATTGACTTTTTTTGAAAATTTTAATTATAAAATGTTTTTTTGAGTTTTGACTTTTTTGACTTTTTTATGAAAGTTTTGATTAAGGCCCTAGGGTCCTGAGACTAAGTTATGCTGAGATATCTAAACGTGCCGGATCCCTCAAAATGACGTTGGATCAAGTGAGGGTCCTTTTCCTCGGATACGGTCCAAATTACGATATCGTCCTCGACATGAAGCATAAAAAATAAATGTGGTGTCGGTGCATATTCTCATTTATATATTTATTTACATTGGACCTAGATACATTCTAATGGCAAGAAAATAAATGACAAAAATAAAATAAAATAAAATTGCAATTGCATTAAAGTAAATATGCTAAAAAGAAATAAAAACAATGCATGAAATGCAAAACAATAACTAAATATGGTGCATAAAATAAATAAAGAAAATAAAAATGCAAGACATAAAATAAATATGATGCTGAAAATAAAATAAAAAGAAAATAAAAATGCAAGACATAAAATAAATATGATGCTAAAAGAAAATAAAAAGACAATAAAATAAATATGATGCATAAAATAAAAAAGAAAATAAAAATGCAAGACATAAAGTAAATATGGTGCTGGAAATTAAAATGCAAGGCGTAAAATAAACATGGTGCTGGAAAATAAATAAAAGAAAATAAAAATGCAAGACATAAATTAAATATGATGCATAAAATAAAAATAAAATGCAAGACATAAAATAAATATGATGCAAAATAAAAATAAAAAAAATGCATGGGTACTGAAAATTAAGACAATAAATAAAGTGCATAAAAAATAAAAGAAATAAAAAAAGTGCAAGAAAAAGAAATAAAAAAAAGAATAGAGAAGAAGAAAGGGGTGCAGAAGTAATAAGGGGAGTGCAGAAATTAAAAGAGTAGTAATCAGAAAAATAAAGGGAAGAAGGAGAATGGGCCAAGTCCAAAAAGCAGAGTCCAGGGTGAACCGGTCTGGTTCGGTCCGGAAGAACCAGACCGGTTCTGCAGTCTATAAAAGTCTAAACCTGGTTTTTTAATCATTTTTACCTCTCTTTCTCTTTCTTCTTTTCTTATCTTCTTTTTTCTCTCAGATTTTTCATTCCCCCTCTGTTACTCACGTCCTCTCATTTCTCTCTCACAACCTCTCCATTTTTTTTCCAAGCATCACGTTTTCATCTCTTTCTTCTCACATCTTCTCCATTTTTTTTTTTCAAGCATCACGTTTTCATCTTCCTTTTCTCACCTCTACATGGATCCGAAACTAGCTCTTAAAAAAATTCATCAAATAAACCTTAGATCTAAACAAAACCAAAGCTGAAAAAACTACCTTAGCCCCTTTCGATCTGGTTTTGACGTTGTTGTTCTGAGTTCAAACTTCGATTTGTTTGGCTTGGTTCGATTTGTTGGCTTGATTCGATTTCTGTTTTGTTGGCTTGGTTCGATTTGTTGGCTTTGTTCGATTTGTTGGCTTTGGTGATTTACTGTGATTTGGTTATGTGAATGTGAGTTGATTGGATTCTGTTTGTGTTGTGATTTTCGGTTTTGAAAAGGGAAGAAAAGAGGAGAAAATTTTTTTAGTTTTTTTTTTTGCCGGAAAATGGATTTCTGTTGGTGGTTGTGGGTGGTTCTGTGGTTGAGGGAGTGGTGGCTCTGATTTCTGACTGGTACTGTACTGATTGGCCCCCTGTACTTTTCGTGAACAGTGCTATTTATAGTAAAATAATAGGCAAAAACGAAAATGACAAAACTGCCCCTCTGGGCTTGGACTGATTTGGACTTAAAATGACCTAAAATGAATAAAATCAAAACCATAAAAAAGACACAATAATAAAAACGAAAATTACAAATAAAAAACTAAAAAAGGAATAAAAAATAAAAAAAATAAAAAAAGGAATAAATAATAGTAAAAATAAAAAAAAAAAAGGCTAAAATATGCATTTCGTCCCTGTAAATATGGCTCATTTTGCTTTTGGTCCTTCGTAAAAAAAAATTTTTAAAAACACCCTTGCAAAATTTTTTTTATTTTAAAAAAGCCCCTGACCCCACTTAAGTGCTGATATGGCATGGTTTTCGCCACGTGGCAGTTGCTGACTGTGCAACTTTTGCCACGTGGCGATGATGTGTCATGCCACATAATATTAATTTTTTTAAAAAAATTAAAATTCTGAAAATTAATTTTAAAAATTAAAAAATATGAAAAAAAATTAAAAAAAAATAAAAAAATCAGAAAAAAAATAAAAAAATCAGAAAATTCCAGATTTTTTTTTTTCGAAAATTCCAGAAAATTCCAGATTTTTTCGAAAATTCCAGAAAATTCAAAAAATCAGAAAATCAATTTTTTTTTTCGAAAATTCACATTAAAATAAAAATATATTTAAAATATATTTAAAATATATTTTTTTTCGAAATTAAAATATATTTTTTTTCGAAAATTAAAATATATTTAAAATATATTTAAAATTTCAGATTAAAAAAATTAAAAAATTAAAAATTATCAGAAAAATATATTTAAAAATTTTAAAAACTGAAAATAAATTTCCAAAAAATTTCAGATTATTTAATTTTCAAAAATTAAAATTATATAATTTGATAATTTTGGAAAAAACCCTAAACAGTAAAAAAAACAATTAAAAATCCTTAAAATAATTTTTTGAAATTAAAAATCTGAAAATAAATATAAAAATCTGTGAATTTTCGAAAAAAAAAAAATTGATTTTCTGATTTTTTGAATTTTCTGGAATTTTCGAAAAAATCTGGAATTTTCTGGAATTTTCGAAAAAAAAAATCTGGAATTTTCTGATTTTTTTATTTTTTTTCTGATTTTTTTATTTTTTTTTTATTTTTTTTTCATATTTTTTAATTTTTAAAATTAATTTTCAGAATTTTAATTTTTTTAAAAAAATTAATATTATGTGGCATGACACGTCATCGCCACGTGGCAAAAGTTGCACAGTCAGCAACTGCCACGTGGCGAAAACCATGCCATATCAGCACTTAAGTGGGGTCAGGGGCTTTTTTAAAATAAAAAAAATTTTGCAAGGGTGTTTTTAAAAAAAAAATTTTACCGAGGACCAAAAGCAAAACGAGCCCTATTTGCAGGGACTAAAAGCATATTTTAGCAAAAAAAAAATAATAATAATAACAGAAAATAAAAATAATAAAAACGGTTGCCTTCGGAACAAAAATGAGGTATTTTAAAATACCTCCCTGCCGAAATTTCGTCTGAAACGACGAAAATTTCTGGTCTAAAAGACGAGAGAAATGAAATAAAAACGGGTCAAAAATGGGGTATGACAGATGCCCCTATTTAAGTTTCTTCGTTACGGAGATTTAAAAGTGAAATTTTAAAATCGACGGGTCGAAGAGACTTAAATACAGAGTACACCATTTTTGACCAGTTTCAAATGCAAAATGTTATGAATGCAATGCTATGCATGTGATGCTATGCATGTAATGCTGTGAATGTTCGCGATGCAAGTATGAATGCAAGACGGCGAAGATGACTCGACTGGGGATAACAAAACAAAAGGATACCCGAGTCTGTTAAAGGAAACGGGGTCCGACTCCACTGGGGGATCACATGGTTTTACTGGGGATAAATGTCAATTGTTCGGGTTATTGCCGAACTGCCACTGATGATGAGCAAGAAAGGTAAATGCCAACTGTTCGGGTTATTGCCGAACTGCCATTGACGACAAGAAGTAAAGATAAATGTCAGCTGTTCGGGTTATTGCCGAACGAGTCAACTGACGACAGGGAACAAAAAGGATAAATGCCAGTTGTTCGGGTTATTGCCGAACGAGTCAACTGACGACAGAGAACAAAAAGGATAAAATGCCAGATGTTCGGGTTATTGCCGAACGAGTCAACTGACGACAAGAAAAGAGGATAAATGCTGGATGAAAGGTAAAAGCAGGATGAAATTTAAATGCTGGATGAAATTTAAAGGCTGGATGAAATTGAAATTTAAAGGCAGGATGAAATTTAAATGCTGGATGAAATTTAAATGCTGGATGAAATTTAAAAGCTGGATGAAATTTAAAAGCAGGATGAAATTTAAAAGCAGGATGAAATTTAAATGCTGGATGAAATTTAAAAGCTGGATGAAATTTAAAAGCTGGATGAAATTTAAAAGCAGGATGAAATTTAAAAGCTGGATGAAATTTAAAAGCAGGATGAAATTTAAAAGCAGGATGAAATTTAAAGGCAGGATGAAATTTAAAAGCAGGATGAAATTTAAATGCTGGATGAAATTTAAAAGCTGGATGAAATTTAAATGCTGGATGAAATTTAAAAGCAGGATGAAATTTAAAGGCAGGATGAAATTTAAATGCTGGATGAAATTTAAAAGCAGGATGAAATTTAAATGCAGGATGAAATTTAAAAGCAGGATGAAATTTAAAAGCAGGATGAAATTTAAATGCTGGATGAAATTTAAAAGCTGGATGAAATTTAAAAGCAGGATGAAATTTAAAGGCAGGATGAAATTTAAAAGCTGGATGAAATTTAAAAGCAGGATGAAATTTAAAAGCTGGATGAAATTTAAATGCTGGATGAAATTTAAAAGCTGGATGAAATTTAAAAGCTGGATGAAATTTAAAAGCAGGATGAAATTTAAAAGCTGGATGAAATTTAAAAGCAGGATGGAATTTAAAGGCAGGATGAAATTTAAAAGCAGGATGAAATTTAAATGCTGGATGAAATTTAAAAGGTGGATGAAATTTAAATGCTGGATGAAATTTAAAAGCTGGATGAAATTTAAAAGTAGGATGAAATTTAAAAGCTGGATGAAATTTAAAAGCAGGATGAAATTTAAATGCTGGATGAAATTTAAAAGCAGGATGAAATTTAAATGCTGGATGAAATATAAAAGCTGGATAAAAGATAAATGTCAGCTGTTCGGGTTATTGCCGAACTTGCCACTGACGACAAAAGACTGGATAAGACAATGCACAAGCTGTTCGATAAGGAACTGCCACTTGGCGAAAAGAGGATGATATCTCAGGATGAAATACTGGGGATGACATTTGGGGAAAGAGAGGGTTACAAATTATTCACGATTGATTGATATGGAAAGATAACTGAAGACAATATTCAGGGTGGTTAACGCAACCATGATGTTGTTTGTATGCATGAATGTGTATATGCATGAATGTGTGAATGCATGTATGATTTATGTGACTGTATGACTACACGAAGGATTGATTTGTGTGATAGTGTAATTGATGAAACAAGATTGGATAAGATGGGGAGTGGACCGACGGCGCAGTACAAACACTTGGCAATCTTTATTGGGAATGATGCCATTGGAGACATATTAAATCATTAACGGGGTAATGCCCGCCATATGCAACAATTGATGGGGAGTAATTACTTCCTGGGGAAGATGGTTACAAATTATTCATGATTGATTGAAATGAAAAGATAATTGAAGCAAGACTCATGATGGTTAATGCAGCCATGTATGCATGATATTGTTTTTATTGTATATGCATGAATGTATGAATGCATGAATGACAACACGACTTGTATGACTGGATGGAGGATGGACTTATGTGACTGGATGACTGATTAACTCGTGATTGTATGAAGGATAGACTTGTATGATTGTATAACTGATGGACTTGATGATTGTATGAATGATTGACTTGTATGAAGGTATGAATGATTGACATGATGAGACAAGATTGGACAGGTAAGATGGAAAGTGACCCGACGTCGCATCACGAACACTTGGCAATCTTCAATATGGATGATGCCACTGGGGCGTATCAAGACAAAGACGGGGTAAAGCCCGGCATATGCTACAAATGATGGGGAATAGACACTTCCTGGGGAGAACGTGCTAATCCAAAAACTTGGTAGAAGAACTGGTGCTTCTATGGTCATGCTTATCTTGTTTTTTTTGCTTTTCCTCTTTTCTGAATCCCTAATTTTTGCCTGGACCGCCTTTTCAGATTTTCAGTCCACCGGGAATATATTCTTTTGTATGCCCCTAATTTTTGCCTGGACCGCCCTTTCGGGTTTTCGATCCATCGGGACGCTCCTTTTTGCCTAAGCCGCCCTTTCGGGTTTTCGACTTACCGAGCTCTTTTCTTTTCTCTTTTTCTTTTTTCTCTTTTTTTTTCATATATTTCTTTTTCTTTCTTTTTTGTAAGCAATTGACCATGTTTAGCCTGCAAAGCTTATCCGTTCTCAGGATAGCCGTTGACACACCCTTCACTTATTCATGAGTTCAAAGAAAATGTGTTTTGTTGTTTGTGCTTTTCAAAAAGATATGAAAAATATTTATGGTTTTGAAGAATATTTTGTTTCAAGCACTACCACCAAAAATAGAAGAAGTTTTTTTTTTAAAACTGAATAAATAGGAATTCCAAATGAAAGGCAATAGGCTCAAATTTATTTAAAAGAGTGGCGACCCGCCAATGGCATGGCTCCACGGATCTTAAAAAGTTTGGAAAATGGTAAATATAAGGGGAAGGTACATTGAACACAATAACCACTATTCTCCCTGGCAACTTTGAATTTCACTGCTTGGATGCTTCAGATTCAGAGTCTCTTTGACATTCAATTGTGCCCCAAGTGAATAGAGATCAGACCAATGCAGTTACTTCGTCTTTTGATCCTTAACTTTTGCATAGGTCGCCCTTTCGGGTTTTCGACCTATCAGGATGATTATTTTCTGTTTTATGTCTCTAATTTTTGCCTGGACCGCCCCTTCGGGTTTTCGATCCACCGAGACGCTCCTTTTTGCCTAAGCCGCCCTTTCGGGTTTTCGACTTACCGAGCTGTTCTTTTATTTTTTTAGACAAAGTATTTCTTGACTGCATCAGCGTTCCCAGGACGAGGGAGCTCATCACCATCTACAGTCGTAAGAGTTAAAGCACCACCGGAGAAAGCTCTCTTGACGACATATGGACCTTCATAGTTAGGCGTCCACTTGCCCCTGGAATCGGGTTGAAAAGATTAGACTCTCTTGAGCACAAGGTCTCCTTCTTTGAATTCGCGGGGACGAACTTTCTTGTCAAAAGCTTGTTTCATCCTTTTTGATATAACTGCTCATGGCACAAGGCCTTCATGCGTTTTTTCAAGTAAGTTCAACGGATCATATCTGCTTTGACACCATTCAGCCTCTGGCAACTTGGCTTCCATTAAGACCTTCATACTGTATACCAAGGAAGAGGGTTGCCCCTGTTGAGGTACGTACTGAAATGCGATATCCATGTAAAGCATACAGTCACGTCCTTGTAGGTGGTTACCATCTTCTGCACCATCTTTTTGATGTATTTTTCTTTTGTTTTTTTTTTTTTGCTTTTGTTTTCTTTTTGCATTTGTTTTTTTGCTTTTGTTGTTTTTTTTTGATTTTTTTTTGTTTGATTTTGCTTCTTTTTTTTTGTTTTTTTTTTTTGCTTTTGATTTTTTTTGTTTGATGTAGCTTCGATGGCACCATTCATCTGGGATTTGATTAGGAATACTGTAGTGTCCAAGTTAATTACTTTCAGTGCTTCTTCATGAGACTGAATGATGTTCTTTTTCATATTTCTGTAGCAGAGAGATCTTTTCGAGAATTCCTTTCATCCTCTTCCTCTTCAGCTTCGTAAACAGGGAACTCAAAGTCGGGAGGGAGCATAGGGTTACAGTGTTCAACGGGTTTATTGATGTTCAGATTTACATATGATTGATGATTAGTTTGAGAAAATGAGTGAATAATGCAGATTTTTTTTGAAATTGATTGGAAATAAAATAAAAAAATGAAATATTTTTGGGTTTTTTGTGTTACCATTTTCCAGAAAAAGCTAAGAATAATAAAAACATAGTCGGGAACAAAACGACTTCTTATTTGATGATGGGAATGCATGAAACAAAAGCCCTAAACAAGGTTCACTTCCGTCTCGGGCGGAACGAAAGGATTTTTGAAAAGACAAGACAACAAAACACATTACTTGGACCAATGAGTAACTTGAGGGAATGTCAACAGTGACCTAACTGCGGTAAACTCTGCCATGTGTTTGCACGACCACATCTCTCTTCTGTTTGCACGAGTGTTGTAGGTGCGAGTCGGTTTGTAATGAATACGCCGGGCCACTTTCTTTGACGGCGGCAGATTAACCTTTTATTTGTGAACAAAGTGTGAGACTCGATTTGGAAACTATGAATGCAGTATGATGCATGATTATGCTTATGCAAAAAGAAAGTTTTGTTATTGAAGGACTTGTCGAAGTAATTGTAAACATCATAGTTTGAACGTCTCATTTAAAATATTACAAACAATCCCCTTTTTAGGAACAAAACCAAGGGATATGCTCAGAAGTTCATCAGTAGAAATCTTGAAAAGTCCCGATATTTCAAACTTGAGGATGCCAAGTGATCTCTCATAACGAGCTCGAGAAAATCCTCTGGACTAGTCATTAAAGATCATAGCTTCCTTAAGTTTGTCAAATCTGAGCTTTTGAAAATGTGTTTCTGAGTCTTTCTCTTTGTGAAGTTCATCCCTATGATGTTTACAACAAAACTTGTCTAAATCCTTGAATACTTGATGGTAAAAAAATGTTTATGAATGAATGCATGTGTGCATGATTATGCTAAAGAGCGGAGAAAACATGGTGAGGTTAAGTCCATAATGTTGGAGTCAAGGGTAAACACGCCATTTGGTAAGGACTATGGTTTCACATGTACCTGTATCACGGGTTCTACCAAGTTCCCAAAGTCATTGACCACTTCCGAATATTGTCGGATTACGGGACTGACTCCCGGTCCAACAACGTCCGTAGGAAAGTCTCGTTTGAGTGTAGTATCGCGTATCAACCAATTCAAGACTACTCTTGATTAGCCACCGCACTACGTCCTAAGAGGCCAAGATGGGTTTGGTAACTAAAGGTCCTCAACTTCATAGGTCACTTGAAAATATCAATGCCGAACACGACTACTCATGCCAACATAGTAATACTTCCAAGATTCCTCCATTGAGCGGGGTTATCACATGTGCCACATCCGAAACTTACTCTCAGAAAGCCACTATGATTATACCACCATCCTATCTTATGTTTCCCTCAAGTCTGGGTGTAGGACTTATCTCACCACTCACGTCAAAAGGTAAACACTTAAGCACATATTTACAATTCAAATAATAATAAAGCATAAAGGTAAAGAAAAGCAAGATAGGTTTAACCCACTTAGGATTTTGTAACCGTCTTCCCCAGTGAAGTCGCCATTTTTCTGTCGCGGTGATTTTTGGATATCAAGCTATTAATTAGCGTTGACTCGCAATTTTAAGTTCACCACCGATCTTTTATTTTTCCGAGGAAAAGGGAGAAAGTTCGAAAACCCTATTTTTTAGAGATCAAAGGTCCGGGGGTTGGTTACGCAAAGGGAAGGTATTAGCACCCTAAACGTCTATAGTACTCTATAGGAACCTCTTGCTTATTTTTATCTTTATGCTAAATGATTATTTGTTTGTAAAATAAATACTTAAGTGTAAAAGGATTAAAGTGAGAAAATTGAAAGAAAGAAAATGTTTTGGTTATTTTTATTGATTTGGAAAGACAAAGTCTTTTGCCTACGTACCCGAGCGGGATCAAAATCTCGTAGTTCGGGGTAAAAAGATAAGTGATTGGTTTTGGTTGATTTTAAAGTTTGAAAAAGGTTTTAAGAAAGATGAGAGGCCGTAAAGGCATAGAAGAAATAAAAAGGAGGTGAGTTTGATTGATTTTAAATTGAAGAAAACAAGTTTTGATTGATTAAAGGTTGATTAAAAATTTGATTAAGAAAAGAAAAGAAAAGATTGACTTTTTTTGAAAATTTTAATTATAAAATGTTTTTTTTGAGTTTTGACTTTTTTGACTTTTTTATGAAAGTTTTGATTAAGGCCCTAGGGTCCTGAGACTAAGTTATGCTGAGATATCTAAACGTGCCGGATCCCTCAAAATGACGTTGGATCAAGTGAGGGTCCTTTTCCTCGGATACGGTCCAAATTACGATATCGTCCTCGACATGAAGCATAAAAAATAAATGTGGTGTCGGTGCATATTCTCATTTATATATTTATTTACATTGGACCTAGATACATTCTAATGGCAAGAAAATAAATGACAAAAATAAAATAAAATAAAATTGCAATTGCATTAAAGTAAATATGCTAAAAAGAAATAAAAACAATGCATGAAATGCAAAACAATAACTAAATATGGTGCATAAAATAAATAAAGAAAATAAAAATGCAAGACATAAAATAAATATGATGCTGAAAATAAAATAAAAAGAAAATAAAAATGCAAGACATAAAATAAATATGATGCTAAAAGAAAATAAAAAGACAATAAAATAAATATGATGCATAAAATAAAAAAGAAAATAAAAATGCAAGACATAAAGTAAATATGGTGCTGGAAATTAAAATGCAAGGCGTAAAATAAACATGGTGCTGGAAAATAAATAAAAGAAAATAAAAATGCAAGACATAAAATTAAATATGATGCATAAAATAAAAATAAAATGCAAGACATAAAATAAATATGATGCAAAATAAAAATAAAAAAAATGCATGGGTACTGAAAATTAAAGACAATAAATAAAGTGCATAAAAAATAAAAGAAATAAAAAAAGTGCAAGAAAAAGAAATAAAAAAAAGAATAGAGAAGAAGAAAGGGGTGCAGAAGTAATAAGGGGAGTGCAGAAATTAAAAGAGTAGTAATCAGAAAAATAAAGGGAAGAAGGAGAATGGGCCAAGTCCAAAAAGCAGAGTCCAGGGTGAACCGGTCTGGTTCGGTCCGGAAGAACCAGACCGGTTCTGCAGTCTATAAAAGTCTAAACCTGGTTTTTTAATCATTTTTACCTCTCTTTCTCTTTCTTCTTTTCTTATCTTCTTTTTTCTCTCAGATTTTTCATTCCCCCTCTGTTACTCACGTCCTCTCATTTCTCTCTCACAACCTCTCCATTTTTTTTCCAAGCATCACGTTTTCATCTCTTTCTTCTCACATCTTCTCCATTTTTTTTTTCAAGCATCACGTTTTCATCTTCCTTTTCTCACCTCTACATGGATCCGAAACTAGCTCTTAAAAAAATTCATCAAATAAACCTTAGATCTAAACAAAACCAAAGCTGAAAAAACTACCTTAGCCCCTTTCGATCTGGTTTTGACGTTGTTGTTCTGAGTTCAAACTTCGATTTGTTTGGCTTGGTTCGATTTGTTGGCTTGATTCGATTTCTGTTTTGTTGGCTTGGTTCGATTTGTTGGCTTTGTTCGATTTGTTGGCTTTGGTGATTTACTGTGATTTGGTTATGTGAATGTGAGTTGATTGGATTCTGTTTGTGTTGTGATTTTCGGTTTTGAAAAGGGAAGAAAAGAGGAGAAAATTTTTTTAGTTTTTTTTTTTGCCGGAAAATGGATTTCTGTTGGTGGTTGTGGGTGGTTCTGTGGTTGAGGGAGTGGTGGCTCTGATTTCTGACTGGTACTGTACTGATTGGCCCCCTGTACTTTTCGTGAACAGTGCTATTTATAGTAAAATAATAGGCAAAAACGAAAATGACAAAACTGCCCCTCTGGGCTTGGACTGATTTGGACTTAAAATGACCTAAAATGAATAAAATCAAAACCATAAAAAAGACACAATAATAAAAACGAAAATTACAAATAAAAAACTAAAAAAGGAATAAAAAATAAAAAAAATAAAAAAAGGAATAAATAATAGTAAAAATAAAAAAAAATAATAATAATAACAGAAAATAAAAATAATAAAAACGGTTGCCTTCGGAACAAAAATGAGGTATTTTAAAATACCTCCCTGCCGAAATTTCGTCTGAAACGACGAAAATTTCTGGTCTAAAAGACGAGAGAAATGAAATAAAAACGGGTCAAAAATGGGGTATGACAGGGCTTATGTGTGGGAGGAGAAATTCAGGTCAAAACAGGGCAGGTCACACAGCTTTTTTGGCAACATAAACCACTTGGGATTGACTGCTTTTGGCAGGGAAAAAGGGAAGGAAATGGATCAAGCAGCTGGCTGGCATGTTTAGGTTGGGTGAGGGGTCAATTTGGGGGGACAAAAACTGACCAAGGATAGCCAATTTGTTTGATCACATGAGAGGTTGGAAGAAAGTTCCTCTTTCCTTTAACCTTTAATGTCACACATTAATTTTTGCCTTGCTGCACCAAATCAGTCACAAAATAGCAAGAATACAAGTAATAATGCTACTAATGATAATTGTAGTTGAAAGCAAAAAGGATAAACAACTATATAAAAATCTGCAGAATTTTCGCAGAGGTCGCAGTGCGAAGGTGAGTTCGCACTGCGAACTTCACTTTTTGATTTTTTTGTATTAAAAATAAAAGGTAAAAAATGGGGAAAATAATAATAATATATAACAATAATAATAAATGATAAAAATGCAAATGGCAAAATGAATAAAAATAGTAATGACAATAAATAAAACTTAATAATATTAAAAGATAAAAAAAATAATAGTAATAAAATAATAATGATATTATTAAAAAAACATAACAATAATAATATTAATATTAAGGATAATGATGATGATATAAAATGTTATAGCAATAATAAAAATAATAAAAGGTAAAAAATAAATAATAACAAATATAATACCCAAAAAATATAAGTCAAAAAATGGGGTATGACAACACAACAACAAGAGTGGCGAGAGATTATGCAACACAGCCAGCAAGGTACTGACCCTGAATTGCCATATGCCGTAAAAGATGGATTAATTTTCTATAAGGGTAGGTTGGTAGTGCCCACAAACAGTCCACTAATTAAGAAAATATTAACTGAGTACCATAGCTCCCCTATAGGAGGCCATGCAGGGGTGACCCGGACCTTAGCCAGAGTACAAGCACAATTTTATTGGAGTAAAATGAATCAGGATGTGAAAGAATTCGTGGCAAAATGCACCATATGCCAACAAGCTAAATCTTTGAATACTACTCCTATGGGACTGCTCCAACCACTTCCTATCCCTCAACAAGTGTGGGAAGACATAGCTATGGACTTTATTACTGGCTTACCGAATTCCTTTGGTTTTACGGTCATCATGGTAGTGATAGATAGGTTAACCAAGTATAGTCACTTCATATCACAAAAAACTGACTATACTAGCAAAACAGTGGCAGCGGCTTTCATGTCATATGTGGTCAAGTTACATGGCGTCCCAAAGTCCATAGTCTCGGATCGTGACAAGGTTTTCACTAGTGCTTTTTGGCAACACCTCTTCAAGCTGCAAGGGACCTCCTTGGCTATGAGTACCGCTTACCATCCCCAAACCGACGAACAATCAGAAGCCGTTAACAAGTGCCTTGAGATATACTTAAGATGTTTTACCTTTGACACACCAAAAACATGGTACAAGGCACTGCCATGGGCAGAATACTGGTATAATACAGCACTGCAGACAAGCATTGGGATGACACCTTTTAAAGCACTATACGGGCGAGATCCACCAAGCTTAACCAAATATAATTACAGTGTCACTGACCCTATACCAGTACATGAGCAACTGACCGAGCGAGATACCTTACTGGCGCGTCTCAAGTCACAGTTGTTTAAGGCGCAACAAGTCATGAAAAGTCAAGCTGATAAGAAACGCAGGGATTGGAAATTTGAGATTGGTGACTTGGTTCTGGTCAAGTTACAACCATATAGACAACATTCGGCTGCATTGAGGAAGAACTACAAACTGTCTATGAGGTACTTCGGACCATTTTCTATTCTTCAGTGAATCGGGCCAGTTGCATATAAGCTCGAACTGGCAGACACAACCTGAATCCATCCGGTCTTTCACATCTCTCAACTGAAACCTTTTAAAGGAGAGGTTGGAGATCCATACCTGCCATTACCATTGTCGACTACAGATAATGGGATCATAGTCCAACCTGTAGCAGTGATGGATTTTAGGGTGCTGATACAAGGAGAGCAGCGTATTCCTCAGGTGAAAATTCAGTGGGAGCCGGGGTCAGAAACCACATGGGAAGATGTCAAAGATATGCAAGACCATTATCCTCTTTTCAACCTTGAGCTCATAGGAGGGGGTATTGTAATGAGGCCAGCTGCTAAAAGCAAGGAAAGGAAAGATGTAATATCCCGCTTAGATGTAACTGTTATCAGTAATAGAGGATTATTATGAAAGCAATGGCAAACTTGTAATTAAGGAAGGAAGGATTTTATATAGGGTAAACAAGATATTTTTCCCCTCACTTTCTCCTTCCATTCTCTCTCTACAAGAACAGAATTTCTCCTCCCTCTCTCTAAGAATTTTCGGCCACCATCATTCCTCACCACCATCCATCTAAACTTCATCAAATCTTGTGGAATCTTGGCTAGCAAGCTTAATTTTGGGGAGTTTAGAACAAGAGGAAGTTAAGAAAAAACAAGGAAGGATCAAGAACCAAGCTAGAGTTTTGGAACAAGCTTGTTAAGTCATCAATCAAGGGATTAAGGTGAGCTCCACAGGGTTTTAGAACCCACTTAGAGTGAGTTTGAGTGTGTATTTCATCATATGCAAAGTTTTATGTTTTATACCCTAATTCCCTTTGCTTGCTAATTCCTTGGTTATACCTGTTTTAAACTATCAACTTGCAGTAGAAAATCATCCCTAATACTGTTAGAAAGCTTGGGTAAGTTTGGATATGTCAAATTGGTGAAAAATCATGTTTTGAACATTTTTCTGTGCTGTCAAACTCGCCCAGCGAGCTCGTGGCAAGAACAGGGCTCGTGGGTTCTGGAACAACTCGCCATGGCGAGATGTAGCTCGCTGAGCGAGTTAATGCAGTCCCTCCAGGGCTGTTGTGCTTCGTTCAGTGAGCTGCGTGCGCGTCGGCGAGGCCCTTTTTTCAACCATTTTCAATAGAAATTCTATTTTTCCAAAGAATACCACTTCGACATATCCATAAGGCTTATAATGGATGAAATCATAAAGAAGCAAGGGAAGGGCAATGCATTTGGGAAAGTAAGAACAAAGGGTTATATGAACAAGAATTCATTACAATGAAATAATTAAGCCCTAAGTACGACATATGATAACGATATGTCTAGATCCTATGATAGGGTAGTAAGATGTTGTACACCATTTATGTACAAAGCTTAAGGATTTAGAATTCCAACTAAGTAAGAGGCTTGTGAAAATGATAAGCATAAAACCTTATGATATGTTAAGTATTATATGATTAAATGCTTGAAGAATGCATCAGGAATGCATAAATTTATAAGTTCTAAGTATTTATTTAAAGAAGTATAAGAACAAGTTAATTAAAGGACTAGATGTGTCTCCTGTAGTCTCGTTAGTTAGAATACAGGGGGTTCCAGACTAAGCTGGAATGGTGAAGTTACCGTCCGTGAGGGCAGCTACACATCAAAGTCAAGAAAGTTAAATGTGTCTTCTGTAGTCTCGCTAGTTAGAATACAGGGGGTTCCAGACTAAGCTGGAATGGTGAAGTTACCATCCGCGAGGGCAGCCACACAAAAGGAAAGAGGAGTCCGGTGTTAGCCTGATATGATAGGAATTTCACCGGTATGATGGGAGATGTACTTCGGGGTTACTCCACCCGGATGCACTCCGTAAAATGAACGAAGATAATGTATTGTTTGTTCAACGCTAACTTCTAACTTTATGATATGAAAAAGATGAATATGTGTATACATTATACCAAGAGATATGTAACACTCATACTAAATTGTCTAGAATATTAGCATGCGCATTAAACTGATACTGGATACATTTAAATTTTCAATAATAATATTAATACATACAACTGAAAGAGTACAAGTGGCTCATTTATACAATTATCCGAATACCAAAAGTGAATACTTATACATAATGATAATCTCCTGAGCTTGTACTTGACGAGCAACTGCACTCCAATCCAGTATCTCCCTGATAATCTTTTTCACGTACCTCTTGCTTATCTGAAATCCTGCACCAGAAGGATTGGGATGAGACATAATGTCTCAGTGAGCTCCAGCCCAACCTACTGTTGGCAACCACGGGGGAAACCTAGGTTCGCCGTGCCTACTCTTGGCAATCTTGGGGATTCCTACGATCGCCATCTTTCTCTACATATTCCGCGATCAAGGGAAACTAGGATCGCTATATGTCTTAATCTTATGCTTATCGTATTCTTGCCTTAAACTTAAACTCATACTTAGTGATCTGGGGACATCCTATGATCACTTTCTTTCTCTGCTGACTGCTTGTCGTATTCTCATAATAATTTCATAAGTATCAATATACATCATTCTTAATCATAAAGTTAGTAAGTCAGTGTTGAACAAACAATATTTATCTTGGTTCATTTTACGGAGTGCATCCGGGTGGAGTAACCCCGAAGTACATCTCCCATCATACCGGTGAATTTCCTATCATATCAGGCTAACACCGGACTCCTCTTATCTTTGTGTGGGCAACTCTCTCGATGAAGTCCCATCCGGCGTATCCCGGAGTCTGCTAAACACAACTTAACTTGCATGTAGACAATCCTCTCGGAGAAGTCCCATCCGGCGTATCCCGGAGTCTGATGAACATGCTTAATCTTTATAACATACGTGTGGACAATCCTCTCGGAGAAGTCCCATCCGGCGTAATCCAGAGTCTGATGAACATGCATAATCTTTATCATTAAGTTCTTAACTTAAGCTCATATGTATATCTAATACGTTTCATATTCTTATGCATATCTGATGCATTCATCGTTAAATAAATGTGTGCTACTTAACCTATAATAAAGGTCCTTGGCTTATCGTTCTCATAAGCCTCTTACTTGGTCGTTGGAAATACCAACTCTTAAGCTTATCTAAAGCTTTGAATGATGAACGTTCCTTATGCCTCATACTCTTAAATCTTGCTTTCCTATCAAAGGATTCGACATATCGTTATCATATGCCGTTCTTAGGGCTTACTTATTCATTGTAATGAATTCCTGTTCATCTAACCCTTGTTCTTGCATTTCCTATACTTTGCCTATCCCTTGCTCACTTATGATTTTTCCCACTAAAGGCCTTTATGATGAGTTAAAATGATGTCCTTTGATTCCTTAAAGTTTTTGGAGAAAATGGTTGCGAAAAACCTTGCCTACACGCACCAGAACACCCAAAACAGCTCAGCTGTCATGAGCTGTCCTAGTGAGCTCGCTATAGCGACGGGCTGGTCACTATAGCGACCGTAGGCAGAACCAAAAATCATGCCTGCTCGCTGCAGCGAGCTCCAGCTCGCTGTAGCGACCATGACAGTTCAGAAAATGTTCAGAAATTGCATTTTCACCATTTTAACTCCATCCAAGTCACCCAAGCATCCAAAGATGTTAGGAATGATTTTTCAATGAAATTATACAGTTCTAAAACATGATTGAGCAAGGAATTGACTAGTAATTGGAATAGGGCACAAAACCTTAACTTAGCATAAAATGAGATATACACTCAAACTTACTCAAAGTGGGTTCTAAAACCCTAGGGAGCTCACCTAAAACTGATGATGATTCTTGATAAGCTTTCCTCTTCAAAATCCCAACTTGATTCCTTCTCAAAACCCTAGCTTTTGCCCTTTTCCTTTCTTTCTTCCTTGCTCCTTTTGCTTCCAAATTGACTCAAGAGTCACAAAAGTGTGCTTGCATGTTGATTTGGGGAAAGATTAGAGGAATGAGATAGATGATTGAAGGGAAGAGAGACTAGCGTGGGGAGTAGAGAGAGAAGGAGAAGGAATTATGATTTTCTAGAGGGAGAGAATGAGAAGTAAAAATGAAAAGGAGATGGGCTTTGGCCCTTTTATAGAGTCTTGAGCGGCATTTACCAAATTGCCCTACAGTTAACACATCTCTGCTACATCGTCTCAACACTGATAATTATTTAAGTCTGAAGTGGGATATTACAATCTGTGCGCACCTCGTTTAAAAAACGCGCAAATCCTCCGAGGACGTCCTTGAACGCTCGGAGGGCCTTATGTTTTTTTTGAAAGGGAAACGATAATAAAACCCTTGACGATGAGGAAAAGGACTGGTCATCGCAACCATTGTCGGGTTCGGGAGTCGATTACGCAAGGGGAAGGTATTAGCACCCCTCACGTCCGTTGTACTCAACGGGAACCTTCTATTTGGCTAAAGCTTAAATTGTTTTTAAATGTTTTGCGCGCATGCTTATCTATGTCAAAAGAAAATATACTAAAAGGGGGGGAAAAGAGATAAAAACAAACGAAGGAGAAAAAAGTTTTTTATTATTGCGCTTGACAAGATGTCGATCTTGCTCCTACGTATCTCCCGGTAGTCGGAGAATTCAAAGTGTACGTAGTTCTTTGGTAGAAAAAACGTACATATGTTGGTTAATTTTAAATGGACGATGTTTTAACTGAATTCTTGCGATTCAACGTAGCTTGTATGCTCGCGCTCGGGAGACTTATTAAGCGTATAGCTTGTATGCTCGCGCTTGGGAGACTTATTAAGCGTTTGTTTACGAATCACGCTAGAATGTTAAAAGGCATGTCCGTTGGGTTAAAAGGGTTCGAGTTGGTCGCTATGGGACCAAAATGGGTGCAATGGACTCAAACGAGTCAATCATTGACCGAGGGGACTCAAACGAGTCGGGGGATTGTTCGATTGATCCACTGGGATCAAGAATGGGTACAATGGACTCGGACGAGTCGAACATTGACCGAGTGACTCAAACGAGTCGAGGGATTTAATCTAGTGGCCACGGGGGACCAAAAGGTTCGGATTGACCACAAGGGGCCAATATTTGGTTTGGTTGTGGTTGGATACGTTGAAAATGGAATGACGATTGTCCGAACGACGAGACATACGTCACGCATTCGTACAATCGGGGCAATGGAGAGACATACGTCACACCATCCCTTTTTCATTCAAGTTTTTGGTTGAATTTCCTTGAAATCCCAAAGTTTATCAAAACATTTGGTTTGAAAACCCAAAATGGAAAGATTTTAGCAATTTTGCTAGAAAACGCACAAGTTCGGCTCGTTTTTGCGAACGGTTTTAAAAAACGAACAAATTCGGCGTATGTTCACCCTTGGGTTTTGAAAATCATGAACAATGTTTATTGTTCAAGTTGTTTTGAAAGTTTGGGGACATAACTTGTTTTGCAAGTTATCCACAAAGTGTTACCCGAACTTGCGAATTTCCCAATATTATGCAAAATCCTTGACATGGTTTGGAAAATATGAGTTTTAAAACTCCTAGGTTCTGAGCTCTTGGGCTAGAACCTCAAAAATTGGCCCTTTGGGCACCTAAACTCAGATTCTGAGTTCTGTCATGGTCGTTCTGCGACCATGACTTCGCACTGCGAACAATGCGAATTTTTGAGTTCAGAAGCTGTTTCTGAACTTTTGTTCAGAAACAACTTCTGAACACACTCAGGACCTTTTAGGTGAGTGAAAAGCTTTGAGTTTTTGCAATAAAAAGAGCTGGACAAACCAGTTTTGATGTTTTGAAAACCTTGGGATTTCTTTTGAAATTCAAAAGGGGTTTTTTGAACAAAAAGGTTTTGGACCAAAATTGCTATGCAAGCACAAATGAAAATGCAATACAAAGGCTTAGAAACTTACAGAGATCCTTAGAAAAGCTCCAGCTGCAGTGGATTTGAATTGGTTGAAGGTTCTCACAAAGGTTTTTGATATTGGTGATGAACTTTGAACTTGTGCAAAGCTTTGTGTTTGATTGATTTTCTCTGGTTGTTTGGCTGGAATGAGTAGTGTTTCTTTGCTCTTTGAATGCTGTATTAACTGCTCTATCTTATGCTATGCAATATGCTGTATTTCCTCTTGCCTTGCATCTCTATTTATAGGCCAAAATGCAATCTCATGTAATGATGAAAATCCATAGGACCTAGCTGATTTGTGGGCTAAATTCAGGCTATTTGGCTTTGCATTTAATGCTAATGGATAGAGGCAACCCTGCCTTGTGCCAAGGGTTAAGTCTTTGACTAATTTCAGCCACAAAATCAAAGGTTTTAGGATAGAAATGATGAGAAACATGGCTGAAATGCAATTGGCCAAGCTTGGGGATCAATCCTTGCAATCTCAATGGTTGATCAATAAAAACGTGCACTGTGATGTGCAGAGATTGGGGGATGCAAAAGGCTACATATGGCTGGTGTGAGAGGGATGAAAAGCTGTTGCAAAACAGGGTAGGCACTCATGGCTTTTTCAAGTACAAAACCAGCTGGGTTTGACTGGTTTTGGGGGAGCAAGCAGGAGGAAAGTCTTCAAGCAGGTGGCTGGCAACCTTGGGGTGGTTAACAGGTCACTTGGGAGGGACAAGAGCTGCCCAAGGGCAAGCCCACTTGCTTGTCACATGCTAGGTTGGAAGAAAAAGCTTCCAACCTTGGCATTAATGGCAAGTTTCTCATTTCTGGTTTTGCTTGGCCCAAATAGCCATGAATGCTGATTAAAATAATTATGCAAATGATATGCAACAAATTCTGGAATTAAATCAAAGAAACCAAAAATCTGCAGAAAAATCGCAGACTTCGCAGTGCGAAGTGACCTTCGCAGTGCGAAGTCATCATTTTTGAAATGTTGACTTTTTTGTTGACTTTGGTTGACTTTGACTTTTTCCCTCTCTTTAATTTTTTTTGATTTTTTTGTTTTAAAAGGCTTAGGACAAAATTGGGGTACTACAGCTGCCCCTACTTAATTGTGTCTTTGCATAGAGTGTGTGAGTGCCGAGGGCATCTCATGAACTCTTTGCGAAGATCAATTAGGTAAAAGAAGGACCCGAATTTTGTCCTTCGCGGAATGGAAAAAATTTGTAGTAAAAGTAAAATATGCAAATGCAATGATTTGTAAAGGTTGATCGTATCCAGCCGCTAACACTGGAGGTAGATCCACTGGGGATGAAGGTAATCGTATCCAGCCGCTAACACTGGAGGTAGATCCCTGAGGATGGGTGTGATCTTATCTAGCCGCTAACACTAGAGGTCGATACACTGAGAAAGGTGATATTATCTAGCCGCTTACACTAGAGGTGGATACCTTAAGATAGGTAATCTTATCCAGCCGCTTACATTGAAGGTCGATTCCTAACGGGGGGAGTGATCTTATTCAGCCGCTAACACTGAAGGTCGAACACTGAGGAAGGTGATCTTATCTAGCCGCTTACACTAGAGGTCGATAACTAAGATAGGTAATCTTATTCAGCCGCTTACACTGAAGGTCGATTCCTAACGGTGGAGTGATCTTATCTAGCCGCTTACACTAGAGGTCGAACACTGAGGAAGGTGATATTATCTAGCCGCTTACACAAGAGGTCGATACCTAAGATGGAGTGATCTTATTCAGCCGCTAACACTGAAGGTCGAACACTGAGGATAGGTAATCTTATCTAGCCGCTTACACTAGAGGTGGATTCCTAAACTGAAATGGTCTTACCCTGAATAGGTGCCCGGCTTTGAGCCGGAAAACATGATTGTATGATGCATGTTATGCTTCATGTTATGCAGTATGATATGCAATGCAATATGATATGAGATAGACTCAATCAAAGATTCCCGCTGGGGGAATTGGTGACAGTTTGTGAAGGAGGTTCACTGGGGAACACTTGCTTAACTGTTGATGGATGCTGGTGAATATGTGATATTCACTGGAGAATCCTCGTGGAGGATGCATGACATGATTTATGAAATGCATGTGTATGAATGATTTGTATATGCATGCATGATATGTGATTGACATGATGCATGTATTATGCTATGCATGATATGTGGGATGCATGTTGAATGCTGGGAGTTATAATTGGATGCCGAACAAGGTCGGGCTTTTCCTGGGGATTTGTGTTTGTGATTGCCAATGATGATTGGACTCTTTGTTTTGGTTTGAGACTCCTTGGGGAATGTCAAAAGGTTTTGGCTTCATGGGGATATAAGGATCATTTTGGAAGCATGATCAATATCCAGCCTTGTTTGATGTTGGATGTTTAGGGTGTTTTGACTGGGGAATTTTGCTTCTCTTGTATGACTGATAAACTTGATGAGACTAGATTAGACCGGCAAGACAAAAAGTGGACCGGTATTGCGTTATAAACCTTTGGTAATCCTCGTGGGGATGACGCCTCAGGGGATATATTTGAATATGGACGGGTAAGGCCGCGATAAAGGATAAATACCTCGTGGGGATTGTTAATCCGTAAGGTAAATCGTGCTAATCCGCTGAGGAGCAGAACTGATGATTCCGCTGGGGATGTTTGTGCTTTGGTTGGCCAGTCTTGCTTGAATCGTCCCTTCAGGCTCTCGATTCGATGGGGATATTCCTTTTTGATTCACCGATGATCAGAAATCCCTTTAGCAATTAACCGTGCTTGGCCTGCGAGGTTTATCTACTTTATGGATAGATATTGATGCACGCTTTTAAGTACTCACAATTCAGAGAAAATGCGTTTGTTATTATTTATTCAAAAACATAAAAAGATTCCACATAAGTTTTTTTTTTGGAAAAATTTTGTTTTAAGTACTAGCATAAAAATGGGAAATTTTGACAAAAGTAAAAGACTTCGCTTGGGAAGAATTTCGTTAGGTGGTGACCTGCCCCAAAGGTGTGACTCCTTTGATCGTATTTGGGATTGCTGACGACAATTGGGCCTTTTATTGGGTGATTGAGAAATGTCAATGACAACTGGGCTCTTTGTGAATTGTAGGGAGAGTGCCATGGTTGGGCTTTTTGAATGAGTTGTGCACTGGGTATAATTGGTTTTTGGTTTAAAAAATGTGGGTGCTGATGAAAATTGGGCTTTATTGCTGGGGATACCAATGAATATTGGGTTTTATTGTTGGGTGCCGAGCGAGGTCGGGCTTTGATGGTTGGTTCATATGAAATTTACGCATGCAATTTTAATGCCCCCATTATTCCGAGATTGTACTGAAAAATTTGAAATAAATACCACATAAAAAATCATACCGTACAGTTCAAATTAATAACATGTCTATCAATGAACCAACCTATCACTCATTTAAGTCAAAGAACAGACTGAATATTAATGTGAGGGGTAATGAACACTCATCCGACAAGTTTGCTAACATTCCGATCGAGTTATGTGTCCATCCAATTATTGTTTCTTAAAAACATGAAAGCATTGATCAAAAGGTCTTTGAGGGTTGTAATTTGGCTGGGTTACAAAGAAATGTCATATGTGGGGAAATTGAAATCAAATGGCCGAGCAAGGAGGAACATTCTTTCTAACTTATACCTTTCTTGTCCAAATCACCATTTTTGGTGACTTACAAACGCTCTCTCTTTGATCTTGACAACTCTTGGATTTTATCGATCTTCTTTTTTTTCTTTTCTCTTTTTCTTTTTCTTGGTTTGCTTTTCTTTCTTTCTTTCTTTTCTTTGGTCGTCAAGATCAATTAAGAAATTCAACGTTGCTCGACTTTCACAACCTCCCTTTTCTCCCCAATTTGTTTCAATATGATGCCCTAATTGAATGTTCCTTCCTCTTTTGGCAAGGGACACTAATCATGATGGTTTAAGGGTTCAAAAAATTGAAAGGAAACTATCAGAATTCAGTGATGTTTTAACTATGAACTGAAAATATTTTTTACAAACTCCGGCAATCTCATTAAGCAGTTGAGCTTATGAAAGTTGGCAGTTCATAGTTAAAAATTCTGATTTGTTAGGCTCGAAGGGGTTTAACCAATACTCACTTCTCACAGGGTGGGCTATTTGCGGTCGATTGTTTTCTCTCGTTTTCAAACAAATGCCTTGATCATGTCAATACTTTTATGAAAAAAAAAAGAAAATTCAGATTTGACATAAAAGGATCGAGCTAAACAAAAATGTCGGTCTCCTGCATATGTATTATGATGACTTTGAGGATTCCTCACATCTGGCTGGTTCTAAATGGTTCATAGAACAAACGTATTAATAACGCAAATTGTATGGTATAACTTGGTATGGAATACACATTCTTCTTTCAAGTTCAATCATGGAAAAAATAGGAAACATGCATTTTAGCTTTGCGAAAATTAATCAAATTTATCATTACCATTCGCCTATGGTTAAAAACTTTGGCTTAATCTGTTGCGGAAAGATTTGTCGAATTCACATTACCAATGATCTATAGCAAAAATTTCGACATTCACGCATATTAAAAATTAATTAGGCATGATGATGATGCAAAGGTTAAGCAATAAAAGCAAATGTACTCAAATAACAAAACAAGAGTGCAAATATAGCTACAAAGTATCAAACAGAGAAAGCTTCTAAAGAGTGTACGAGAAAAATGACATAAACATAAACAACAAAACATGAGAAAGCATAAAAAAAAAAAGGGCCACTCAAGGAGTGAAAGTCTCATCATCCTCAGTCTCCTCATCCTCGTCATCCTGGTCCTCATCCTCATCATCTCCTCCCTGGCCTCCGGCCGCTGCACCACTGCCTCCAGCCTCTGAATACTCTGGCCTATCCCCGGGCCAACGACCGTGAGCTGCGAACATCTGGGGTGTCGGTATCTGATCGTCGGGATCTGTCGGCCTACCCAGCTGCCTCTGAAGGCGATACATGGAATCATGCATCATGGTCATGTATCGATGAGTGGAGGCATTCTACTCCAATATGAAAGTGCAAGTGTGATGATCCCCTGATGCTGGTGGAGGTCTAGGCCGTGGCTGCTGTACCCTCGCCGCTCTCCTCCCTGTGCAGTGTCTAGAGATATACTCATCTGTGATTGGGTTCTTTATGGTCTCGGACACATGAGGAGGGATGGCTACTCGGGCTTCCCGGCAGAGTCCCATGATAAGACCCGGGAAAGCAAGCGGGCACATCTTCTTGGCCGGTGGCTTGATGCCACTCTCGACCACTATCTTAATCTCTTGGCAAATTGCCCTGGCCACATCTACTTGTTTACCGGTGAGGATATAGTAGATTAAGGGGGTCACATCCAAGGTGGTGGAGGAGGTATGGCTCTTAGGTTTTATATTGTGGACTATAAGATGGAAGATGACCTGAGCGTAGGTGGTGAGGTTGTTTTTGAGGGCTTTGGTAGGCTGCCCCGCCGCATTGAGCTCATAGCTCTTTCCGGATTGGAAAATGGTCTGGGCGTAGAGATCGTGGTTCCAATTACCACGGTTTTGGTGCTTATGGAAAGCACAAAGCTCATCATTTTCCAATTGGAAGGGGTTTCCTAGGTAAGTGTTGATGGCGTCGCGATCGAATCTAATGATCCGACCACGCACCATGGTCTGATATGTGAACTCTCCCTCCGGATCCACGGGAATGGCGTTTGCGTAAAATTCCCGGATTATGTCATAATTGAGCTTTAGCGGAGGGTTTACCAAAACTCCCCACCGGCGTTGGTTTATCAACCGGGCCAACTCTCGCCATGTGCCCTGCTCGCCTATGATGAACTGCCTCTCCGGCCAGAACGTCCTACAGAGAAGCTCCTCGTATCTCTCTTGGTTCCAGAGACTTAAGAAGCGAGAGGCGTCAAATCCCCCTTGGGGTCTAGATCCCGACGCATCACCCCTTGATCGTTTTCCTGCTGGTCTGGGTGCCATCTGCAAGGAAAATGACAAAGTCAGTATGATTGCAAGTGATTAAAAGTGATATGAGGTGAAACGAATGGAATTGGAAGGAAAAAATGAGAAAAACATAGGTTCTGTTTCTGTTACAGTCGCACTGCGAAGGCACGTTCGCAGTGCGAAGGTGTTCGAACAATTCTAGGTTGCCCAGAAACGGTCGCAGTGCGAAGTTGAACTTTGCTCTGCGACCATGACAGCAAAACCTCAGAAATCTAACTTATACCTCCTGGCTTGAGCTTCTAAAAAGCAATGCATGTAACTAAATGATTTCAGAATCAAAGGCTGGGTACCAAAAAGAATCTCTTAACAGCCCTCCTTCTTTCAATTTCTTGCAAATGGGTTTCAAAAAAAACAACTTTGAAATTGAAAGAAACAAGATTGGTTTCAGCTACCCATACTGCGTGCTTACTAAATCTCAACCTAATATAGTAAACTAGGGACTAAATGCAGCTTATTATGAACTTAAACTCTAAAATGGAAACTTCACAATTAAAAACCCTAAAAACCCAAACAGTGCTAATGCGAATTAGGGAAGGACAGAGGAAAAGGGAAGGAAATCATACCTGGTGGTTGGTTCTGAAGAGAATAACACAGGATTAATGGAGGGAAGATTCGCAAATGGGTATGCTTACCCCTTTTTTTAGATTTGAGAGTTTTTTCTTTTTGAAGTTATGGCACAAAAAAATGCTGTTTCTTTTTGCTTTAGTTAAAGGAAAGAAGAAAAACGGTTGGATAAAAGGATAGTGGAAATGGGTGGTTGAGAGGGAGTAAATGGAGGGTCAGCCATTTTGAAAACTGAGCTGACAAAATTCGCGTACTTCGCACTGCGAAGTACTTGAATTTTGAAAAAAAAGGCTACCTCTCAACACATTGGCCATTCCTATTCCAACTATGATTATGCATATAAAACAAGTAATAAAATAAATGTTGATTGCCCCTGATAACACAATGTAACAAACATGAATGAATGCGAACGGGTGATATGCATAAGTATGGTTTATGAAAGTTCGGAACTTCCCCCCCATCCTCACATGTAGGCTCTAAAAGGTGAAATTCCTAAGAAGAGGTCCTTAGAGTCATAGATCTCACATGGAATTAGGGTTGTCTATGGACATACGTCGACATGACTTCAATTAATTCCACGTGAAAATCTCCTTTAAGCGGGGTTGGGCATCCTACCTCACGGACATACGTCAACGCGGGCTTCCGCACACAACCTCCTTCTAACTTAGTTTTTTTCTCAAGCTCGGGTAGAGAGCCTCACACGTCCGGCATTAACCCGAACAATGTGGAGTAACATCACTCAAGTAACCCCCGCATTTGATATATATATGATATGAATATAAAGCAAAATAAAGCAAATATAAACATAAAGCATAGATATGACATGGATGAATAAAATAAAAGCATGGCGCGCAAAGAAAATAAAAACAATTGGCTTAAAAGCCAAATAGGTTAGGCTTGACTCGCTAGTGGGAATATTCCCCAGTGAAGTCGTCAGCTGTGCGCACCTCGTTTAAAAAACGCGCAAATCCTCCGAGGACGTCCTTGAACGCTCGGAGGGCCTTTGTGAAGTCGCCACCAAAGTTTTTGTGTAAAGGGAACGTTGATAAACCCTTATGTTTTTTTTGAAAGGGAAACGATAATAAAACCCTTGACGATGAGGAAAAGGACTGGTCATCGCAACCATTGTCGGGTTCGGGAGTCGATTACGCAAGGGGAAGGTATTAGCACCCCTCACGTCCGTTGTACTCAACGGGAACCTTCTATTTGGCTAAAGCTTAAATTATTTTTAAATGTTTTGCGCGCATGCTTATCTATGTCAAAAGAAAATATACTAAAAGGGGGGGAAAAGAGATAAAAACAAACGAAGGAGAAAAAAGTTTTTTATTATTGCGCTTGACAAGATGTCGATCTTGCTCCTACGTATCTCCCGGTAGTCAGAGAATTCAAAGCGTACGTAGTTCTTTGGTAGAAAAAACGTACATATGTTGGTTAATTTTAAATGGACGATGTTTTAACTGAATTCTTGCGATTCAACGTAGCTTGTATGCTCACGCTCGGGAGACTTATTAAGCGTATAGCTTGTATGCTCGCGCTTGGGAGACTTATTAAGCGTTTGTTTACGAATCACGCTAGAATGTTAAAAGGCATGTCCGTTGGGTTAAAAGGGTTCGAGTTGGTCGCTATGGGACCAAAATGGGTGCAATGGACTCAAACGAGTCAATCATTGACCGAGGGGACTCAAACGAGTCGGGGGATTGTTCGATTGATCCACTGGGATCAAGAATGGGTACAATGGACTCGGACGAGTCGAACATTGACCGAGTGACTCAAACGAGTCGAGGGATTTAATCTAGTGGCCACGGGGGACCAAAAGGTTCGGATTGACCACAAGGGGCCAAGATTTGGTTTGGTTGTGGTTGGATACGTTGAAAATGGAATGACGATTGTCCGAACGACGAGACATACGTCACGCATTCGTACAATCGGGGCAATGGAGAGACATACGTCACACCATCCCTTTTTCATTCAAGTTTTTGGTTGAATTTCCTTGAAATCCCAAAGTTTATCAAAACATTTGGTTTGAAAACCCAAAATGGAAAGATTTTAGCAATTTTGCTAGAAAACGCACATGTTCGGCTCGTTTTTGCGAACGGTTTTAAAAAACGAACAAATTCGGCGTATGTTCACCCTTGGGTTTTGAAAATCATGAACAATGTTTATTGTTCAAGTTGTTTTGAAAGTTTGGGGACATAACTTGTTTTGCAAGTTATCCACAAAGTGTTACCCGAACTTGCGAATTTCCCAATATTATGCAAAATCCTTGACATGGTTTGGAAAATATGAGTTTTAAAACTCCTAGGTTCTGAGCTCTTGGGCTAGAACCTCAAAAATTGGCCCTTTGGGCACCTAAACTCAGATTCTGAGTTCTGTCATGGTCGCTCTGCGACCAATGCGAATTTTTGAGTTCAGAAGCTGTTTCTGAACTTTTGTTCAGAAACAACTTCTGAACACACTCAGGACCTTTTAGGTGAGTGAAAAGCTTTGAGTTTTTGCAATAAAAAGAGCTGGACAAACCAGTTTTGATGTTTTGAAAACCTTGGGATTTCTTTTGAAATTCAAAAGGGGTTTTTTGAACAAAAAGGTTTTGGACCAAAATTGCTATGCAAGCACAAATGAAAATGCAATACAAAGGCTTAGAAACTTACAGAGATCCTTAGCAAAGCTCCAGCTGCAGTGGATTTGAATTGGTTGAAGGTTCTCACAAAGGTTTTTGATATTGGTGATGAACTTTGAACTTGTGCAAAGCTTTGTGTTTGATTGATTTTCTCTGGTTGTTTGGCTGGAATGAGTAGTGTTTCTTTGCTCTTTGAATGCTGTATTAATTGCTCTATCTTATGCTATGCAATATGCTGTATTTCCTCTTGCCTTGCATCTCTATTTATAGGCCAAAATGCAATCTCATGTAATGATGAAAATCCATAGGACCTAGCTGATTTGTGGGCTAAATTCAGGCTATTTGGCTTTGCATTTAATGCTAATGGATAGAGGCAACCCTGCCTTGTGCCAAGGGTTAAGTCTTTGACTAATTTCAGCCACAAAATCAAAGGTTTTAGGATAGAAATGATGAGAAACATGGCTGAAATGCAATTGGCCAAGCTTGGGGATCAATCCTTGCAATCTCAATGGTTGATCAATAAAAACGTGCACTGTGATGTGCAGAGATTGGGGGATGCAAAAGGCTACATATGGCTGGTGTGAGAGGGATGAAAAGCTGTTGCAAAACAAGGTAGGCACTCATGGCTTTTTCAAGTACAAAACCAGCTGGGTTTGACTGGTTTTGGGGGAGCAAGCAGGAGGAAAGTCTTCAAGCAGGTGGCTGGCAACCTTGGGGTGGTTAACAGGTCACTTGGGAGGGACAAGAGCTGCCCAAGGGCAAGCCCACTTGCTTGTCACATGCTAGGTTGGAAGAAAAAGCTTCCAACCTTGGCATTAATGGCAAGTTTCTCATTTCTGGTTTTGCTTGGCCCAAATAGCCATGAATGCTGATTAAAATAATTATGCAAATGATATGCAACAAATTCTGGAATTAAATCAAAGAAACCAAAAATCTGCAGAAAAATCGCAGACTTCGCAGTGCGAAGTGACCTTCGCAGTGCGAAGTCATCATTTTTGAAATGTTGACTTTTTTGTTGACTTTGGTTGACTTTGACTTTTTCCCTCTCTTTGATTTTTTTGATTTTTTTGTTTTAAAAGGCTTAGAACAAAATTGGGGTACTACACAATCTACCGCCCTTAAAGAAATTTCGTCCTCGAAATTTAGAATCCTCTTGAGATCACATATGAATGGATCCTTCATACTTCTTTCTCTACTGGTTAATTCTCCACTCAACTTGCTTATCGGACTCCATGGTTATTCTAGGGTCTGACATATAGATTTCTCATGAACTTGGATGGTTAGAACTGTCCCATCTCTGTAAGTCAAAATATTTGACAGTCCCTTACGCGACTGAAAGGCTTGGTGTACATTACCCAATTCTTACATAGTAGGGTGAGCGGTTGTCTGAACCAATCTACCCGGCTCACTAACTATGCCTCTTGTCCACACACTTCGTGTGAATCCATCTTAAGGTTATTAAACCTCGGATACTTTTACTGGGTAATCTCATCTTCCTCAAATATTCCCACTCTTCAATGGGTTTATTGCACTGCATCTAATTCCAATGAATTATTATCTTTAACTTTCGTCTCATGCGACGACATCTTACTTATAGACCTATATCATACATTTACATATAGGATCATCCTTACACCAAAATATCTGATATTGTGTACGCGCATGCAAATGCAAGGATTATTCCAACTTCTTTTAATATTCCAAGTATAAGCAGGAGGTTTCACCTCTAGCACCTACTCCTTTCTTTTCGACATCTTGATGTGATACTTATCACTATCATTACTTCCACTATGGGATTCTCAAGAGCTCGCGGAATTTTACAGATTACTCAGGTTCCGCTTCAACTGGTCTATGGCGTCAACGCGTATCTTAATGACTTAAGAATCATTCTTCATACTGGGAGTTTGCTAATCTTCTATCATTCGTGTCACAACTTATTCTCGAATTCTAGCCGTAGCGTAAATATTTTCTTTACCGATAAATCGAAATCTTATAGGAATGTAGTCCAAGTGATAAGTGGTATAAATCATCTCACGTATCATCATATGTGTCGCGGTGATTTTCGGAGATCAAACTATTGATTAGCGTTGACTCACTAATTTTATCTCACGACTGAACTTTTAATTTTTTTAAATGAAAAGTGGAAAAAAGTTCTAAATTACCACAATTTTAAAGATTAAGGGTTCGGGGGTTAGTTACGTATAGGGAAGGTGTTAGCACCCTAAACGTTCGTAGTACTCTACGAGAACCTCTTGATTTTATTTATTTATTTAGGCTATAACTTGCTTATTTTTTTTAAGAGACAGAATTAAAGTAGTGAGAAAAGGAAATGTTTTTTTTTTTATATTTTTTATGATTTGGAAGGACAAGGTCCTTTGCCTACGTACCCGTGAGGGATCAAAACCTCGTAGTTCGGGGTAAAAATGACGGTTGATTTGTTTTGTGTTTTTTATTGGTTTTTTTAAAAAGTTTTAAAGATAAAATAAAGACGAAGTGGCAAAAAGGAGATTGGTTTGTGTTTTTTAATTTTTGAAAATGATTCAAGTGTTATTAAAAATGGATTAATGGTTATTTAAAGAAAATAAAAGGGAAAAATGGGCACTTGATTGAAAATCAAGGTTTGTTTATGAAAAGATTTTTTGTGATTTTTATTATTTGCATGTTTTTGTTGTTTTTGTTTTTAATTAACTAAGACTAAAAAATGTAACTAAAAGCTAAACGCGAGGAGATTCCGTGGTGACGTTGGATCACCATGAAACCCTTTTGAAATTAAACTAACCTAATATTTTTGTATTTTTTTTATATAAGGCGAAATAAAATAAAATAAAAATAAAAATAAAAAGACATAAAGCAGAATAAATAAAATGTGGGTGTCAGTGCATATTCTCATTTATATTTACATGGTACCTAAATACATTCTAAGAAATGGCAAAATAATAGATAAAAATAAAAAAAAAGGCAAATGCACTAAGGATAAGTAAATATGCTAAGAATAAAAATAAAATGAAAAATGCATGAAATAAAAGGAAAATAAAAATATAAAAATGCATGATGTGTTAAAAATTAATGGCAATAAAATGCATGACAATAAATAAAAACTAAAAAAATAAATGCAAGAAATGGTAAAAAAGAAATAAAAAATAAATAAGAAAAGGAAGGGAGGTGCAGTAGCAGGAGAAGGGGGTGCGAATAGCAAGCAGAAAAAGAAAACAGGTATAAGAGAACTGGGGCGCGCAGAAGCCTGTTGGGCTGAAAAAAATAAAGAAAATCGGACCGGTCCGGTTTAAGCGAACCGAACCGGTTCGGTGTTTATAAAAAGAAAGTGGCTGGTTTTTTCATTTTTTAAAACTCTTTCTCTCTCTTCTCTTCTTCTTCCTCTCTAGCTTCTCTCAAAAAAGCCTGGCCTGAAAATCTCACGGCGCGGCGGCCGGCCAGCCCAAGGGGCGGCGCCACCGCGCCGGAGCGGCGAACCTCCTCCTTTTCTTAAAAAAAAAAACAGTTTTCAAAAGCCTTTTTTATCCTATAACCAAATATTAACTCAAATCTTTCAAATCCTTTTTAAAAAGTCCTAGATCTAGGCTTAAAATCTTTTAGAAAACTACCTTTTTCTTTGGTATTTGTTGGATTCGGACCTGTTTTGGCTATGTAATTTGTGTTGGGTTTGTGAAGTTTGGAGTGGCCTTGTGTGGGTTGCGGTAAGGATTTGTGGTTCGGATGGATTGGGGGTTTGGAACGGCGCGCCTGGGTTGAGTTTGAGGTTTGAGGGAGATGCGGTTGGCGAATGGTTGTGTGGTAAGGGAGGGTTGGCCGCGGTTTTTGTGTGGTTCCGGGGTGAGGTGCGCGGCTGGGTTGTTGGTGAAGGGTTGGCCGCGGTGGTTGTATACGGCGTTGGGGTGGTTGGCCGCGGGTTGTGGTTGTGTTTGGTGAGGGAGATGGCTGGGCCGGTTGTGGCCGTGGGTGGTGGTGAGGTGATATGGTCGTACAGTTGTTGTGTAGTGGCCGCGTGTGGGATTGGTGTGCTTATGGTTTATGATTTTTTTGTGATGGTTGAGTGGTTATTGTTGTGATATTTTGTGTTTCAGCTTTTCCTTTTCTGATCCTGTGCGTGTTTTGGATTTCTTTTGTATTCCCCCTGATTCTGAATTGGCTCTCCTCCTTAAGATGCAATGGTGGTTAATGCCAATTAAAGCCAATGATGGGCAATAATCATGATTAGTCAAAAGAGGCAACCATTAAAAATTGTTATCAAAACCCATTAAGATTAAAAGTCAGACCCCTTTTAAAAAACAATGAAGAAAAAAAACGAAAAATAGAATAAAAATAAAATAAAATAAAAAAAAAATGATAATAAAAAGGAAAATAATAAAGCTAACAATAAAAAAAAACAATAATAAGTAAAAATGACAAATAATAATAATAACAAAAAAACGTCGCCTTCGGAACCAAAAAATGAGGTATTTTAAAATACCTCCCTATCAAAATTTCGTCCGAACCAAAAGACGAGTGAAAATAAATTTAGGTCAAAAATTGGGGTATGACAATATGGTACAATTCATAGCACATAATTTACATACATAAACGAACACGTGTACACTACTGACGGGTACACAGTACCTCACATCCTCATTGTCCGACTAACGGGACATCATTCTTGATCTTAACATATTTGAGACAATACCACATCAGTTGGAGTTCTTCTTCTTATTCTTAACTCATGTTTATTCCATGAATATACATTATCCCATAACATAAATGTACAACTACATTCTTTCAGTTTTATGAAATTATTCCTCATGCCTGAACATAGAGTTGAAGATTTTAAAATGTTCTCGACCACAACGTGTTCGGTATAATCAAACCTGATATGAATGGGGCTTTCTCACTTAAACATTAATGACCGCTTATAACGGTTACTGATACTTGTTACATAACTAAGGAATATGATACATAACAGTCTGAGTAGTATGAGTGCTGACTGGCGAGTACAAAATACTAAACATAATCTAGTACATGAGTCATGTCTTCATAACGTGGGTACAACCTGAAATAAACTCTTATGCCATTATATTTGTCTTTCCTGATTGATGCTTCATAAATAATTCTTTCTTGGCTAAACTTACTCTTCAAGTCTACTTGAAATTATGGAGCTAAAATAGCTGGGTTACCTTACTAGCTGTGACTTCATTCGCTTAAAACTTAATCTAGTAGGGACACATCCTTCTTATATCTTGCCACATATTCTTAAACTATTTCGATATTCCTTTTCTCATGGGTTTCGAGGTTTGAAGTATTCCTCAACTTAACTTCCATAATTTTCCGTTAGAACTTGTGATATGTTCAAGTCGTCTCTACTTACTGTTATTCCGTATAATAAGAATTAAGCACTTAACACCTTCTCGTTCCCTAAGCTTCAGCTTAGCATCGTTCATTAGTTTATTCTTGGATTACTACTCCGCTGCGCAACTCTGATTCTTAACAACTCTAGTTAGGATTGGAGCAATACACTACTATTGCCATATAAAATTTCCTTGACCAACCTTCTTACTTAATAACTTGTAGCTATCATAGTAGAACCATCTTACGTTTATTGATTCTCTTGTGGCTTAAACCACCTGTTTAACTTACTGATAGATCATTACCTGACTTTGTGTTTCCTATTGGACATAAACCATATACTTTCACGATAATACGCCAAAACCTGTAAACGGTTTTCAGCAACTGTTACGAGCCCAACTATGCTCCTGTCAAATAGCTTATACTCTGGTTCTAACTTTACTCTCCATATCCTGAATTCTGTAACCATCTCTTG
Source organism: Medicago ruthenica (assembly GCA_018208015.1). NCBI lineage: Eukaryota > Viridiplantae > Streptophyta > Magnoliopsida > Fabales > Fabaceae > Medicago > Medicago ruthenica. Next base: position 30,546,610 of record CM031377.1, on the reverse strand, counting down.
GTCAGCTCATCATGTATAATCATTAAAACATTGCAGAAACCCTACTAAGGGTAAACCTAGAGCAACTTAAATTCACACCTAATTCACTTGTGGCAACTTCCAAAAACAACGTATGGCTTCTGGACATAATCCGCCTTGAAATAGATTCACACTCTTACCGGTTCTCCTGTACGCCCAAATATAGGTTACGTCTCTTCCAGTACCCGGCTAACTGCTCTTAACTTCAGCACTTATCATTATCAATTGAATCCCTCCAGTAACTTGTTACTGTATTCACAGTTCAAATCTTGATGGTAACATCTGAGTAATTCTGCATATAGTTAAACAATCCGAAATCTATACCTTATTACCGCCCTCGGAAATTTATCCACACGAGGTGATCTCTTTCAGCTTCTAGAATATTTTTGTGGAAGGGAACTCTTCGGTTGAAAACATATAACTCCTTAACATTAACCACAATCTTAACCTTTCATATTTAAGACGATCTTCCATATAATAAAATCTCAATATAATTCCTCGGCTGAAATTCCGTTCATCCTTCAACACTGGTCTACTATAATCATGTGTTATCTTAAACTTGTCTTCTTCATCCAATCAAGGGAGTTCGACTCTGTTTGTCCATCAGTGCACTAAATTCCAACAACTTATTATTCAATATCCACCTTTCATTGTGTAAAATTCCAGTTAAGCTTAGCTTGTTTCCAATCTTCTTACTAGTAGGACACATCGAAATATCTGATTCACGCTTCAATATGCAACAAATTTTATTATTACCACTTATTCATCTATCTTAGTTCTTAGGTTGCATACCATCTTCTCTTCTTAATTCACAAATCTGGCATTTATGGTTCGGGAGATGCGGCTGATCTGATAGGGTTAAACTTGCTTGCGATTCACGCTCAACGACCACATTCGAGTGTTAGCTTCATCTGTCCAAATAATTTTGCCAATCCATAATTAATTCTCTTAACTGTTTGGACATTAAAATCTCATCCGATTTGAGTTTGATTCTTCAACACTCTATCTTTGCTGGGAGTCTAAAAGTTTCAAAAACCGACCGATAATTCCTTATTCGAGTCTCTAGGTTTGGTACTGCAATTCCTTAACTCTGTACCCAGAATTGTTACTTAGTCCACACCTTACCTTAACTTCTCAAACTGCGATTCCCGTCAAGGTTCCAAGTCATTCCTTAGAGTATCCCATAATCCCTTAATCCTTATGTCTTCCGCAGACGAGGCATCGTCCAACGACGCGTCTAACTGGGTTGAGGTGCTTCACCTTAGTTTCTAAATATCTTTTATGTTTCTGAGACCTTGCCACTAACAAGCTTCGTTACATTACAGTTTGATGGCCACCATTTGGCATTGGTTACTCCTTTACTAATTCCTGTCTTAAAATTTAGACGCCACAACTTCGCTCTTCATAAACATCATTCCTCCTTGGTCACATTCAGCTCTCGGACATTTATCCTAACTGTCATATACTAGATTGAGTTGATCAGGCTCAACTAGATGTGACCTTTAGAACAATATCCGGAACCCAATGATCCCACTACTTTTATTGAATCTTTAATGACCCAAGGCACGGTCTGAATCGACCTGCTCTGATACCAATTGTAACACCCATACTAAATTGTCTAGAATATTAGCATGTGAAGGTGAGAAAAACACACAAGAAAAGAGGGGGGGGGGGGGATTGAATTGTGTGGGCTGTTTTTCCTTTCTCAAAAACTTATGTTAGATTCAGAATTGGATTCTGAACCTTTTTCAGAGTGTTATAGCAGCGGATTAAAAAGTAAAGAGATAAGGAAAGAAGAACACAAAGGTTTTTATACTAGTTCCTTCCACAAACCGGAAGTAGTCTAGTCCCCCTGTCACTTACATGAGATTTAACTATAATCAAACTGATTACAATTGCTCAAAACACAAAGTTAAGAGACTTCAATGCTCAAACACCTAGTAAGAGACTTCTAATGCTCAAGACACAAAGTCAAGAGACTTCTCTGCTCAAAGCACAAAGCTAAGAGACTTCTAATTGCTCAATACACAAAGTAAAGAGACTTCTAGTTGCTCAGCACGCAGACTGAGACTTTGGTTCAAACTGATTTACAAAGAAAGAAGTTTGAGTTGAACACTTGATCAAATATCAGAGGTGTTCACAAAATACAACTCAGGTTTAAGACTCTAAACTTAAGAAATTCTAAGATGATAAGTTTGTAAGAATTTCTAAGAGTTTTGTAACAGACACGTATTTTGACAGCAAAACAGAGCACAAATATTCAGTCTATTGTTTCTTGAGTCTTAGCAATTTTCTTCTTCAAATCTTCACCCTTTTATAGAAAATAAAAGAGCTGTTGAGAATTGCCCAGATTTGTAGCAAAGAGTTGTTGCAAGTAGAGAAGCTAGACCAGCTGAAATTATGTGCGGAACTGCAGAACATAGCACACAATTTTTGAATAAGTTTTCCTTAAAAGCTGGGGAATGTTTTGGCCAAGAAGACAACTGTTCCATTGAGTTGTTCTGACAGTGCAGACATTAAATGCAGACAGTGACAGTTGCTTTTCCTTCCAGGTTAGACTTCAGAAGCTTCTCAGGAACTGTTCATCAGAAGCTCTCTTCAGAAGCAGGTCTTCAGACGCACCCTTCAGAAGCACTGTTCATCAGACGCACTTCTTCAGACGTTGACTTTTGTTGACCTTCAGACTCAGCCTTCAGACGTTGACTTTCGTTGACCTTCAGACTCAGCCTTCAGAAGCACCCTTCAGACGCAGTCTTCAGACTCAGTCTTCAGAAGCTGCTTCAGACCTAGTTTTGCTTCATGCTTGCAACAAAGGCTTCAATGCTTTCTTTCTTGCTCTTAGCTTGTTCTTCCATGACCAGTACAAACATTAAGGACATGGTTCTGCATACTTAGAACAAAGCATTAGCAATACCAATTTTCTTTTTAACACTTTGTTATCATCAAAACCCAAAAGAGAGTTGTTCATACATTTTGTTCCAACAATCTCCCCCTTTTTGATGATGACAAACATAAGTATTAATAGAAAATTGTTGTTAATTTAATTAACAAGTTGACTGCAGGGTGTGAGGTTTGCAAGCTCCCCCTGAGTCTGATCCAGGTTAATTAAATTCAATTTAACTTAAAAAATATGAGAATTTCAGAATTGTTGTTAAGTTTGATTAACAAGTTGACTTCAGGATGAGGTCTGCAAGCTCCCCCTAGGTCTGATAATCCACAAGGTGAGGTTTGCAAGCTCCCCTTGATTCTTATCCAAGTTAATTAAATTTAACTTAAAACAATAAGGTGAAATTATCACTCAGAATTATAAATAACAAGCTGACTTCAGGTTATGAGGTTTGTAAGCTCTCCCCCTAAGTCTGATAATCCACAGGATGAGTTTTGTAAGCTCCCTGAGTCTTATCCAAGTTATTTAAATTCATTTCAACTCATTAAAGAGTAATTTATCTCACAAAATAATTCAGAGGCTAAGAGATTAAAAACAGTTCTTATAAGTTAATTTTAATCAGAAATTAACTTATGTTCTGAGCTAAGGAGCCTTAATACCTTATGTTCTGAGCTAAGGAGACTTAATACCTTTTACTCCCCCTCATAAGTTAATTAACTGACAGAAATTAACTTATATTCTGAGCTCAGGAGCCTTAATACTTGTTTACTTTTACTCCCACTTTTGTCATCAATAAAAAGAAAAATTTCAGAATTTTTTAAGAGAGTTTGAAAACATGTGAGATAAAAATGTTCAGAGCATTTTTGTTCAGTACATTCTGTTTTGTATCACTGAACTATATTAGACAAAATTGTTCAGATCATATACCAACTGAAGGTTTTAGCACACCTGAACTTCTTTTCAGAAAACTGAAAAACAAAGCATTTAGCTCAGTGCTGCTGAACTCTTTCAGACAAAACTTGTTCAGGGTTTTTTAAATAAGTTTGAAAAACTGAACATGTCTGATACCAATTTAAGCAATTATGATGAAAAAATGTGTCTGTGTTTTTGTAAAAACATTTTAGAACTGAAAACAGAAAAACACATTTGTATATTGATGACTTTGGGAGGGAAAAAGTGTAACTTTCAAAGCTTAATTCATCATTGCCCAGAGTTATAACTTATCAGATTCTGACCAAAAGTTAGATAACTATGCAGATACAGAAGTCAGAAAAATCAGATTCTGAAACTCAGACTCTGAAGTTTTTCAGAAACTTAACTTTCTTCAGACTCTCAAGTGAGTGACTGATAAGCCTTTGTTTCTGATGAACTTTAAAATCTCAGTTTCTATTCAGATTCAAGCATATTTTTTTTCAAGAGATGAAGTGCATGTTCATATTCTTTTTAATAAAGTTAAATATGTCTTCTGTGAGGGGTTTTGTGAATATGTCAGCCCATTGATGATCAGTATCAATGAACTGAATATCTAAAACACCCTTCTGAACATAATCACTTATAAAATGATGTTTAATTTCTATATGCTTGGCTCTAGAATGCAGAATTGAATTTTTAGACAGACAGATTGCAGCAGTATTATCACAGAAAATAGGAATGTTGTTTGCATGAATCTGATAGTCTTCCAACTGATGTTTCATCCAGAGCAGTTGTGTGCAACAACTTGCAGCTGAGATGTATTCTGCTTTTGCTGTTGACAAAGCAATAATTGCTTGTCTTTTGCTGGCCCATGATATCAGATTCTCACCAAGAAATTGACAATTTCCACTGGTGGATTTTCTTTCAATCCTGTCCCCAGCATAATCAACATCACAGAATCCAACTAGCTTATAATCTAAGGATTTCTTATACAGAAGTCCCAGATTAGTTGTTCCTTTCAGATACCTGAAGATTCTCTTGACAACAGTCATATGAGATTCTCTAGGATCTGATTAGAATCTAGCACACAGACATACACTAAATAAAATATCTGGCCTAGAAGCAGTTAAGTATAACAGAGAACCTATCATACCTCTATAGTGTTTCTGATATACTTTTGAGCCATTGTCCTCTTTGCTTAAGGTGCAGGTAGGATGCATTGGTGTTGTCATCAGTTTACAATCATCAAGCTGGAACTTCTTCAGAAGCTCCTTTGTATACTTAGATTGATGAACATACACTCCATCTTTGCATTGGTTGATTTGAATTCCAAGAAAGAACTTCAATTCTCCCATCATGCTCATTTCAAATTCATCCTGCATTAACTTGGAAAATTCTTTGCAAAGAGAAGCATTAGTAGAACCAAATATGATATCATCAACATAAATTTTCACAATTAAGATGTCTTTCTTAAGAGTTTTTCTAAAGAGTGTATTGTCAACTTGACCTCTTATAAAATCATTTTTAAGTAAGAAGTTACTTAGTCTTTCATACCAAGCTCTGGGAGCTTGTTTCAGACCATATAAAGACTTCTTAAGTTTAAAAACAAAATCTGGATGTTTAATATCTTCAAAACCAGGAGGCTGTTTGACATAAACTTCTTCAGAAATAACTCCATTTAAAAAAGCACTCTTAGCATCCATTTGATATAAGATGATATCATGATTAACTGCATAGGAAAGAAGTAACATGATTGCTTCCAGTCTTGCAACTGGAGCAAATGTCTCAGTGTAGTCTATTCCTTCCTGCTGACTGTAGCCTTGAGCAACCAGTCTTGCTTTGTTTCTGATCACTTAAACACCCATTTTGTTCCAATGATGTTCTTGTTATCTGGTTTAGCAACTAAATCCCAGACATCATTTCTTTGAAACTGGTTCAGTTCTTCTTGCATAGCTACAATCCATCCATCATCTGCAAGTGCTTCATCAGCTGTTGTGGGCTCAATCATTGATAGAAGTCCAATCATAGAATCATTCTGACAGAATGCTGATCTTGTTTTCCTTGGACTGTTCTTGTTCCCAATAATCAGCTCCTCAGGATGTGAAGACTTGTACTTAAATGAGGTTCTGGGTGGATTAGCTTCTGAAGAATCATCAGGGGCTTGTTCAGTACCATTTTGGTCTTGATTATCCTCAGGAGGAGTGACAACATCTGAGAGTTTTTCAGTTTCCTCAGTGTTTCCAGCTTCTGAACTTTCTTCAGACTCTGAACTCTGTTCAAGTTCTGAAGGTTCTTTTGATAGCCTTATATCTGCAAAACTCTCAACCAGCTCGGGTATTTCATTACCAGGCTTCTTATCATCAAATCTAATGTGTATTGATTCTTCAACAACATGTGTTTCAGAATTATACACCCTGTATGCTTTAGATCTCTCTGAGTATCCTAAAAAGATACCCTTTTGAGCCTTAGCATCAAATTTCTTTAGGTAGATCTTATTGTTCAGAATGTAACAAGTACAACCAAACTGATGAAAATAAGAAATGTTTGGTTTTCTTCCTTTAAAAAGTTCATATGCTGTTTTATTCAGAATAGGTCTGATATAGATTCTGTTCTGAATATAACATGTTGTGTTAACAGCTTCTGCTCAAAAGTACTTTGCAATTTTGGATTCATGGATCATGGTTCTGGCCATTTCTTGCAAAGATCTGTTCTTTCTCTCTACAACTCCATTTTGTTGTGGAGTTCTAGGAGAAGAGAACTCATGGAGAATTCCATGATCTTCACAAAAATTTTCAAATGGTTCATTTTCAAATTCACCACCATGATCACTTCTGACTTTTTAAATTTTCAAGTCATTTTCATTTTGTACTTGTGTGTAGAATTTGTTAAACACATCATATGTTTCATTTTTGGTTCTAAGGAATTTAACCCAAGTCCACCTACTATAATCATTAACAATTACAAGCCTATACTTCTTCCCATTGATTGAAGCTGTTCCAACAGGACCAAACAAATCAATGTGAAGCAGTTCTAAAGGTCTTGAGGTAGAAACAATGTTTTTGGATTTAAAAGATGTTTTAGAAAATTTTCCTGTTTGGCATGCTCCACACAGAGCATCTGAGTGATAGTTAATGTTTGGCAGGCCTCTAACCAGTTGCAACTTGCTAAGCTTAGAGATGAGTCTCCAATTAGCATGTCCCAACCTTTTGTGCCATACCCATTTCTCATCACTCACAGACAGAAGGCAAACTACCTTCTGCTCAACCAGTTCTGAAAAATTGATTTTATAAACATTGTTTTTCCTATTTCCTTTGAACACAACAGATTTATCTATGTTGTTGATTACACTGCAAGTGTTCTTATTAAACAAGACTTCATAATTACTGTCACATAATTGACTTATGCTAAGTAGATTATGTCTCAGTCCATCTACCAACCAAACATCATCAATGGACAGAGAAGAATTACCTATCTTACCAGTACCAATGATCCTTCCTTTCTGATTTCCTCCAAACCCCACAATTCCTCCCTCTTTCATGCTCAGGGTTTGGAACATAGACTTGTCTCCTGTCATATGACGCGAGCATCCACTGTCCAGGTACCAAGACCTTTCCTTTTCTTTGGATGACAAGCATATCTGCAACAGAAATTATCTCAGACTTAGGTACCCATATTTTCATGGGTCCTTTATGGTTAGTCTTGAAAGGTTTAGTCTTTTGTTGCACCTTGTGTCTGGAGTTATAACACTCAGACTTATTCAGATACTTTGGATATGAATCCTTAAATCTTGAATAAGTCTTAGTTTTAGAAACTGAGTTCTTCAGAACCTGAGTTCTCATTGGTCTTGACTCAGATTTCTTCAGAACCTGAGACTTGAAGGTCTTTGGTTCTGAGTTGTTTAGAGTCTGAACCATTGAACACTTTGGTTCTGATTTCTTCAGAACTCTAGTCTTGCTGGCTCCTGACACAAGGCAAACTTCAGTTTGACCTTTCTTAAAACAATCAGAAACAGATGACATATTGGCTTTCTTATGTTTGCTTTGCCTGACATTCTAGTTTTGAAAAGGTTTGAATAGACTGGTTTAATAATTTTTGAAGGTTTCATACACCCAGTCTTAGTAAAATTTGAGTTTGAATTTTTCAGACTCTGAGACTTACTTGTTTCAGGTTCTGAACTCTTCAGACTCTGAACATTTTCAGGTTTAGAGTCTGATTTTCTCATACTCTTAGGCTTAGGACCTTTTGGTTTAGACTTTGGCAAAGTTTTAACATCTGCCTTCATCTTTCCCTTAGGTTCAGAAGCTTTAGAGTCTGAGCAGTTCAGAACTTCAGACTCTGCAGTCTCAGTTTCTGCTAAATTCAATTTCTCAGAACTGTCAGAAGCAGGCACAAAGCACACCTCAATGCCTTTCAAAATCTTTTCAGAACAAGATGATATTTTTGATTCATTTTGAAATTCTGGCAGGTACTGATCAGGAATGTAAAATAGAGTACAAAATACGTAAAACAGAGTACAATAATCCAGGTTAAGAAGCAGCAATAAAAGTGCAGAAAGATAAACAACACAAGTATTTGTTAACCCAGTTCGGTGATAAACAACACCAACGTCTGGAGGATACCAATCCAGGAAGGAAATCCACTTTGAGGAATTAACTCAAAGACTCAGACACAGACCCCCTGTTCCCAGCCTTAGCAATCAATCTCCACTAGTCAAGACTTCTACTCAGGAACCCACCTAAGTATTAGAACACTACTAACTTCCCAATTACTTAATCACAACCCAGTGATCAACAACAGTCAAACAAACAACCCAGTAATGAAGACACGCTTCAAAAAAACAAAGATATCATTCGTACTTAAAAGCTTAGAATGATTTACAACTCAAAACAATCTAAACCAACTTAGAACATATGAGTGATGTACAAATAAAGCCTAAGCTTAAAACTCAAAAACACTAAGACACTTAATCTCTGATTTCTGGTTTTTGACCCGTAGTCTTCAATAGCAGCAGCACGTCTCTTTATATAGGCTTCAACAACTCTCATAATTCTGAACACAATCATTCTTAAAGATATGATTCTGAAATATGCAAAGGCTCAAAAAGGAAACATATATTCCTGAATCAAATACTGCAAAGATCCTTCAACAAATATATTCACTCATAAATACGAAGCCAATCTTCACCAAGATCTTCACCAAAATAATCAGCCTTCTAGAAAACAAATGCCTGGATAATTCTTCAGTAAATCTTCAAAAGATACGCACAGAATTAATCACAAAGAATGCAGAAATCCAGCTTCTGAAATCAGCTTTTGAAGTTCAGCTTCTGAAGGTCAACGCTGGTCAACGTCTGAACAGTGCGTCTGAAGACCCTTCCTGCGTCTGATGGTCCATTCTGCGTCTGAAGACCAAATCTGCGTCTGAAGGCCATTTAAGCTTCTAGATCGATGGATGACAAGAACCTCTATATTAGCAAGGGTTTTTAAGCTTTCATTTCTCATTGTTTTGTCTTTCTAATTGTTTACAATTATTTAGATTAGGAAAATAGGTTAGTTTTGTGCCCTTTATTGAGTTCTATATTTTTTTTTCTTTTTTAGAATTATTTAGATTATTATAAGTTAGATTTGTGCCTTTAATTGAATATGTGCAACTAGATTTATAATTACAATTAGGAAAAATTATGCAAAAGGATCATTAACTAACTAATTTAACATTTTGGATTCGTATTTAATTTTATCTTTTTTTATTACGATAACAGAGAAAATAAACAATTAATTTGTCTACAAATTGTATGCTCAAGTATTGGACGTAAATGCTAAACAAGATATTTATCAAGATAATAGAACGTTGTAAAGCTTATATTCCAATATAGTCAAAGTCTAAAGAGAGTCAACAAAGCAATGTCAAATATTAATCTAATCTAAAAAAAAGGCATTGTTAATGATCGTTTAGTCGTGCTGATCACAAGATGATAAATGTGTCTATGCTTCTGATACGTCCAAGACAAAAGAGATGAGTTTATTCAAATCAAATGTCTGTTCGTGTTGTCCAAAAATGAACATTTATACCTTTCCTCTGGTCAATGAATCTAAAAGTCAACTACGAACCTCTGATGTAATATCTCTCAAGACCAAGAAAGTTACTATCATAGAAAATCATTAACATTAGGTTCAAAAGGAAAATAGAATGAAAAAGGCTATGTTCGTATATACAAAGAATGGTCATTGAAAAAGTCATGAAAATAAATGTAGAACTTCATTGTATATCCTCTCAAAGGAGAGTAATTAGATCATGTTGTATATCAATCAAGATATCATTGTACTCTTGAATTGATATATGATTGTAATGTAATATCCTCTTAGGGTGAGATTTATAAAAAAATCATCATACTTTGTATGACTCTGATGCAAAGTCATTCCTCTTAGTGTAATTAATTGATCAGCAGTGACAAACACATTTCATCCAAAATGGGTTCGAAGAGACGTTAAAGTATTCAGGTGAGTCATGATATTTGAGAAGACTGAGTCAATTCAGATGAAGTCAAGATTTTTGCATGAGACTCAGTGTTCTTGTTAAAGCCGAATTCTTGAGTAGCAAATGTCTTTTGGAATGACATACTCTGAAGGAAATCCATATTATAGTCGGGTAGGCAGGAGTTGCAATGGTGATTGTAATTAGTATATTATAGTGGACTATAATGAGGCAAAATCTCTCTGAGGGGGCGACTAGGTAGTAGCCGGGTAGAGTGTGAACTAATATAAAATACCTTTTCCTTCCTTCTTCCATTATCTATTTACTTATTATGCACAATTTCTTTCTAGTTTTACTCAATCTTTATCGTGTCATCAGATGAAGTAAAATGATTTGATAAAGAACAATATGTGTGGAAAACGTTGTTATGAAAAGAGTTTTCATATTTATGTCTTGGCGAAAAGGTATTAAAATACTTAACACAATACAAACCCCTCGTTCGTGTGTTTCCACCACATTCATAATGGAGGTTGGACACTTATTATAACCTAAAATGAAACATTTAATCCTACTCATTAAACTATTATTATTCCATACACCTTTTATGAGATTGTTCGCGTCAACATTAAACCAGTTTGGCAACACTTCGACTTTATCTTTGATGGAAACAATAAAATGACATTTATAGTTGGATGCTCATATTTGTTTAGCTGGAAAATTACTTGAGAAATCAAATGATATATCCTACAAATGAGCCATCACAAATTTAAATTCAAGGAAATTATGCATTAAAATTGATCAGATAATGACAAATAAATTAGGGCGCAATTGAGTAACCTGAACGTACTGCCTTGCAAAAGAGGATGGCATCAACAATTGTGCACCTTCATCAAAACTACTTAACTGGAAAAGTTTCCTGGATAACAAATAACAGATCATTACGCTCTTCTGCAGAGTTTAGAATCCACCAAAACAGTTGCACCATATGTAACCTATAGTAACATCATGTTCAGGAAAATAACAAAGAGAGAAGAATAACAGAATACAACATTTAAGGTCAGAACAGACCAAGTTATAAAGATGAACATCAACTATCCAAGAGTTTAGAGTATTCAATACACATTCTCTCATGTAGGGGTGTTCAAAACCGAACCAATCAAATAGGAAAACCGCAAACCGAACCAACCCAAATCGAAACTGCAAAAAACCGCATTTGGTTCAGATGTATTCAGATCATTTTTGTACCCAACCTTATGGTTTGGTTTGTGGTTTTTATTTTACCAACCGAACCAAACCAAACCAAACCGCAACATAATAAAAACACTAATTAAACATATGTCACCTAGACCAATACTTATAGAAACTCAATGGAAACTTTTAGAAAATGACATATTTTTTCTCTTGATAAGTTTCTTCTTTTCGTTTTATTTCAAAAGTGTATTCATATGTTACTTGAACTTTTAGTGAATGTTAAAATCTTAGTCTTTTGTATTTCTTACAAAATATGATTACTTTTTGTTCACGTTTTAAATTTGGTCTATGTTGTTGGGAAATTTTTTAATTGAAAATGAAATTGTAATGCTGGATGAAATTTAAAACATTGTTGAAAATATATTTTTAACTTGATTTTAATGTTGGAAAAAAAATTTGTATTGTCTCGAAAAAACCGCATCAACCAACCCAAACTAAACCGCATTAGTTTGGTTTGGTTCGGTTGACCTTTAAAATCCAAACCAAACCGCATGCTTTTTTATCTTACGGTTCGGATGACTTTTAGCCTCAAAACAGAACCAAACCGCACCACGAACACCCCTACTCTCATGTGCTTCCTATTTTGACCTGAATATTTCAATACCAGACAAAATACCCTACAATAAACCATTTCAAGAAAGTTAAACTTTTAAAAAAGAAAATACGACATTAACAACTAGAAAGAAAATACAAAAGCAAAATATAACGCACCAACCCGTTGCAAATATGCGCAAAACAAGTGAAGGGTCTTAAATTAACAACTGAAAGAAAGAAAGAAAGATGACGTCGAATAAAAAAGTATATTGAATTGGACCTTAAATTAAATATCAATAAATAGTCAAATGTATTTGATCTATATTTGGACCAAATACATTTTACCTTTTGTTTTACCCATGTAACGTTTGACATTTATGCACTATTAAATAACGAGAGATAAGATTTTTAATGGAATAAATTGTCAACCAATAAAGTGAATAAGATAAGTACTTTTTGTCTATATTTTTGTTGTTGTATTACAATGGTATTAGTACGACGTTTTCACAGCTATTTAGCAGTGACCTTTTCTTTAACTGCATTTAATAGTGGCTAATCTCTGTCGGTGAACCTGTGAAATATACAAAGTGGGTTCTGATGTTCGGCTAACATATGATATTTATTTAAGTCTTTTATTGTAACACCCATACTAAATTTATCTAGAATATTTAGCATGTGTATTAATCTGATACTGGATACATTAAAATTTTCAATAATAATGATAATACAACTGAATGAATACAAACATGCTCGTTTATACAACCAATCAAGTACCATAAAAATACACTTATACAATTGTCTGACAACCTCCTGAGCTGGTACAAGCCGAGCATCTACACTCCATTCAGCGTCTCCCTGAAGAACTTCATCACGAACCTCTTGCTTACCTGAAAACCTGCACCAGAAGGATTGGGATGAGACATAATGTCTCAGTGAGCTCCAACCCAACTGTAACATCCCGCTTAAACGTAGCTTTTATCAGTAACAGAGGAATAACGAGTGAGTAGGGATAAAATGGTAATTTTGAGAGGAAAGGCTTTATAAGGGGATAAACTTGAATATTTTCATAATTATCTCATTTCATCCCCTCTCTAAGATCAGATTTTCCTCTCCCTCTCTCTAGGATTTCGATCATCAGCATCAGCAACAGCCTTGATCCACAGTTTTGCTTCCCTGATTCTGGAACTGAAAGCAAGTAAGCTTTTGGGAAGGATTGGAAGAAAGGAAAGAAAAGAGACTAAAGCTAGGGTTTTGGCACAAGGACGCTTATCAAGACCAGCTGTGTTAAGGTGGGTTCCTTAGAGTAGCAATTTGCCCTTTTGGGTCAGTTTTATGTGAGATCACAACTTAATTGCTAAGATTTAAGTAAAAGAATAGTTTTCCCCCTTTTTGATACATATGCTTAATCCTTGCTTAATCCTGGTTCACAGTAAGTTTTTATAGTTCAAATGAGTCCCTGGCATGTTTCCAAAGATCACTGGACAGTTGGGTACCAAGGTTTTCAAGATTAAAACATGTTTTCAGAAAATTATGTATTCTGCCACAGTCGCAGAGCGACGCCCAGGGTCGCAAAGCGAAGTAGCAGAGTTTTGCTACTGTCTAACCTTCGCCAAACCATCACCTAGACTTGGCTCTGCGAAGCTTCAGACTCTGTCTTCAGAAGCTGACTTTAGAGTCTGAAGGTTCAGACGCAGATGATCGCAGAGCGACACTCAGGGTCGCAAAGTGAACTTGCCTGCCAGAGTTTGAAGGTTCAGACGCAGGATTTCGCAGAGCGAAGTCAGGGGGGTCGCAGAGCGAAGTTGCCTAGAATGGCATTTTATTTTCAAACAACTGTACCATGCCAATGATCTTTGATATGCTTTGGGGTAGTGACATACAAGAACCTTCAAGGATTAATTTAGGTTAAAGATATGTATCATATCAGATAGATGGGTATTTAACCCATAAGTTATCAAGTAATTAAGGGTTAGTTTTCAGGTTTCCCTTAACTAAGCAGAATAATATGTACTCATTAAGTGTACAATGTACAAGGAATATTTCAAATGTTCAAGGCCTCAGATAGGCATAAGGGGTTCAAATGCCCAATAATGATTAGGTGGCTTATGAGAACGATAAGCTTAGAACCTTATATTATAGGTTAAGTAACACATGATTATTTATGTAATGAATGCATCAGATATGCATAGTTTCAGACAGTGCATCAGATGTGCATATGTTCAGAATGGTGTATCAGATATACACATGCAAGTTAAGTTGTGTGTCAGATATACACAACGATAAGAGAAGTCCGGTGATTAGCCTCAGATATGAATTTTCACCGGTTATCAGAGGGATGTGCTTCGGGGTTACTCCACTCGGGGGCATTCCATAAAATGAACTCAGATAATAATGTTTGTTCAACGCTAACTTTCTAACTTTATGTTAAAGCAATATGTATATGTATTTATTACATAAGTTTATGGCAAGTACTGTTCAGATAATAGTTATCAGGAAGTGATCGTAGGATGTTCCCAGATCACTAAGTATGAGAATATGACAAAGTAGTCATCAGTTATCAGGTAGATATTACCTATCAGACAGGTATCAGGTGGTGATCTTAGGAGTCCCCTCGATCACCAAGTTATCAGGTTATAGTCTAGATTTCATGGCTATTCAGTTATCAGGCTCAGGCAGTGATCCTAGGTTTGAAGGTGAGAAAAACACACAAGAAGGGGGGGTTGAATTGTGTGGACACTTTTTCCTTACTTCTCAAAAACTTAAGTTAAGTTCAGAATCTGATATGAATCAGTTCTGAACTATTTCTCAGAGTTATGCAGCGGTTAAGAAAAGTAAATGAGAGAGGGAAGAAAGACACAAGATATTTTTATACTAGTTCCTTCCACAAGTTGGAAGTAGTCTAGTCCCCTTGTTACTAACAAGAGATTTTAACTATAATCAGATTGATTACAATCGCTCAGACCACAAAGGAATGAGACTTCAATGCTCAAACACCTAGTAAGAGACTTCTAATGCTCAAGACACTAAGTCAAGAGGCTTCCAATGCTCAGAACACAAAGTAATGAGACTTCCTGCTCAGAACACAAAGTAATGAGACTTGTTGAGTATTTTTGGTGTTGGCTGCATATTTTGGCAAATCTTATGTGTTGAATAGAAGCATCTCAATGTCCAGAACAAATCTTCAGTTGCAAGTTTTTCATTTTGAAGTCATTCAGAAGCTGAAATCACCTTCAGAAGCTGGAAGTTACTTCAGAAGCTGAAATGTGCTTCTGAAGCATCAGACGCAC
Organism: Medicago ruthenica; assembly: GCA_018208015.1. Taxonomy (NCBI): domain Eukaryota; kingdom Viridiplantae; phylum Streptophyta; class Magnoliopsida; order Fabales; family Fabaceae; genus Medicago; species Medicago ruthenica. The sequence goes on along the minus strand of CM031377.1, from coordinate 30,531,250 downwards.
TGTAGCAGAGTTGACTTTTGTTCACTTCTTCAGAAGCTGGTTATTTTCAAGTTGGTTTGGCGCAAATCTTTGAGAGATTTAACAAGGATTTATTCTTGCATGTTGCTTCTAGATTGCTGATTAATTTGGAGGAGATTTAATGAAGATTTGGCATGGATTTATGAATGCTCGTATTTTTCTGTTGCAATCTTATGAAGATATTTTCCTGGTTTATTTGTTTCCTTATTGGATTACTCATAATTCAGAAACAAATCTAATTCAGAAGATTTGGAGCATAATTAAGAGACTTCTTGAAGATTTGGTTTGTTTTTATGAAAACACGTATTTTCCTGATGGTATCTTTCAAAGATACATTGAAGATTTATATGTTTCCTTTTCAAGCCTTGCATAATTCAGAAACATATCTGTTTTAGAAGATTTAATTCAGATTAATGTTATTTGCTGAAGGCTATATAAGGAGTGCTTTGCTGCTATTCAAGAGACAAGAAATTAGAGAGAAAATTCAGAAATAGAGTCTTAGTGTGTGTAAGCTTTTTAAGCTTTGTTTTGTGCACCACTCATATGTTTTGAGTTGGTTTAGGTTTAATTGAGTTGTAATTCATTCAAAGCTTTTAAGCAAGAATGAAGTTTTTGTTTTGAAGTGTGTTCTTCAAAAACTGGGTAGTTTTGTTTAAGAACTGGGTTTAGTTCAAGTTGTTCAAGTAACTGGGATGTTGCTTAAATAGGAAGTTAGTGGACTCTAATACTCATGCGTGGGTAGAAGTCTGACTAGGTGGAAGTTGATTGCTTAGGATAGGAACTGGGGTGTCAGTGTCTGAGTCTTAAGGATTAATTCCAATAGTGGATTTCCTTCCTGGATTGGTATCCCCCAGAGTAGGAGGTGTTTACTCCGAACTGGGTTAACAAACCTTGTGTGTTCTTTTTATTTTCTGCACTTTATTTCTGCTCCTGAACTGTGTCTTGTTCATACTCTGTTTTAGTTCTGAATCTGCTAATTTTTATTCAGAACCAGTTTAATCAGAACCAGTTTAACTCTCATTATTGCTAAGCCAGAAATTTCAATTGGCATCAGAGCAGGCACCCTGCCTGTAATTTGGGTGAGATCCAGAGGTATTTATGTCTGGCTTTATGGAGAGAGAAGGAGGCCCTGTCAACAGACCACCCCTACTTGATGGCACCAATTATGAGTACTGGAAATCAAGGATGTGTGCATTCCTAAAATCCATTGACAGCAGAACTTGGAAGGCTGTGATCAAAGGCTGGGATCATCCTGTGGTTATAGACAAAGATGGAAATAAAACTGCAGTTTTGAAACCTGAAGAAGAATGGACCAAAGCTGAGGATGACCTATCTCATGGGAACTCAAAGGCCCTGAATGCAATTTTCAATGGTGTGGATCAGAACATGTCCAGACTCATCAAGCAGTGTAATGTGGCAAAAGATGCTTGGGAAATTCTGAAAACCACTCATGAAGGAACCCCTAAGGTTAAGCTATCCAGACTTCAACTTCTCACAACAAAGTTTGAGAACCTGAAGATGATGGAAGATGAATCTATTCAGGATTTCTACATGAATGTGCTGGACATGGCCAATTCCTTTGATTCACTTGGGGAAAAGATGTCTGATGAAAAGATAGTAAGAAAAATCCTCAGGTCCCTGCCCAGAAGATTTGATATGAAGGTTACAGCCATAGAAGAAGCTCATGACATCACCACCATGAAGGTTGAGGAGCTGATTGGGTCCTTGCTCAATTTTGAGACTGCTTTCTGCAAACAGCCTGAGAAGAAAGGGAAAGGAATAGCTTTTGCTGATAAGTCTGAAGCTGATGATCAACAAGAGCTTGATGAAGATGAAGATGAGTTATCAGAAGCTGTAGTGTTAATGGGAAAACAGTTCAATAAGATTCTGAAGAATATTGACAGAAAGTCCAGAACCAAAGGTCAGAATCTCAGACTCAACAATAACAAGCAAAAATCTGAAGAAAATAGCAAACAATCAAAGGCTGTGCAGTGCCTTGAGTGTGAAGGCTTTGGACATATCAAGGCTGAATGTCCTAATTTTCTCAAGAAGCAGAAGAAAAGCCTTGCTGTATCTTGGTCTGATGAGGATAACTCAGAAGGAGAGATTGAAAGTAAGTCACCTAAACATGTTGCTGCTCTTACAGTTTCAGAAGCTTGTTCAAAATCTGTGGCCTATTCAGAGTCTGAAACTTCATCAGAAATTGAAACTTCATCAGAATCTGAAGCCTGTGATGAAGAATTGATTTTTGAGGAACCAACTATTTCTTATGAAGAATTGTATCTCAAAAATCAAGATTTGATCAAGTTATTAGAGACTGAGAAGGAAACTGTGTGCCAGCTGCAGTCTGAAAGATGTGCTCATATAGGACAGATTGCTGATCTTAATGAAGAAGTAACACTTTTGAATTCCCAACTTGATCAGATGAAAAAGCAAGTTAGGATGATGAACTCTGCTACTGATAAGTTGGAGGAGATTCTAGATGTCCAGAAGCAAGGAAAAACTGGGTTAGGTTATGTTGATCAGAGTCTGAAGCTCAAGGAGAAAAATCATGTTAGTCAGTTTGTTCCTGCTACTCAAACTCATGATTATATGGTTGGAACACCAAAGAGGAGACCTCAGAAACAAGCACAGATGCAAGGTCAGAAGCCAGCTCAAATGATATCTCATAAGCAAGTTCAGATGCTGCCTCAGAAGCATGCTCAGATGCATTCCCAGAAGTTTAACAGAAACAAAAGAAGGAATCAACCTTGGGTCTGTCATCATTGTGGTAAAAAGGGTCACATTAAACCTTTTTGTTACAAATTGCATGGTTATCCCAAACATTTGCAACACAGAAAAGTTAAACCAGCTGTGAACAAGAGCAAAATCAAGAAAGTTTGGAGACCTAAGAGTGAAGGTATTGCTCAGAATCTGAACAAAGGAAAGGGAAAGGCTGTTGCTGATGACAGCAAGCCAATTCCTATAGCACAGAAGAATTCTGGTGCTGGACCATCCAAAGTCTGGAGCAAAGTTCATGTTCCTGCTCAGAAGGTACTATTTTCTTGTAAGTCTGAAGTTGCTAGGACTTGTGATCAGAAAAGAGTGGCTGATTTTGAGAAACAAATTGCTGGGAGGAATGGTTTTGGTTGTGGTTCTTCAAATGTTAGTCAGCATAAGGATTTATAGCAATTACTGCAAACTGGATGTGAGGAAGATAGAGCACCTGCCAGAATTGCTAAGGCTAAGTGTGTGTCTAATCCCTATTTGAAGTCTGAGATTTGTCATAATTTTGTGGCTAAAAAGGGGGAGAAAAACCTGTGTTGGTGTTTAGAGTGTATTCAGACATGTTTGTTCAGAACTCAGTTGTTTCAGAAGCTGTCTGTTTTGTTCAAAATTCATAACCAATGCAACATGAGATTTGTTGGTGATACTGAGGGGGAGTGCGTGTCTCAGGGGGAGTACAAGGTCATTAAAATTCCTTAGTGTGATGTTGCAGTTCAGAAGTAAGGGGGAATTTTTATGAGAAGCTGAGTTGCAGGGGGAGTTGTTTATGTGCTGAGAGTTTGTGTTGTGTATGTAAAGCTTCAGGGGGAGTGTTCTATGATGATTAGATATCCTGAAGTAGTGCTGAGTATGTTCAGAAGCTGCTTAGTGTGTTTCAGTTGTTCAGAAGCTGAAACTGAGGGTTTATCATAACACAGAGTGTGTTTGTCCGCTGCTTAGCTCTATGTTATGTGGTTGATTTGTGGAGTTCTTCATTGCTGAGATAGTCTTATGGGAGATTGAAGAGCTTGTCATGTGTGAACATTGGTTTTAGCCAAAAATTTGCCAAAGGGGGAGATTGTTGAGTATTTTTGGTGTTGGCTGCATATTTTGGCAAATCTTATGTGTTGAATAGAAGCATCTCAATGTCCAGAACAAATCTTCAGTTGCAAGTTTTTCATTTTGAAGTCATTCAGAAGCTGAAATCACCTTCAGAAGCTGGAAGTTACTTCAGAAGCTGAAATGTGCTTCTGAAGCATCAGACGCACTGTAGCAGAGTTGACTTTTGTTCACTTCTTCAGAAGCTGGTTATTTTCAAGTTGGTTTGGCGCAAATCTTTGAGAGATTTAACAAGGATTTATTCTTGCATGTTGCTTCTAGATTGCTGATTAATTTGGAGGAGATTTAATGAAGATTTGGCATGGATTTATGAATGCTCGTATTTTTCTGTTGCAATCTTATGAAGATATTTTCCTGGTTTATTTGTTTCCTTATTGGATTACTCATAATTCAGAAACAAATCTAATTCAGAAGATTTGGAGCATAATTAAGAGACTTCTTGAAGATTTGGTTTGTTTTTATGAAAACACGTATTTTCCTGATGGTATCTTTCAAAGATACATTGAAGATTTATATGTTTCCTTTTCAAGCCTTGCATAATTCAGAAACATATCTGTTTTAGAAGATTTAATTCAGATTAATGTTATTTGCTGAAGGCTATATAAGGAGTGCTTTGCTGCTATTCAAGAGACAAGAAATTAGAGAGAAAATTCAGAAATAGAGTCTTAGTGTGTGTAAGCTTTTTAAGCTTTGTTTTGTGCACCACTCATATGTTTTGAGTTGGTTTAGGTTTAATTGAGTTGTAATTCATTCAAAGCTTTTAAGCAAGAATGAAGTTTTTGTTTTGAAGTGTGTTCTTCAAAAACTGGGTAGTTTTGTTTAAGAACTGGGTTTAGTTCAAGTTGTTCAAGTAACTGGGATGTTGCTTAAATAGGAAGTTAGTGGACTCTAATACTCATGCGTGGGTAGAAGTCTGACTAGGTGGAAGTTGATTGCTTAGGATAGGAACTGGGGTGTCAATGTCTGAGTCTTAAGGATTAATTCCAATAGTGGATTTCCTTCCTGGATTGGTATCCCCCAGAGTAGGAGGTGTTTACTCCGAACTGGGTTAACAAACCTTGTGTGTTCTTTTTATTTTCTGCACTTTATTTCTGCTCCTGAACTGTGTCTTGTTCATACTCTGTTTTAGTTCTGAATCTGCTAATTTTTATTCAGAACCAGTTTAATCAGAACCAGTTTAACTCTCATTATTGCTAAGCCAGAAATTTCAAGACTTTCTAATGCTCAGAACACTAAGTAATGAGACTTCAGATGCTTAGCACGCAGACTAAGACTTGAACCAAACTGAATTACAAAGAAAGTAAGTTTGGGTTGAACACTTGATCAAATATCAGAGGTGTTCACTTAATACAACTCAGATTTAAGACTCTAACCTTAAGAAATTCTAAGATACAAAGATTGAAAGAATTTCTAAGAGTTTAGTGAACTACGAATTTTGACAGCAAAAACAGAGTACACTTCAGACAGTTTTGTTTCAAGAGTCTTAGCATGTTTCTTCTTCAATTCTTCTTCCTTATATAGAGGAAAATAGAGCTGTTGAAGATTGCAGGAATTAAGTAAAGAGCCGTTGCAAGTAGAGAACTAGGCCAGGCTGAAATTGCGAGCTAAACTCAGCAGAAAACCAGAGCAGCAACCATTTTTGAATTTGCTTTCCTTAAAAGCTGGGGAATGTTTGAGTCAGGGAGACAACTGTTCCATTGGAGTTGTTCTGACACTGCAGGCATTAAATGCTGAAGGAAACTTTCCACGTCAGACTTCAGAAGCTTCTCAGGAACAGTACTTCAGAAGCTGTTCTTTAGACTCAGACTTCAGAAGCACTGTTCATCAGAAGCTGGTCTTCAGACTCAGACTTCAGACGCACTATTCATCAGACGCTGGTCTTCAGACGTTGACTTTTGTTGACCTTCAGACTCAGCCTTCAGACGTTGACTTTCGTTGACCCTCAGACTCAGCCTTCAGACGCTGCCTTCAGACGCAGTCTTCAGACTCTGCCTTCAGAAGCACCCTTCAGACTCAGTCTTCAGACTCAGCCTTTAGACCCAGTTTTCCTTCAACTTTGCAACATAGCTTCTAAGCTTTCCTTCTTGCTCTTAGCTTGTTCTTCCATAACCAATATTAATTAATCAACATTAAGAACATGGTTCTGCACAACTTAGAACAAAGCATTAGCACTTACCAATTTTCTTTTTAACACTTTGTTATCATCAAAACCTTAAAGAGAGATGTTCATACAAATTGTTCCAACAATCTCCCCCTTTATCCAAAAAAGAGTTGTTCATACATTTTGTTCCAACAAGGTTTCCCCTTGATCACTAGTTTAGCAGGATGTAGTCTAGTTTATGACTACACAGTTTAGCAGGATCAGGCAGGTAACCCTTTATGGGTAAGGTTAAAGCTTGGCGATCATAGGAATCCCCAAGATTGCCAAAGTAGGCATGGCGACCCTAGGTTCCCCGAGGTTGCCAACAGTAGGATGGGTGGAGCTCACTGAGACATTACGTCTCATCCCATTCCTTCTGGTGCAGGATTTCAGGTTAGCAGGATGTTCGTGATGAAGTTCTTCAGGAAGACGCTGGATGGAGTGCAGATGCTCGGCATGTACCAGCTCAGGAGTTATCAGACTTTGTATAAGTGTATTTATTATGGTACTTGAAAGGTTGTATAAACGAGCAAAAATAGTATCCATTCAGTTGTGTTGTAATATATGTAATTATTATTGAAAAGTTTAATGTATCCAGTATCAGTTTAATGCACATGCTAATATTCTAGATAACATTAGTATGGGTGTTACCATTGGTATCAGAGCCTGGTTGATTCAGACTGTGCCATGGGTCATTAAAGATTCAATAAAAGTAGTGGGACCATTGGGTTCTGGATATTGTTCTAAGGGTCACATCTAGTTGAGCCTGATCAACTCAATCTAGTATATGACAGTTAGGACGAATGTCTGAGAGCTGAATGTGACCAAGGAGGGATGAAGCGTATGAAGAGCGTTGTTTAAGATGTCATATTTTAAGACAAGAATTGGCGAAGAAGTATTCAATGCCAAGTAGTGATTTTCAAACCGTAAAGTAACAGAGCCTGTTAATGGCCGAGTTTCAGGAATATTAAGGATATTTAAGAATAAGGTGAAGTACCTTAAAACAGATGGACGCGTCATTGAGAAATGTCTCGCCTGAGGAGACATAAGAAGTAAGGAATTATGGTGAGACTTCAGAGACCGAAGTTGTCTCGGAAATCACTATGAGTATGACTCCTTATGGAATACTCTGAGGAATGATTTGCAACCTAGGAACCAAGATCTTGAGGTTAAATGCAAGTTTCAGAATTCTGAGTTCTGCTACGATCGCAGAGCGACCAGGACTTTGCTTTGCAAAGTTTCAGACTCAGAAACAGGCTACAGATTCACCCTTCAGACCCAGGAACTCAGAATGAGAATTATCAGTTGATTATGGGAACCTCTAGACTGCCAGCAAGGATAGAGCGTGTTAGAAAACAATTAAGATGAAACGGTGGAAGTATTAATTAAAATAAGAGTCATGATATAACATGACCATATTTTTGTTTCACATAGATTCTCTTCATTGAAAGTAATCATATTTAAAGCATATCATATACTAAATTTGGATTCAATCAAATCATATTATAACACATACTTTTTCACATAAAAATGTAGTCCAGAATCCTTAAATGTGTATTTTTTTTGGCAAGTTGTTTCTTTCCAAAAAATATAAAAATATATTAAACACAATGACTAAGTAAATCAAAAGATCACTAATGACATTGGCTCAACTTAAATTCCATTGTAAATCCTCAATGAGGTTGGGTGTATATACCTCCACTAATATAATTTTTCTATAAAAATTTATAATTAAATTTATCAACTAAAAATTTGAAAAGTATAAAATAATGCATTTATTTAAGAGTTTCGGTATATTCTTGTGAAACACTTTAAAATTAACACAAAAGAAACAATTAAAATAGTGAAATTGAATAAAATTTAAATAAAATTTTAGTAAAAATACTAATTTTAGTGAAATTGACTTAATAAATTTAAATTGCTAAATATCTTAAATACCAATCAATAATTTTTTTATTAAAATTAAGAATGTCCTTTTATGTCATATTTTACATTTGTCAGCTAGGTGATCATTGATTTTATCAAACATTTTAATTAGTTTATCAACCATTAGCTATAAGTTACCAACTAACATATCTGTTATCCGCTATTTATACCAAACAAAGCCTATATATGCATGAAAATCAAACAGAGTCCTGAGGTCTTTAGTGTGATCCAAGACTCCCATTTTTTTTTTGAAAGGATCAAGACTCCAATTTTATAATTACATTTTTTTTTATGAAGCAATTTTATAATCCAATTTTTTTACAATATAAATGAAATATTTATAAAATTATATTATATATATATATATATATATATATATATATATATTTTATAATGTGACAATTAAATATCAACATTCGGAGAAAGATAGATGCTATTCAATTGGGTCTTCAATTAAATATAAATAAATAGTCAAATGTATTTGATCTGAATTCGAACGAAATACATTTTAATTTTTGAGTTACTCATCTAACGTTTGACCTTTACACCCTATTAAATAATGAGAGATAAGTACTTCATTTGTCTGTATTTTTTATTGACTGAATTACCATATTTTTTGGTACGAAGTTTCCACCACTGTTTTGTAGTTAATAATATCTATCTCTGTTAGTGTCAGTGAGTCAGTGGTGACACACAAAGTGGGTTCCCTCCTTCCAACCAAATTTTATTCATGCACCTGAGTACGGAATCAAACATATATCCACTTTCTTAAGGAGTTCAGGTCTCTTACAACTTGGACTAATATATTATTAGTTCCTTTGTCTATATTAAATATCTTATTTGAAAATTTCATTATCTCATATTATTTATCCATTTAAAATTCCAGTACATATCTATTGTGTGTTTCCAATATTACCCTTATTTATTTAATTATTAAACTTAGCCACTAAGTCCCTAAAAAAAAACTTAGCCACTCAGTAAATAAAAATATCACCAATTGTATAAATCAAAAGTTAAATTAATAATTGTCTTGCAAGTTTTTTTTTTTGACAAATTGTCTTGCAAGTTTATAAATTAAATTAATTGTTTGTTTCATACATTATTAAAATTAGAGAAGTAATATTTGTGCAACCACTTAAGAATAATATTTTAGACAACCCTTTTACACTCTTGTTGTGTTCTTATTCTTTTCAAAGTTATTTATATAAATTTCACGCAATAAAAAAGTGAGGACAGAGACAATGCTTGAAAAAGTATTGGAACTATGATTTTTCCTTATTGTTAGCTCACACATTTTCTCTCTCTACATCCTAGTCTATCTTTCTCTCTCTCATTCAAGACAATGCATGTATACTTACACCTATGAATTCAAGACAATGCTTTTGCTTGAGATTCATCCAAAGAACTCTTTCTTCACTGGCCAAGAACTTTTGGTGTCCTTTTAAAAAAAAAAACTTTTGTGTCAATCATGGCTGTAGCTAATGTTGAGCTTCATCTATACACTTGCACACAACACATGTCTTATTTTCATTTCTATTTTCACGTAGCACTCATATTTCATGTATCCGCTGGTATGTCCATGTACAAAGTGGACTTTATGATTTTTTTAATCAATCAACCAACCCAATACATATGTAAGATATCTAGTCATTGATGCATATTAAAGTAACTAGATCTTTGCACTTAATTCAAATTTAACTCTAATATATACTAGTACTACATATATCTACCTTCGAAGTTTTAAATCATAAACGTATTTATCCACGAAAAGTTACTAGGTCATATGATAAGAATTTAATTTGTATATATGTGGAATTCAATCCACATGTGATCTGCAAACCGGTGCTTTTACCAAAAACATATCTCACATATTATACCTTATTTTAATATCAGTAACTGCAAGAACAACCCTCAATCAAAAGATACACCATACCACATATTATATCTTTTTCCTCTCAATGCATGCGAATTCCAAACATTCATTAACTTGATAAAGTATGAATCGCAATCACCGTGAGCATGACTTATTTGGTAGAGACATTGCATGTAATATGCAGGGGTCGGAGTTTGAACCTCGACTCCTCACTTATGTGTTGAATGTTGTGGGTATGTGCGGAAAAGATTATATGATTTTGCTGCATAAAATGGATCCAAAATGAGCGTAATACATACATACGAGTCACTCTAGATCGATGGATGACAAGAACCTCTATATTAGCAAGGGTTTTTAAGCTTTCATTTCTCATTGTTTTGTCTTTCTAATTGTTTACAATTAGTTAGATTAGGAAAATAGGTTAGTTCCGTGCCCTTTATTGAGTTCTTTAATTTTTTTTCTTTTTTAGAATTATTTAGATTATTATAAGTTAGATTTGTGCCTTTAATTGAATATGTGCAACTAGATTTATAATTACAATTAGGCAAAATTATGCAAAAGGATCATTAACTAACTAATTTAACATTTTGGATTCTTATTTAATTTTATCTTTTTTTTTTTATTATGATAACAGAGAAAATAAACAATTAATTTGCTACAAATTGTATGCTCAAGTGTTGGACGTAAATGCTAAACAAGATATTTATCAAGATAATAGAACGTTGTAAAGCTTATATTCCACTATAGTCAAAGTCTAAAGAGAGTCAACAAAGCAATGTCAAATATTAATCTAATCTAAAAAAAAAAAGCATTGTTAGAAACCAGTGTTTGTTAATGATCGTTTAGTCGTGCTGATCACAAGATGATAAATGTGTCTATGCTTCTGATACGTCCAAAACAAAAGAGATGAGTTTATTAAAATCAAATGTCTGTTCGTGTTGTCCAAAAATGAACATTTATACCTTGCCTCTGGTCAATGAATCTAAAAGTCAACTACGAACCTCTGATGTAATATCTCTCAAGACCAAGAAAGTTACTATCATAGAAAATCATTAACATTAGGTTCAAAAGAAAAATAGAATGAAAAAGGCTATGTTCGTATATACAAAGAATGGTCATTGAAAAAGTCATAAAAATAAATGTAGAACTTCATTGTATATCCCTCTCAAAGGAGAGTAATTAGATCATGTTGTATATCAATCAAGATATCATTGTACTCTTGAATTGATATATGATTGTAATGTAATATCCTCTTAGGGTGAGATTTATAAAAAATCCTCATACTTTGTATGACTCTGATGCAAAGTCATTCCTCTTAGTGTAATTAATCGATCAGCAATGGCAAACACATTTCATCCAAAATGGGTTCGAAGAGACGTTAAAGTATTCAGGTGAGTCATGATATTTGAGAAGACGGAGTCAATTCAAATGAAGTCAAGATTTTTGCATGAGACTTAGAGTTCTTGTTAAAGCCGAATTCTTGAGTAGCAAATGTCTTTTGGAATGACATACTCCGAAGGAAATCAATATTATAGTTGGGTAGGCAGGAGTTACTTTGGTGATTGTAATTAGTATATTATAGTGGACTAAGTCCTTGACTAATGAGGCAAAATCTCTCCGAGGAGGCGACTAGGTAGTAGCCGGGTAGAGTGTGAACTAGTATAAAATACCATGTCTTTCCTTCTTCCATTATCTATTTACTTATTATGCACAATTTCTTTCTAGTTTCACTCAATCTTTATTGTGTCATCAAATGAAGTAAAATGGTTTGATAAAGAACAATATGTGGAAAACGTTGTTATGAAAAGAGTTTTCATATTTATGTCTTGGCGAAAAGATATTAAAATACTTAACACAATTCAAACCCCTCGTTCGTGTGTTTCCACCACATTCATAATGGAGGTTGGACACTTATTATAACCTAAAATGAAACATTTAATCCTACTCATTAAACTATTATTACTCCATACACCTTTTATGAGATTGTTCGCGTCAATGTTAAACCAGTTTGGCAACACTTCGACTTTATCTTTGATGGAAACAATAACATGACATTTATAGTTGGATGCTCAGATTTGTGTAGCTGGAAAATTACTTGAGAAATCAGATGATATATCCTACAAACGAGCCATCACAAATTTAAATTCAAGGAAATTATGCATTAAAATTGATCAGATAATGACAAATAAATTAGGGCGCAACTGAGCAGCATGAACGTACTGCCTTGCAAAAGAGGCTGGCATCAACAATTGTGCACCTTCATCAAAACTACTTAACTGGAAAAGTTTCCTAGATAACAAATCAAACAGATCATTACGCTCTTCTGCAGAGTTTAGAATCCACCAAAACTGTTGAGTATCTATGTGTTGGCTACATGTTTTGGTAAAATCAAAGTGTGCAAGCATGCGTCCTCAGATGTTATTTTGGTCCTTCAGAAGCTGGAAAATGGTTTTGAGAAATTTCAGAAGCTGGAATGGCCTTCAGACGTAGAAAGGGTCTTCAGACGCAGTACTGTTCATCAGACGCAGAACAGGTCTTCAGACGCACTGTTCAGACGTGACCAGCGTTGACCTTCAGAAGTTGCCTTCAGACGTTGACCAGCGTTGAACTTCAGAAGCTGTTTTCAGAAGCTGGATTTCTGCATTCTTTGCGATTAATTCTGTGCGTATCTTTTGAAGATTTACTGAAGAATTATCCAGGCATTTGTTTTCTAGAAGGCTGATTATGTTGGTGAAGATTGACTTCGTATTTATGAATGAATATATTTCAAAAGGATCTTTGCATTATATGATTCAGAAATATTTGTTTCCTTTTTGAGCTTCTTTGTATTTCAGAATCATATCTTTGAGGATGATTATGTTCAGAATTATGAGAGCTGCTGAAGTCTATATAAGGAGGACGTGTTGCATTATTGAAGATTGCGAGAGTCAATACAGTTTTACTATAAGAGTCTGTGTAAGCTTTAGGCTTTGATTGTACACCACTCATCTGAGTTGGTTTAGGTGTTTTGAGTTGTAAATCATTCTAAGCTTTTAAGTACGAATGATGTCTTTGTTCTTTTGAAGGGTGTCTTCATATTGAGTTGTTTATTCAGAAGTTGCTGGTCACTGGGTTGTGATTAAGTAATTGGGAAGTAAGTAGTGTCTTATACTTAGGTGGTGCTCCTGAGTAGAAGTCTTAACTAGTGGAGATTGATTGCTAAGGCTGGGAACAGGGGGTCTGTGTCTGAGTCTTTGAGTTAATTCCTCATAGTGGATTTCCTTCCTGGATTGGTATCCTCCAGACGTAGGTGTTGTTTATCACCGAACTGGGTTAATAAATACTTGTGTTCTTTATATTTCTGTCCTTTATTACTGCTTCTGAACCTGTTTTTAAAGTGCTCTGTTTTACTTGCTTTGTACTCTGTTTTACGGTTCTGATCAGTACCTACCAGAATTTCAATTGGTATCAGAGCAGGAACCCTGCCTGTGATTGGGTGAGCTCCAGGGAAGACTTTTCTGGCAAGAATGGACAAGGAAGGAGGATATGTCAACAAATTATGAATACTGGAAGTTCCGTATGTGTGCATTCCTGAAATCCATAGACAGCAGGACCTGGAAAGCTGTGCTAAAAGGTTGGGATCATCCAGTTGTGTTGGACAAAGATGGGAATAAGACTGAAGTGCTGAAACCTGAGGAAGAATGGACAAAGGCTGAAGATGATCTGGCTCTTGGAAACTCCAAAGCCTTGAATGCTCTATTCAATGGATTGGACATGAACATGTTCAGACTGATCAAGCAGTGCACTGTAGCCAAGGATGCCTGGGAGGTACTCAAGACCACTCATGAAGGTACTTCAAAGGTTAAGCTGTCCAGAATTCAACTTCTCACCACTAAATTTGAAAATTTGAAGATGTTGGAGGATGAGAGTATTCAAGATTTCTATATGAATGTCCTGGATATGGCTAATTCCTTTGATTCTCTTGGGGAGAAGATGTATGATGAGAAGAGTGTTAGAAAGATACTCAGGTCACTTCCTAGAAGATTTGACATGAAAGTCACAGCTATTGAGGAAGCTCATGACATATCCAACATGAAGGTTGAGGAGTTAATTGGATCCTTGCTGAATTTTGAAACAGCCTTTTGTAACCGTACTGAGAAGAAAGGAAAAGGAGTTGCTGTTGCAGTTAATTCTGAAGTTGAGGATCAACAAGTGATTGAGGAGGATGATGAAGGTTTATCAGAAGCTCTTGGGTTGCTGGGGAGACAGTTCAACAAAATTCTAAAGCATGTTGACAGGAAATCCAAATTCAAAGGTCAGAACATCAGATTCAACAATAGCAAGTCCCATAGTGATTTGAAGAAGACCAAAACTGATGAGAAGAGTAATCAAGCTAAGGGTGTTCAGTGCTTTGAGTGTGAAGGTTATGGGCATATCAAGTCAGAATGTCCTACTTTTCTTAAGAAGCAGAAGAAGAGCTTAGCTGTATCATGGTCTGATGAAGACTTAGAAGAAGATGTAGAGAGTGAATCTGCTAAGAATGTTTTTGCCCTAACTGGAAGAGACAAGACTGATGTTAAGGTTAAGGCCTCAGAAGCTTGTTCAAAGTCTAATGCATTTTCAGAGTTTGAGACATTATCAGAGTCTGACTCAGAGTCTGAAGTTTCATCAGTATCTGAAGCCAGAATTGAAAAATCATCATATGAAGAACTGGCTGACAACTACAAAAACCTATACATCAGAAGTGTAGAAGTTTGCAAGCAATTGGTGGATCAGAAGAAGACTATCTGTCAACTGGAGGCTGAGAAAGGTGAACTGTTAGTACAAAATTCTGATTTGAAAGATGAAGTGTGCCAACTGAATTCCCAGCTTGAGAACATGAAAAAGCAAGTCAGAATGATGAATACTGCTACTGATGTGCTGGAGGAGATTTTAGAGAATCAGAAACAAAGGAAAAAGAATGGCATTGGATTTGTAGATGAGAGTCTGAACCTTAAACAGAAGAATCCTGCTAAAAAGTTTGTTCCTGCTACTGAAACTTATGACCCCATGAAAGGAACATCTAAGATGAAACCTCAGAAGCAACCTCAGAAGTTTAACAGAAAGAAGAGAAATCATCCATGGATTTGTCATCATTGTGGAAAAAAGGGGCACATTAAACCATTCTGCTACAAGTTATATGGATATCCTGAGCACTTTCAGTACAGAAAAGTAGAACCTGCTGCTAACAGAATCAGTATTCAGAAGGTATGGAAACCCAAATGTAAAAATGTTGGTCTAATGGCTCACACTTCTCTGAAAGCATCATCTAGGAAAGACTGGTACTTTGACAGTGGCTGCTCTAGACACATGACTGAAGTTAGTAAATTTCTTAAAAATATAAGACTTCGCACCAGTGGATATGTAACTTTTGGTGGTGGAGCTAGAGGAGAGATTCTGGGTGTTGGAGACTTAATCAGTGATGGATTACCAAGACTTAATGGTGTGTTACTTGTGAAAGGGTTGACTTCAAATCTGATCAGTATAAGCCAGCTGTGTGATCAAGACTTGAAAGTGAATTTCAACAAGCAAGAATGTTTGGTAACTGGTAAAGAAGGTGAGGTTCTGATGAGAGGCTGCAGATCAAAGGATAATTGTTATTTGTGGGTACCTGAAGAAGAAACCAGACTGTGTCACCAGAAACCTGGGCATTTAAACATGAAGGGTGTGAAGAAAGTTAAGTCTGTGGAACCCAAAATTAAGATCAATGAAGACAAAGTTTTCAAGGAGCTGCAACAACTTAAACTTCACATGGATCTCTGGATGTCTACGCTTGATAAAAGCCTAAGTGGGAAGAAGAATTTCTCTTGTTGTAATTTTTCTAGTGTTTGTCTGCATAAGCAGTTATAGCAATTACAGATTGCAGAGGGTGAGCAAGCTGGAAGTGAGGGAGATGAAGATGTTGCAGATGCTGATCCTGAGTCTGATACTGAGATGAAGATAAAGATGAAGATATGTGTTAAAAATTCTGTTTTTGTTCCTCATATGAAGACTGTGTTTTGTCAAAATTATTTGGCTAAAAAGGGGGAGAAAAACTTGAAGCTGATTTCAGAATTGTTGAGTATTTATATGTTGGCTACATGTTTTGGTAAAATCAAAGTGTTCAAGCAATGCGTCTCCAGAAGTTATTTGAGTCTTCAGAAGCAAGAAATTGGATTTGAGGAGGTTTAGAAGCTGAAATGGCCTTCAGACGCAGATTTGGTCTTCAGACGCAAGATGGGTCTTGAGACGCAGGAAGGGTCTTCAGACACACTATTCAGACGTTGACCAGTGTTGACCTTCAGAAGCTGAACTTTAGAAGCTGATTTCAGAAGCTGGATTTCTGCATTCTTTGTGATTAATTCTGTGTGTATCTGTTGAAGATTTATTGAAGATTTATTCAGGCATTTGTTTTCTAGAAGGCTGATAATTTATATGAAGATCTTTTGAAGATTGGCTTCATGTTTATGTATGAATATATTTCAAAGGGATCTTTGCATTATTTGATTCAGAAATATATGTTTCCTTTTTGAGCCTTTGCATATTTTAGAATCATATCTATTGAAGAATATTTGATACAGAATTATGAGAGCTGAAGCTTATATAAGGAGAGGACGTGCTGCTTTGAAGATTGCAAAAAAAATCAGAAATCAGAGTTTAGAGTCTTAGTTTGTTAAGCTTTTGCTTTTATTTGTACACCACTCATATGTTCTGAGTTGGTTTAGATTGTTTTGAGTTGTAATTCACTCTAATCTTTTAAGAACGAGTGATATCATTGGTGTATTGAAGTTGTCTTCATAACTGGGTTGTTTTCAGAATTTGCCAGTAACTGGGTAGTAGTTACTTGATTAGGAAGTAAGAGGGGGTTCTTATACTCAGGGGTTACTGGGTAGAAATCAGACTGGTGGAGATTAAGTCAGAAGACTAGGAACAGGGGGTATGTGTCTTGAGTCTTAGGATTAATTTCTCATAGTGGATTTCCTTCCTGGATTGGTATCCTCCAGATGTAGGTGGTGTTTACACCGAACTGGGTTAACAAATTCTGTGTGTTCTTTACTTTCTGCACTTTTAATTGCTGCTTCTGAACTTGTTTGATTGTGCTCTGTTTTGCATACTTTGTACTCTGTTTTTCGTGTTGTTCAAGTACCTGCCAGAATTTCAAGAATGTGCTAAGTCTCAGAGTTCAGAAGTTGTCTTGTTCATAATTCAGATTTTTCAGAAGTTGACAGAGTTGTTCAGAATTGAGAAGCAATACAACAACTGCTATGAAGATGTGTTTGAGGGGTAGTTTTTGTCTCAGGGGGAGTGCATAAGTGTTATGTTCCTGAGTTATGGTGTGTGTTGCTGGTGTGTGTTTGTGCTTCAGGGGGAGTTTTCACATGTGTTTCAGCAACTGTGAAGTATGTGTGTGCTTCGGGATGTGGTGTGATATTTTTCAGAAGCTGAAGCTGTTTGGTTTGAAGTGTGTTGGTTTAACATAGCTTGTATCCGCTGCTATCTCTGTGGCTATGTTTGAATTGTGTGTAGTTCTTCATGGTGGATTTATTTTTGTAGAGTGAAGAACTTAGTTTTGTGGTTTGTTTGATTTAGCCAAAAATTTGCCAAAGGGGGAGATTGTGCAAGCATGTGTCCTCAGATGTTATTTTGGTCCTTTAGAAGCTGGAAAATGGTTTTGAGAAGTTTCAGAAGCTGGAATGGCCTTCAGACGTAGAAAGGGTCTTCAGACGCAGTACTGTTCATCAGACGCAGAACAGGTCTTCAGACGCACTGTTCAGACGTTGACCAGCGTTGACCTTCAGAAGTTGCCTTCAGACGTTGACTAGCGTTGAACTTCAGAAGCTGTTTTCAGAAGCTGGATTTCTGCATTCTTTGTGATTAATTCTGTGCGTATCTTTTGAAGATTTACTTAAGAATTATCCAGGCATTTGTTTTCTAGAAGGCTGATTATTTTGGTGAAGATTGGCTTCGTATTTATGAATGAATATATTTCAAAGGGATCTTTGCATTATATGATTCAGAAATATTTGTTTCCTTTTTGAGCTTCTTTGTATTTCAGAATCATATCTTTGAGGATGATTATGTTCGGAATTTTGAGAGCTGCTGAAGTCTATATAAGGAGGACGTGTTGCATTATTGAAGATTGCGAGAGTCAATACAGTTTTACTATAAGAGTCTGTGTAAGCTTTATGCTTTGATTGTACACCACTCATCTGAGTTGGTTTAGGTGTTTTGAGTTGTAAATCATTCTAAGCTTTTAAGTACGAATGATGTCTTTGTTCTTTTGAAGGGTGTCTTCATATTTGAGTTGTTTATTCAGAAGTTGCTGGTCACTGGGTTGTGATTAAGTAATTGGGAAGTAAGTAGTGTCTTGTACTTAGGTGGTGCTCCTGAGTAGAAGTCTTAACTAGTGGAGATTGATTGCTAAGGCTGGGAACAGGGGGTCTGTGTCTGAGTCTTTGAGTTAATTCCTCATTGTGGATTTCCTTCCTGGATTGGTATCCTCCAGACGTAGGTGTTGTTTATCACCGAACTGGGTTAATAAATACTTGTGTTCTTTATATTTCTGTCCTTTATTACTGCTTCTGAACCTGTTTTTAAAGTGCTTTGTTTTACTTGCTTTGGACTCTGTTTTACGGTTCTGATTAGCACATGCCAGAATTTCAAAAACAGTTGCAACATATGTAACCTATAGTAACATCATGTTCAGGAAAATAACAAAGAGAGAAGAATAACATAATACAACATTTAAAGTCAGAACAGACCATGTTATAAAGATGAACATCAACTATCCAAGAGTTTAGAGTATTCAATACACATTCTCTCATGTAGGGGTGTTCAAAACCGAACCAATCCAATAAGAAAACCGCAAACCGAACAACCCAAATCGAAACTGCAAAAACCGCATTTGTTTCAGATGTATTCGGATCATTTTTCTACCCAACCGTATGGTTTGGTTTGTGGTTTTTATTTTACCAACCGAACCAAACCAAACCAAACCAAACCGCAACATAAGAAAAACACTAATTAAACATATGTCACCTAGACCAATACTTATAGAAACTCAAAGGAAACTTTTATAAAATGACATATTTTTTCTCTTGATAAGTTTCTTCTTTGCGTTTTATTTCAAAAGTGTATTCGTATGCTACTTGAACTTTTAGTGAATGTTAAAATCTTAGTCTTTTGTATTTCTTACAAAATATGATTACTTTTTGTTCACGTTTTAAATTTGGTCTATGTTGTTGGGAAATTTTTTAATTGAAAATGAAATTGTAATGCTGGATGAAATTTAAAACATTGTTAAAAATATATTATTAACCTTAATGAAGATGTAACACCCATACTAATTTTATCTAGAATATTAACTTGTGCATTAAACTGATACTGGATACATCAAAATTTTCAATAATAATAATACAACACAACTGAAAGAATACAAATTGCTCGTTTATACAACCAAATCAAGTATCATAATAAATACTTAAACAAAAGTCTGATAAGCTCCTGAACTGGTACATGACGAGCAACTGCACTCCATCCAGTAAGTACTTAAATCAAGTATCATAATAAATACTTAAACAAAAGTTTGTTAACCCAGTTCGGTGTAAACACCACCTACTCTGGGGGATACCAATCCAGGAAGGAAATCCACTATAGGATTTAATTCTTATGACTCAAGACACAGAACTCCATGTTCCCAGCCTAAGCAATTAAACTCCTCCTAGTCTGATTTCTACCCAACACATTGAGTATTAGAAAACCTCTAACTTCCTACCCAAGTAACAGCCCAGTTACTAAACTACTTCTGAAAATCCCAGTTTTGTGAAGACACCTTCAAAAACAAAGACTGCACTCGTACCTACAGGCTTAGAGTGAATTACAACTCAAATACTCCTAAACCAACTCAGTTTGAGTGGTGCACAGACAAAGCTTAAAGCTTACACAACTAAGACTCAATTCTCTGAATTTTTCTATGTTCTTCGTTACTTCTCAATAGCAGCAGCATTCTCCTTTTATAAGCTTCAGCAAACAACATAAATTTGACTCCAATCTTCTGTATATGATATGATTCTGATTTAAGAATGACTGAATAAGGAAACAAATAAACCAACAATGTATCTTGGAAAGATTGCATCAGAAAAATAAGAACTTCATAAAACACGAGCCAAATCTTCATAAGATCTTCATAAATTTAAACAGCATTCTAGAACTCTAATCCTTGAATAAATCCTTGTTAAATCTCGCAAAGATTCGCACCAAAACAACTCAGAAAAACCAGCTTCTGAAGAAGTCAACGCGGGTCAACGCTTCAATAGTGCGTCTGAAGCCAATCCTGCGTCTGAAGCATCAGAAGCACTGTTCCTGCGTCTGAAGGATTTTTCAGAGTCTGAACCTCTTCAAAACCGTTTTCTTGCAACTGAAGACTTCTTTTAAACATGGAGATGCTTCAAATGAACACATTGCATTTGCCAAAACATGCAGGCAACTTCAAAATACTCAACAATCTCCCCCTTTGGCAAATTTTTGGCTAAAATCAATGTTTCACAAAACCAAGTTCTTCAATTCACCATAAAACAAACTCAGCTATGAAGAACTCCACAAATTTGATCATAACATAGAGATAAGCAGCGGATTCAGCTATGATTAACATGAATAACACAAAATAGCTTCAGTTCTTCACAACATATCAGCTTCTGATATTCTCAGCTTCTGAAGCACACATATAGCAGCTACTGATCAACTCCTGAAAGTTTCTGATCATCACAAACCACTCCCCCTGAACCTTCACAACCAGCAAAACATGCACACTACTTTCTCCCTGCAACTCAACATACATACAAAATTCCCTTAATTCTGAACTGCAGTAACTTGTGAGACAAGTAACTTCTTAAAACTTCAGGAACACTAAGACACTCAGGTTTTTATTACTCATGCACTCCCCCTGAGACACAAACTCCCCCTCAAGTATATCTTCACAGTTCTTGATGTAATGCAACTGAATTCTGAGAAATTCTGTCAGCTTCTGATCAAACTAATCAAACATAATTCTGAACAAAATGCTTAACTTCTGAACCACATAAACTCTGAACAAGACTAAGTCTGAACTCTGAACACATTCTGAATAGGCATATTCTGATTCTGAACAGTTCTTGTTGTAATTCTGAACAAAACTAGTCAGCTTCTGAACAATTCTAGTCAGCTTCTGAAACCCAGTACATTCTGAGGTAACACACTCTGAACAGCTAAAGTCTGAACATAGGTTTTTCTCCCCCTGGCTTGTGCAATAATGGCAGGTACTCTATTTTCCTCACATCCAGGTTGCAGTAATTGCTATAATTCTATATGCAGACACACTTTTGAAGAATTACAAACAGAAACATTTCTCCTGGCAATCTTCTTCTCAAGTTTATCAATTTTCTTCTGCACAGAAAGTCTGATGTTAGCATATTCCTCAGATTCATCAGCATCTAGTCTCTTTGCTGCACTTTGTTCATTGACCTTAACCTTGGGTTGCACAGACTTGACATTCTTCAAACCTTTCAAGTTTAAATGTTCAAGCTTCTGATGACAGATTCAGTCTTCTTCAGAAACCCACAAATAACAATTATCTTCTGACCTGCAGCCCCTCATCAGAACATCACCTCCTTGATCAGTTACCAAACATTCTTTCTTATTGACCTTAAGTCTTGATCACATAACTGACTGATACTGATCAGATTATATGTCAATCCTTTCACTAATAACACATCATTCAGTTTTGGTAAACCTTCACAGATTAAGTCACCAATTCCCAGAATCTTCCCTTTTGCTCCATCACCAAATGTTACATATCCTTTGGTGTAAGGTCTTATATTTTCCAGAAACTTACTAATTCCAGTCATATGTCTAGAGCAGCCACTGTCAAAGTACCAGTTTTTCTTAGATGATGCTTTCTGAGAAGTATGAGCCATTAGACCAACAGATTCTTGACATTTTGGTTTCCACACCTTCTGAACATTGACTCTTTTTGCAACAGGTTCAACTCTTATGTATTTAAAGTGTTCAGGATAACCATACAGCTTGTAGCAAAATGGTTTGATATGCCCCTTCTTACCACAGTGATGACAAACCCAAGTATGACTTCTTCTTTTGTTTTTGTTAAACTTCTGGGGTTGAATCTGATATTGCATCTGAGATTGCTTCTGAACTTGCTTCTGAGGTTGCTTCTGAGCTTGCTTCTGAGGTTGTATCTTAGATGTCCCAATCATAGGATCATGAGTTTCAGTAGAAGGAACAAACTTTTTAACAGGATTTTTCTGCTTGAGGTTCAGACTCTCATCCACAATTCCTAAGCCCTTATGTTTTCCTTGTTTCTGAGCATCCAAAATTTCCTCCAACACATCAGTAGCAGAGTTCATCATCCTAACTTGCTTCTTCATCTGATCAAGTTGGGAATTCAATTGAGTTACTTCTTCATTAAGACTAGAAATCTGTCCTAAGTGAACACACCTTTCAGACTGCAGCTGACACACAGTTTCCTTCTGATTCTCTAATAACTTGCACAGTTCTTGATTTCTGAGATATAACTCTTCATAAGAAACAGCTGGTTCCTCAAAAATCAATTCTTCATCACAGGCTTTAGACTCTGATGAAGTTTCAGTTTCTGATGATGTTTCAGACTCTGAATAGGCTACAGACTTTGAACAAGCTTCTGAGACCATAAGAGCAGCAACATGTTTAGCTGACTTACTCTCAACCTCTCCTTCTGAGTCTTCATCTGACCAAGAAACAGCTAGGCTTTTCTTCTGCTTCTTGAGAAAAGTAGGACACTCTGATTTGATATATCCATAACCCTCACACTCAAAGCACTGCACACCCTTTGCTTGTTTGCTATTTTCTTCAGTTTCTTGCTTATTGTTATTGAGTTTGAGGTTCTGACCTTTGGATTTGGATTTCCTGTCCACCTATTTCAGAATTTGGTTGAATTGTTTCCCCACCAATACAAGTGCTTCTGATAAGTCATCATTATCTTCATCAAGCTCTTGTTGATCATCAGCTTCTAAATTGGCTGCAAAAGCAATTCCTTTCCCTTTCTTCTCAGGCTATTTGCAGAAAGCAGTTTCATAATTCAACAAAGATCCAATAAGCTCCTCAACCTTCATAGTAGAAATATCATGAGCTTCCTCAATTGTTGTGACCTTTATGTCAAATCTTCTAGGGAGTGACCTGAGCATCTTTCTCACTATCTTCTCATCTGACATCTTTTCACCAAGAGACTCAAAGGAATTGGCCATGTCCAACACATTCATGTAGAAATCCTGAATATTATCATCCTCCATCATCTTCAGGTTCTCAAACTTAGTGGTCAACAACTGGAGTCTGGACATCTTGACCTTAGAGGTTCCTTCATGAGTTGTTTTCAGAATTTCCCAAGCATCCTTTGCAACAGTACATTGTTTAATTAATCTGAACATGTTCATATCAACACCATTGAAAATAGCATTCAAGGCCTTTGAGTTACCAAGTGACAGATCATCTTCCGTTTTAGTCCACTCTTCTTCTGGTTTTAGAATCTCAGTTTTGTTCCCATCTTTGTCTAAAACCACTGGATGATCCCAGCCTTTGAGCACAGCCTTCCAAGTTCTGCTGTCAATTGATTTCAGGAAAGCACACATCCTAGATTTCCAGTACTCATAATTTGTGCCATCAAGTAGTGGTGGTCTGTTGACAAAACCTCCTTCTCTCTCCATAAAGCCAGACATAAACTACCCTGGAACTCACCCAATATACAGGCAGGGTGCCTGCTCTGATACCAATTGAAATTTCTGGCTGGACAAGGTTCAAATAAAACAAGCAGGGCACAATAGTTTGCAAAACAGAGCTCACACAAAAACACAACACAGGCAGCAAAATAAGGTGCAGGAAAGTAAAAGGCACACAGAATTTTGCTAACCCAGTTCGGTGTAAACACCACCTACTCTGGGGGATACCAATCCAGGAAGGAAATCCACTATAGGATTTAATCCTTATGACTCAAGACACAGAACTCCATGTTCCCAGCCTAAGCAATTAAACTCCTCCTAGTCTGATTTCTACCCAACATATTGAGTATTAGAAAACCTCTAACTTCCTACCCAAGTAACAGCCCAGTTACTAAACTACTTCTGAAAATCCTAGTTTTGTGAAGACACCTTCAAAAACAAAGACTGCACTCGTACCTACAGGCTTAGAGTGAATTACAACTCACATACTCCTAAACCAACTCAGTTTGAGTGGTGCACAGACAAAGCTTAAAGCTTATACAACTAAGACTCAATTCTCTGAATTTTTCTATGTTCTTCGTTACTTCTCAATAGCAGCAGCATTCTCCTTTTATAAGCTTCAGCAAACAACATAAATTTGACTCCAATCTTCTGTATATGATATGATTCTGATTTAAGAATAACTGAATAAGGAAACAAATAAACCAACAATGTATCTTGGAAAGATTGCATCAGAAAAATAAGAACTTCATAAAACACGAGCCAAATCTTCATAAGATCTTCATAAATTTAAACAACATTCTAGAACTCTAATCCTTGAATAAATCCTTGTTAAATCTCGCAAAGATTCGCACCAAAACAACTCAGAAAAACCAGCTTCTGAAGAAGTCAACGCGGGTTAACGCTTCAATAGTGCGTCTGAAGCCAATCCTGCGTCTGAAGCATCAGAAGCACTGTTCCTGCGTCTGAAGGATTTTTCAGAGTCTGAACCTCTTCAAAACCGTTTTCTTGCAACTGAAGACTTCTTTTAAACATGGAGATGCTTCAAATGAACACATTGCATTTGCCAAAACATGCAGACAACTTCAAAATACTCAACACATTCGACAATCTCTTTCTAACCGAAAGATCCGATGTACATACATAATTCTTATATGGTAGGACGTGTGGTTATCTGAACCAACATATCCATCTTACTTGACTATGTCTCCTGTTCGACATACTTCTTGCAAATCCAATTTAAAATTATTAAGTCTTGGATTCCCTTACTGAATTCTATAAGTTTTTTCATCATTGACCGCTTAATCTTATCTTGAAGACGTCGGGTCGATCTTATCTCCCTCAAATACTCCAACTCTTCGAGAGATCTATTACGTTACAATTTAATTCCAATAAATTCTTGTCTTTGACTTTCGCCTCGTAAGACGGCATCTTACAGTTACAATCGTACCATTCTTTATATAGAATTATCCTTACAGTGAAAAGCATCTAATATTGAGTATTCTCAAACGGAAGTAAAGACTACTGCAACTACTTCCACCACTCATCTACGAGTAGGAGGCATCACCTATAGCACACGCTCCTTACTCTCTGACATCCTGGTGTAATACTTATTATAACCATAAACATTGCTTCCATTCCCACTGTGGAATCCTTAAGGGCTCGAGAAATCTTATAAGTTACTCGTGCTCCGCTCGAACTAGTCAACGATAACGCGTATCTAAAAGTCTTAGGAACTTTCTTCCTTACTAGGATTGTGACAATCTTGCATCATTAAAGATATTCCTTAATCATAGCATTAATATTTTCTTTACCGATAAATCCAAACTTATGGGAGTTTAGTCCAAGTGATGAGTGGTATAAGTCGTCTCACATATCATTATATAATATATTTCATAGCACATAGCTTACATGCATGATCGAGTACACATACACTACTAACGGGTACACAGTACATCACATCAGCCTTGTCCAACTAACGGGGCATCATTCTTAATCAAAAGTAATTGAGACAATACCACATCAGCTGGAGTTCTTCTTCTTATTCTTAACTCATGTTTATTCCCTGAGTATACATTATCCTATATCATAAATTACGGTTACATTCTATCAGTATTATAAACTTATTTCTCATTCCTGTATATAGAGTTCAAAGCCTTTCCATACTCTTTGGCTAAACGTGTTTAGTAACAACAAGCATGTTCTGTTTAATACCTTCTCACTTGAACATAGCCTGGTACGTGTGACATGTTGACATAACATGGGTACAACGTGAAATAAACTCATATGCCACTGCATTGTCGTTTCTGATCAATGCTTCAAATTCAGAAACATCACCTTGCAAGTGCAACCAGCACTGTTGTTGCCTCATGCATAATTCTCTTTTGGCTAAATTTACTCTTCAAGTCCACTTGAAGTTATTAAGCTAAAATAGCTAAATTACTTTACTAGCGGTGACTT
This sequence comes from Medicago ruthenica, assembly GCA_018208015.1. Classification (NCBI taxonomy): domain Eukaryota; kingdom Viridiplantae; phylum Streptophyta; class Magnoliopsida; order Fabales; family Fabaceae; genus Medicago; species Medicago ruthenica. The sequence goes on along the minus strand of CM031377.1, from coordinate 30,505,230 downwards.
CATCCGCTTAAAACTTAACGTAGTAGGAACAAATCCTTCTTATTTCTTACCACATACTCTTAAACTATTTCGATTTCCATCCTCAAGAGTTTCGAGGTTTGAAGTATTCCTCAGCTCAACTTTTAAAATTTCCTGTTAGAACTTATGATAAGTTCGAGACGTCACTGCTCACTGTTATTCTGCGTTGTAAGAACTGGACTCTTAATACCTTCTTGTTCTTTAAGAATCAGGTTAGAATTGTTCGTTAACCCATCCTTGGATTACTTCTCCGCTGCGCAACTCTGATTTAAACAATTCACTTTGAGATAGGAGTAATACACCACTATTACCAAATTAAATCTCTTTGACCAATCTTTTTACTTAATGACTTGTATCATAGTAGAACCATCTTACGCTTGTTGATTCTCTTATGGCTTAAACCACCTGCTTAACTTACTGATTGGTCATCTCCTGACTTTGTGTTCTCCTTTCGAACCTAAACAATATACTTGTTTTCGCGAAAATTACGCCAAAACCTGAAGCAACTCAAGTTCACACATTATTCACTTGTGGCAACTTTAAAAAAACAATCTATGGCTTCTGGAGATTCACATCTCTCATACACTGAATCCACTGATGGATCGAGTCTCGTTCTATTGCCATCCGTAAGGATTTCATACTCATAGTCTTTTCCGAGACAACTTAGGTCCCCATAACTTTACCATATCTCTTAGGTCACTCCTCGAGTTTCTTCGGAAACAATCCATCTGGATAAGATTCAAACTTTACCGGCTCTCCTATAAGCCCAAACATAGGTTACGTCTCTTCGAAAGCATACCAACATAAGGTGATATCTTTCAGCTTCTAGAATAATTGCGTAAGAAAACCCGTCAGTTGCAAACATACAACTCCTCACTATTAACCACAACCTTAACTTTGACTTGTGTGTTAGCGACGATCTTCCTGATGCTAGAGCCTCACAATAGTTCTTGGCTAATTCCTGATTATTCCTCAAAACCGGTCTACTATAATCCGACAACATACGATTCAATCTTTACTTCATGCCCTTACCAGGGGTTTCCTTCACTTATCGCTAAGCTTGTGTTTCTCATACAAAGCATCTTGATGACTCATAATAAAGGAAGGTAATTTGTTTCATCTGTCCAATAATTCGCTTAATCCATAAATAAGTCTCTTAACTGTTTGGGTAATAAAATCTCATCTGGTTCAAGTGTGCAAGTCCTTTGATTCTTACGCACCCTATCTTGCTATGAGTCTAGAGTTGTCAATAATTGACTGATAATTCCTTAACTCTGTACTCGAAATTATTGCTTAGAGTATTCCATAATTCCCTACTTCTTATGTCTCTTCAGATTAGACATCTCTCAATGACGCGTCCAACTGTATTAAAGTACTTCACCTTAATCTTAAATATCTTTAATATTTCTGAAACTCGGCCATTAACAGGCTCCGTTACATTATGGTTTGATAACCACCACTTGACATTAAATACTTCTTCGCCAATTCCTGTCTTATAAATATGACATCTTAATCACCGTTCTTCGTACACTTCGTTCCTCCTTGGTCTCATTCAGCTCTCAGACATTTAGAACAATATTTGGAACTCAATGGTCCCACTTCATTTATTGAATCTTTAATGACCCATGGCCCGGTCTGAATCGACCTGCTCTGATACCAATTGTAACACCCATACTAATTTTATCTAGAATATTAGCATGTGCATTAAACTGATACTGGATACATCAAAATTTTCAATAATAATAATACAACAAAACTGAAAGAATACAAATTGCTCGTTTATACAACCAAATCAAGTACCATAATAAATACTTAAACAAAAGTCTGATAAGCTCCTGAGCTGGTACATGACGAGTAACTGCACTTCATCCAGTATCTTCCTAAAAGAACCTCATCACGAACCTCGTGCTAACATGCAAAACCTGCACCAGAAGGAATGGGATGAGACATAATGTCTCAGTGAGCTCCACCCAACCTACTGTTGGCAACCTCGGGGAACCTATGATCGCCATCATTCTCTACATATTTCGCGATCAAGGGAAAAACTAGGATCACTATATGTCTTCATCTTATACTAAACATATTCATAATCTCAAAACTAGTGATCGGGGAATATCCTAGGATCACTCTCTGAAATCTGATGACTACTTTGTCATTCTCTATCGTAGACTTATCATATACCTGATCTCATACTTAGTGATCTGGGGACATCCTATGATCACTTTATGTTATCTGAACAGTACTTATCATAAACTTATGTAATAAATACATATACATCTTGCTCAACATAAAGTTAGAAAGTTAGCGTTGAACATACAATTACTTATCTTGGTTCATTTTATGGAGTGCATCCGGGTGGAGTAACCCCGAAGTACATCTCCCCTCATACCGGTGAAATTCCTATCATATCAGGCTAACACCGGACTCCTCTTATCGTCGTGCAGGACTTACATAGAAACAATGCTTGTCCACTACTAACGGGGAACCTCGACTCCACTACTAACGGGTAGCCTGAGAATCACGACTTATCTTATTGCCGTGTAGGGCTTACATCCAAAGAACGCCTAACCACTACCAACGGGGTACCTTAGCTCCACTACTAGCGGGGAGCCATAGAGGCACGACTTAACATTAATTAGCATATTCTTTACATATATATAACTTACAATCTCACTTGTGGACAACACTCTCGGTGAAGTCCCATTCTACATAATCCGGAGCCTGCTGGACACGTTTAACATAGTCTTATAAACTTACGTGTGGATAGCCCTTTCGGAGAAATCCCATCCGGCATAATCCGGAGTCAGCTGAACACGTATAATCTTTATAATATAATTCTAACTTTCAAATGTATATCTGATACATCCTTCTGAACCTATGCATATCTAATGCATTCATCACGTAAATAATCATGTGATACTTAACCTATAATATAAGGTTCTAAGCTTATCGTTCTCATAAGCCACTTAATCATTGTTGGGAAACTAAACCCCTTAAGCTTATCTGAAGCTTTGAATGTTGAAACATTCCTTGTACTTTCGTACACTAAATTGTGTACATTCAACTTGCTATCCTATCAAGGATCTAGACATATCGTTATCATATGTCATTCTTATGGGCTTACTATTCCATCTATAATAATTTCCTTTTACTTGAAATCTTGTGGGTAAACTACCCATCACTCTGTATGATACCTATATTTATCCTAGATTAATCCTTGAAGGTTCATGAGTATCTCTACCCGAAAGCATATCAAAGATCATTGGCATAGTACAGTTGTTTATTAATAAAATGTCATTATGGACAACTTCGCTTTGCGACCCTGAGCTTCGCTCTGCGAACACCTACGTCTGAACCTTCAGACTCTGAACATTCAAACTCTGAACCTTCAGAACCTGGTAATCCTGAGTCTGAAGCTTCGCAGAGCGTCTGAAAGCTTTGCTCTGCGAACTCAACTTCTGGTTATTTTACAGAGAAAAGTCTAGGCGAAGGCTAGGCGAAGATAGACAGTAGCAAAACTCTGCTACTTCACAGGGCAAACTTCTGGTCGCTTTGCGACTGTAGCAGGACTTAGAATTTTTCTGAAAACATGTTTCAATCTTAAAAACCTTGGTACCCAACTATCCAGTGATCTTTGAAAACATGCCAGAGACGTATTTTTGAACTTTAAAACGTGCTATAATCAAGGATTAAACGGGATCAAACATAGTGTCATAATTGGGGGAAAAACTATCCTTTTCTTATACCTTAACAATTTGTTGTGAAACTCACACAATAATAACCCAAAAGGGAAATTGCTACTCTAAGGAACCCACCTGAATCATTGCTGGTCTTGCCAAGCTTTCCAAGTCTTAACTTGATTCTTCTCTAAAACCCTAGCTTTGGAACTCTTCCTCTTGACTTGGTTTTCCTTAGTTCATCTTGCTTCAATCTTCCCCAAAACGTGCTTGCTTGCTGTGCAAGAGTTGAGGAAGAAATCTGATGGATTAACAGCATGGAATGGTGAGGACCGAATTTCTAGAGAGAGAGGGAGAGAAAATCTGAACTTAGTGAGAGAAGGAAATGGGAATAATGAAGAAATATTCAATCTTATCCTTTTAAATACCCCTTCCTCTCAAAATTACCCTTTTTGTCCCTACTCTCTCGTAATTCCTCTGATAATGATAAAAGTTACATCTGAGCGGGATATTACACCTTCATCAAAACTACTTAACTGGAAAAGTTTCCTAGATAACAAATCAAACAGATCATTACGCTCTTCTGCAGAGTTTAGAATCCACCAAAACTGTTGCAACATATGTAACCTATAGTAACATCATGTTCAGGAAAATAACAAAGAGAGAAGAATAACATAATACAACATTTAAAGTCAGAACAGACCATGTTATAAAGATGAACATCAACTATCCAAGAGTTTAGAGTATTCAATACACATTCTCTCATGTAGGGGTGTTCAAAACCGAACCAATACAATAAGAAAACCGCAAACCGAACCAACCCAAATCGAAACCGCAAAAAACCACATTTGGTTCAGATGTATTCGAATCATTTTTCTACCCAACCGTATGGTTTGTTTTGTGGTTTTTATTTTACCAACCGAACCAAACCAAACCAAACCGCAACATAAAAAAACACTAATTAAACATATGTCACCTAGACCAATACTTATAGAAACTCAAAGGAAACTTTTATAAAATGACATATTTTTTCTCTTGATAAGTTTCTTCTTTGCGTTTTATTTCAAAAGTGTATTCATATACTACGTGAACTTTTAGTGAATGTTAAAATCTTAGTCTTTTGTATTTCTTACAAAATATGATTACTTTTTGTTCACGTTTTAAATTTGGTCTATGTGCCCTCTCGCTAAAAAAACGCAAGCTTCTGAGCGTATGCGAACGCTCGAAAAGCTGTTGTGAAGTCGCCACCAAAGTTTTTGTTTAAAGGGAACGTTGATAAACCCTTAAGTTTTTTATTTTGAAGGGAAACGATAATAAAACCCTTGACGATGAGGAAAGGATTGGTCATCGCAACCATTATCGAGTTCGGGAGTCGATTACGCAAGGGGAAGGTATTAGCACCCCTCACGTCTGTTGTACTCAACGGGAACCTCCTAGTTAGCTAAAGCTTAAAATGTTTTTAAATGTTTTGCGTGCATGCTTGAATATATAAAAGGGAAAAAGAAAATATGATGAAAGGGGAAAAAGTTTGTTTTTTATTATTATGCTTGACAAGATGACGATCTTGCTCCTACGTATCCCCTGGTGCGATGGGGAATTCAAAGCTACGTAGTTCTTTGGTAGAAAAACGTATTTGTTGGTTGTTTTTAAAGAACGATGTTTTAACCGAATTCTTACGATTAAACGTAGCTTGTATGCTCGCGCATGGGAGGCTTAAGCGTTTGTTTAGAATCGCGCTAGAATTGATAAAAACATGTCCGTTGGGAAAAAAGGTTCGATTGATCCGACGGGATCAAGAAAGGGTACAATGGACTAAACCGAGTCGATCATTGACCAAAGTGACTCAAATGAGTCGAGAAATTGAATCAAATGGTCACGGGGGACCAAAAGGTTCAAATTGACCACAAAGGGCCAAGAATTGGTTTGGTATGGTCGGATGCGTTGGAAATAGAATGACGATTGTCCGAACGACGAGACATATGTCACGCATTTGTTCAATCGGAGCAATGGAGATACATACGTCAAACCACCCCTTTTTCATTCAAGTTTTGTTCGAATTTTTAGAAATCCCAAAGTTTATCAAAACACTTGGTTTGAAACTCAAATGAAAAGGTTTTAATGTTCAAATTAGTTGTTGCAACCATATGAACAAGCTTGCCTTGTTTATGCATGAAAATGAGCAAGTTTTGCACCAATTTGTGAAAAACACACAAGTTCGGCTCAAGTTTGAAAAAGGTTTCGAAAAGTGAACAAGTTCGGCTTAAGTTCATGTTTGACTGAAAATCATGAACAAGGTTCTTGTTCAAGTTTAGTTTTGAAAATGATGAACTTAGCTTATTGCTCAAGTTTGATTTTGAAAGTTTATGAACGTAACTTGTTTCGCAAGTTATCCAAAAAGTGTTGCTCGAACTTGTGAATCCTTCAATATTATGCAAAATCCCTGTTATGGTTTGAATAAAATGAGTTTCAATCCTCTTAGGTTCTGAGTTCTAGGGATAGAACCTCAAAAATTGGCTGTTTAGGAGCCTAAACTCAGATTCTGAGTTCTGTCATGGTCGCACTGCGACCAGAGCTTCGCACTGCGAACAATGCGAAATTTTGAGTTCAGAAGCTGCTTCTGAACTGTTGTTCAGAAGCAACTTCTGAACAATCTCAGAACCTTTAGGGGAGTGAAAAGCTTTGATTTGGCAATAAAAGGAGTTGGACAAACCGGTTTAAATGTTTTGCAAAACCTTGGGATTTCTTTGAAATTCAAAAGGGTTTTTTTAAGCAAAATGGATTGAACAAATCAAAGATGCAAATAGCAGTGCAAAATGAAAGATGAAGGGTTCAGAACACTTACAGAACTCCTAGCCAAAGCTTGTATTGCAAGGAAATGAAAGGAACCTTGTATGTTTGAAGTTTTTGCAAAACCTGGAATGTTGATGAGTAAGAACAATGAATTTGTGTAATGATCTGGTTTGAACTGGTTTTTGCTATGTGTTTGTGTTGTTTCAAGGGTTTCCAATGATGTTCAATTGCTGGTTTTTTTTTTCTGGTGTTTGTAAGTTCGTGAAACCTTATGCATAGCATTCTATTTATAGGCCAAAACCAAATCTAATGTCATCATGAGAAAATTCTAAAATCCAGCTGATTTGTGGGCTAAGACCAGGCCTAATTGCTTTGCATTTAATGCAAAAGTGAAGAGGTGATCTTGCCTTGCTGCAATGGTCAAGACTTAGCCAAATCCAGCCATTAATGCAATGGATTTTGGATAGAAATGATGATGAAAACATGGCTGGTTTGCAATTGGTTGTCCCTTGGGATTGGTCCTTGCAATCTTGAGGGTTAAGCAATAAAAACGTGCACTGTGATGTGGAGAGGTTGGGGGAAACAAAAGGGAGCATGTGGGCTGGTGTGAGGAAGAAGAAAAGCTGCTGAAAACAGGGCAGCACTCATGGCTTTTGGGCAAGCAAAACCAGCTGGGTTTGACTAGTTTTGGGGGAGAAAGCAGGAAGAAAATCACATAAGCTGGTGGATGGCAAGCTTAGGGTCAGTAGCAGGTCCACTGGGAGGGACAAGAGCTGCCCAAGGGCAAGCCAACTAGCTTGGCACATGCTAGGTTGGAAGAAAAAGCTTCTTTCCTTGGCTTTAATGGCAAATGCTCCAATTCTTGCTTTGCTGAGCTCAAATAGCCATAATTGATGATAAAAACAATAATAAAAATGATATGTAATAATAATAATTACAAAAATGAAAAAAATCAAAGAGATTAAAAAATCTGCAAAAAATTCGCAGACTTCGCAGAGCGAAGGGGACTTTGCTCTGCGAAGTCCTCATTTCTGAAATGTTGACTTTTTTGTTGACTTTTTGTTGACTTTGACTTTTCTTTTTTTTTTGAATTTTTGAAAATTGCTTTGAAAAACTTGGGACAAAATTAGGGTACAACAGTCTATGTTGTTGGGAAATTTTTTAATTGAAAATGAAATTGTAATGCTGGATGAAATTTAAAACATTGTTAAAAATATATTTTTAACTTGATTTTAATGTTGGAAAAAAATTCTATTGTCTCGAAAAAACCGCATCAACCAATCCAAACCAAACCGCATTAGTTTGGTTTGGTTCGGTTGACCTTTAAAATCCAAACCAAACCGCATGCTTTTTTATCTTACGGTTCAGATGACTTTTAGCCTCAAAACTGAACTAAACCGCACCGCGAACACTCCTACTCTCATGTGCTTCTTATTTTGACCTAAATATTTCAATACCAGACAAAATACCTGTAACATCCCACCTAAGACTCGAATATTTATTAGTAACGAGACGATGTATCAGAACTGTTTTAAGCAAAGGGCAATTTGGTAAATTGTCAGTTAATGGGTTTATCTATATGGCAAGAGTAATATTCCGCTTATAAGTATCGAATATCAGTAATGAAACCTGATGAAGCAAGCATGGCAAGTTAGTAATTAAGTGGAATGGCATTTTAGTAAATATTTTGAAATGGAAGATTATTAAACAAGGAAGCAAGATATTTTCCTTGCTATCCTTTTCATTTTCTTCACTCTCCCAAATCAGAATTTCCTCCCTCTTCCCCCTCCTCTCACACGCCTCCTCTCCCTCTCCACCCACTCATCAATTCTTAATCCAATTCTTGGAGAGAAGTCTAGCAAAGCAAGCTTAGATTGGAAAGCTAGAACAAGAGAAAGAAGAGAAAGAAACAAGGAGAATTGAAGAAGAATCAAGAGAAAAGGAAAGTGGAATAAGCTAGGGCTTTGGATTCAGATGATAGCAAGCATCAATTGAGACCTAAGGTGAGTTCCCTAGGGGTTATAGAACCCACCTTTTGAGTATTTCATGAGTTTTAGCATTATGAATAAGTTATGATCATTTGAACCCTAATTCCATTTTGATAGCAATTCTTGATCATTGTATGTTGTATCCTGTTAATAAGCCTTTGAAATTATCATTTAAACTGTTATATTGTTGGGCATGATTGGATAGACCAAAATTGGTGGAAAACATGTTTTAAACTTGCTCTATGCTGTCCAACTGCAGGTAAAATCGTGTCACGATTTTACCAGCGTGTCACGATTTTACAGGCAGAAACCAACACGATTTCTGGGTATGAAATCGTGACACGATTGCCAAATCGTGTCACGATTGCCCAATCGTGTCACGCTTTGACAGCTTACAGGGGACATTTGGTTTTTTCATCTTTTCTTGCACCGTTTCGGCTATCCAATACTGCTCCGAACTTAAGGATCGACATGTAATGATTAAGCATTGTTAAAGAACATGTAAAGACCTATCCTTGAGGTGTTTAAATCAACATTATAGGGTGAGGATAGGCACAAACATGAGAGGATAGATGACTTGATCCTCAAGACATTATAGAGAATACAAGAACTAGTTTGGGAATTATCCCTTACTAAGCAGTTTATCATACACAATTAAGTACATGCAAGCTCAAGAATGTTATAGTATTCAAGTTTAGAAACCTATTATAGGTTAAAGAGAATTAAGAAGGTACTTATCATGTACCAAGCACAAGAATGATATATGCTTATAGTTAAGAACCTCTAGTAGGTTAAGCCTTAGAGAGTGCTTTAGTTATGCACAAGAATATGAATGTATAAGATGTACATACGAACTTATGTAAGAACTTAATGATAAAGAATATGATAACGTGTTCATCAGACTCCGGGATACGCCGGATGGGATTTCTCCGAAAGGGCTATCCACACGTAAGTTATAAGACGATATTAAACGTGTTCATCAGACTCCGGGTTTTAGAAGTAAGTTATAAGTTATTTCTCGAGAAGCTATAAGTGTTTTTAGAAGTTGCCATTAATGGATGTACATGGATTTAAGCTGCCTCAGATATATTTCCAGTCGGGATTCTGTAATGTTTAATGATTATACATGAAGAGCTGACCAAGAGATGGTTATCGAATTCAGAATGTGGAAAGTAAAGTTGGAAACAGAGTATAAGCCGTTTGATCGGAGCATTATTAGACTCGTAATAGTTACTAAGACCGTTTACAAGTTATGGCATATTTTCATGAAAGTAAGTATATGGCCCTTGTACGGAAGGAAAGGTAAAGTGAGGAGATGACCAATTCGTAAGATAAGCAGATGGTTTAACCTACAAGAGAAATGATAACGTCAGACAAATTTATTACAGTGATTACAAAGTGTTAGAGTAAAAGGATTGATCGATGGAATTTTATGTGACAATAGTGAAGTCTTCCTCCGATGCTAACTCGAGTGATAAAAATCAGAGTGGCGCAGCGGAGTAGCAATTCAAGAATGATATAATGAACAACGCTAAGCTGAAGCTTAGAGTATAAAAGGATGTTAAGTGCTTAATTCCCATTATACGGGATAGTAGTAAGTATAAGCGATTTGAACGTATCATGAGTTCTAAGGAAAGTTATGGAAATTAAGTTGATGAATACCTTAAACCTCGAAATCTATGAGGAATGAAATATTTGAATAGAGGTCTTGATCAGAAACGACAGAGCAGTAGCGAATGAGTTTAATTTCATGTTGTACCCATGTCATGTTAACCTATATTAGCCGAAGATTTTGGAAGTTTTGAACTTAATGTTCACCAGTAAAGGAAGGAGAGCTTTTACGTAGATTAAAAAGTTATTCGTAGTCCACGGTAAAGGGCTGTGTAATTTTATGTTATGACTAAAGGATTAAAGACTAATTGTGCTATTTTTGGCAGCAACCAAGTAGAACTTTCTTCTGAGAATAAGGACTTTGGATTTGATGTTCAGAAATGAGAAAGGAGTTCTCTATATCGATAAATGTAATCATGATCTAAGTCATGTGATGATGTATGTTCAGGAAGTAAACATGAGTAACATTGGCGGGGCAAACCTGGCAAGCCAGTCGAAAGGCAAATCCCGGATGTTACGAAATGAGTTAAGAGTAAGGAAGGATTCCCAATTGATGTGGAAGAGTCTCGAATATGTTAAGATTAAGAATGATGTTCCGTTAGTGGGACGAAGATGATGTAATGTAAAGTGTACACGCGCTCGCTTACGTATGTAAGTTATATGCTATGAAATGTATTATATAATGATATGTGAGACGACTTAAGCCACTCTTCATTTGGACTAAACTCCTATAAGTTGGGATTATCGGTGTAGAAAACACTTATGCTACGATAAGAGAACGAGAATAAGTTGTGACAAGAATGATGGGAGACTGGCAAACTCCTAGTATGAACAATGATTTCTAAGTTATTGAGATAAGTAACGACATAGATCCATCGAAGCCGAACGCGGGTAACCAGTAAGATTTCGCGAGTCTTTGAGGAATTTTGTGATGGAAGTACTGATTAAGTTTATGGAAAGTAATACACCAAGATGCCTCCTCCTTGTATTTGTATAATGGAGGTAGTGCGGTAGTTGTACTCTCATTAAAGGATGGTATATTTATGGTAAAACCATATATGTAGGATGCCGTTGTGTAAGGCAAGGATCGAATGTAAGAATTCAAGGGAATCGTTGAGGATAATAAGGAAGTCCAATGTCGTCGAAGTAGGATTACGCGGACTATGACGAGATTATAAGATTCAGCACAAGTGTTAAGATTGAATAACTCTAGTTGAGGTTTATGAGGAGTGTATGAACAAGGATATAGTCGGCAAGTTGGATACGATGATTCAAATAACCTCATATTCTTCTACGCAAGGAATGTGTAATACTTATCAGTCGCTCAGATAACGAAAAGATTGTCGAATACCTTCAACTTACAGAGTTGAAAATCTAAGGGATTCCGATGAGTAAGATGAACTGGAGTCTTGGCTAATGAAGGAAGAAATATGTGAGATTAATTTTATATGATAGTGGATTCTAAATTTCGAGGACGAAATTTCTTTAAGGGGGGTAGATTGTAACATCCCACCTAAGACTCGAATATTTATTAGTAACGAGACGATGTATCAGAACTGTTTTAAGCAAAGGGCAATTTGGTAAATTGTCAGTTAATGGGTTTATCTATATGGCAAGAGTAATATTCCGCTTATAAGTATCGAATATCAGTAATGAAACCTGATGAAGCAAGCATGGCAAGTTAGTAATTAAGTGGAATGGCATTTTAGTAAATATTTTGAAATGGAAGATTATTAAACAAGGAAGCAAGATATTTTCCTTGCTATCCTTTTCATTTTCTTCACTCTCCCAAATCAGAATTTCCTCCCTCTTCCCCCTCCTCTCACACGCCTCCTCTCCCTCTCCACCCACTCATCAATTCTTAATCCAATTCTTGGAGAGAAGTCTAGCAAAGCAAGCTTAGATTGGAAAGCTAGAACAAGAGAAAGAAGAGAAAGAAACAAGGAGAATTGAAGAAGAATCAAGAGAAAAGGAAAGTGGAATAAGCTAGGGCTTTGGATTCAGATGATAGCAAGCATCAATTGAGACCTAAGGTGAGTTCCCTAGGGGTTATAGAACCCACCTTTTGAGTATTTCATGAGTTTTAGCATTATGAATAAGTTATGATCATTTGAACCCTAATTCCATTTTGATAGCAATTCTTGATCATTGTATGTTGTATCCTGTTGATAAGCCTTTGAAATTATCATTTAAACTGTTATATTGTTGGGCATGATTGGATAGACCAAAATTGGTGGAAAACATGTTTTAAACTTGCTCTATGCTGTCCAACTGCAGGTAAAATCGTGTCACGATTTTACCAGCGTGTCACGATTTTACAGGCAGAAACCAACACGATTTCTGGGTATGAAATCGTGACACGATTGCCAAATCGTGTCACGATTGCCCAATCGTGTCACGCTTTGACAGCTTACAGGGGACATTTGGTTTTTCATCTTTTCTTGCACCGTTTCGGCTATCCAATACTGCTCCGAACTTAAGGATCGACATGTAATGATTAAGCATTGTTAAAGAACATGTAAAGACCTATCCTTGAGGTGTTTAAATCAACATTATAGGGTGAGGATAGGCACAAACATGAGAGGATAGATGACTTGATCCTCAAGACATTATAGAGAATACAAGAACTAGTTTGGGAATTATCCCTTACTAAGCAGTTTATCATACACAATTAAGTACATGCAAGCTCAAGAATGTTATAGTATTCAAGTTTAGAAACCTATTATAGGTTAAAGAGAATTAAGAAGGTACTTATCATGTACCAAGCACAAGAATGATATATGCTTATAGTTAAGAACCTCTAGTAGGTTAAGCCTTAGAGAGTGCTTTAGTTATGCACAAGAATATGAATGTATAAGATGTACATACGAACTTATGTAAGAACTTAATGATAAAGAATATGATAACGTGTTCATCAGACTCCGGGATACGCCGGATGGGATTTCTCCGAAAGGGCTATCCACACGTAAGTTATAAGACGATATTAAACGTGTTCATCAGACTCCGGGTTTCGCCGGATGGGACTCTTCCGAGAGGATTGTCCACACGTATGTTAAAAGACTTAAGCATGTCCAGCAGGCTCCGGGATTCGCCGGATGGGACTTCTCCGAGAGGGTTGTCTACATGCAAGATGTGTCCAGCAGGCTCCGGATTATGCCGGATGGGGCTTCACCGAGAGGGTTGCCTACACAAAGATAAGAGGAGTCCGGTGTTAGCCTGATATGATAGGAATTTCACCGGTATGATGGGAGATGTACTTCGGGGTTACTCCACCCGGATGCACTCCGTAAAATGAACCAAGATAATGATTGTTTGTTCAACGCTAACTACTAACTTTATGATATGAAAAGATGAATACGAATATGAAAAGAATATGTATATGTTATATGTAATACGAGACATGATGATTAGTTCCTAGTGAATGCGATGTGATCATAGGATGTCCCCAAGATCACTACGTATAAGACTAAGATAAGAATAGAGTACGAAATGCATAAGATTATGTATATGACTAGTATAAGAAAGTTAAAGACATGACGCGATCCTAGGTTTCCCCTTGATCGCGATAGAGGTTTAAGAATGACAGCGATCGTAGGTATCCCCAAGGTCGCTAAGAGTAGGCACGGTGACCCTAGGTTTCCCCCGTGGTTGCCAACAGTAGGTTGGGTTGGAGCTCACTGAGACATTATGTCTCACCCCAATCCTTCTGGTGCAGGTTCATAGGTTTATAAGAGATGTTCATAAAGATCTTCAGGAAGACGCTGGATGGAGTGCAGATGCTCGTCAAGGCAAGCTCAGGTGGTTGACAGATTTTATGTATGTATATGAACATGTATTATAAGATATTTGGATATTATGTAAACGAGCAAATTGTACTCATTCAGTGGTTTGTATATATATTAATTATTGTAAATTTTAATGTATCCGATATCAGATTAATACGCATGCTAAATATTCTAGATAATTTAGTATGGGTGTTACAATTGGTATCAGAGCAGGTCGATTCAGACCGTGCCTTGGGTCATTAAAGTTTCAATAAAAGTAGTGGGACCATTGGGTTCCGGATGTTGTTCTAAAGGTCACATCTAGTTGAGCCTGATCAACTCAGTCTAGTATGTGACAGTTAGGATAAATGTCTGAGAGCTGAATGTGACCAAGGAGGAATGAAGTGTATGAAGGGCGATGATTAAGGTGACAGAATTCTAAGACGGATTTGGCGAAGAAGTATTTACGCCAAATGGTGGCCATCGAACGGCGAAGTGACTGAGTCTGTTTAGGGCAGAGTTTCAGGAAGGTCAGAAATATTTAAGGATAAGGTGAAGAGCCTTAACCTAGTTGGACGCATCGTTGGACGATGCCTCGTCTGCGGAAGACATAAGGATTAAGGAATCAGGGAATGCTCTAAGGAATGACGTGGAACCTTGACGGAAACCGTAGTTTGAGAAGTTAAAGTAAAGTGTGGACTAAGTAACAATTCTGAGTACAGAGTTGAAGAATCGAACTTGAATCGGATGAGATTTGAATGTCCGGACAGTTAAGAGAATTAATTTGGACTAAGAGAGTTATTTGAGTAGATGAAACTATCCACTTAGGTGTGGTTATTGGGTATGAATCACAAGTAAGTTTGACCCCCATCAGATCAGCCACGTCTACTGAACCAGATTGTGAAATAGGAAGAGGAGATGATATACAGCCTAAGAACTAAGACGGATGAATAAGTGGTAACGATAAGACTCGTTGCATGTCAAAGCGCGAATCGAATTTGTGGATGTATCCTAATGGTACGAAGAATAGAAGTAAGAGAAGCTAGACTGGAATTTTACTTAATGAAGGTTGGATGATAAATAATAAGTTGCTGGAATTAATTATGTTGATGGATGAATTAAGTTGAACACTCTTGATTAGACGAACATGATTGAATTTCATTGATTGGTTAAAGAAGGCAAGTTCAAGATAACACAAGGTTATAGTAGACCAGTGTTGAAGGATGATCGGGTTTTCAGCCGAGAAATCATGTTGAGATTTTATATACGGCGGATCGTCTTGAACATGAAATTTTAGGATTGAGGTAAATGCTAAGGAGTTGCATGCACCCCATCGAAGAGGTTCCTTTCACAAGTATTATAGAACAAAAAGAGATCACCTCGTGTTAATAAGTTTCCGAGGGCAGTAATAAGGCATAGATTTGATTGGTGAATACAATAACGAGTTACTGGAGGAATCCAATAGATCATGATAATGTGCAAAAGTTTAAGATCGGTTAATCGGGCACTCGAAGAAATGCAACCTTTGTTGGGCGTTCTAGAGAACCGGTAAGAATTTGGAACTTTTCAGGACGGATTGTTCTGTAGAAACTCAAGGGTAACTTAAGGAACATGATAGAGCTAAGGAGACCAAAGTTGTCCCGGAAAGAATATGGATATGAAATTATTACGGATAAAGAAAGAGCGAATAGTAATAAGACTCAAATGATAGGTATGAACCTCGAGAAGCTATAAGTGTTTTTAGAAGTTGCCACTAATGGATGTACATGGATTTAAGCTGCCTCAGATATATTTCCAGTCGGGATTCTGTAATGTTTAATGATTATACATGAAGAGCTGACCAAGAGATGGTTATCGAATTCAGAATGTGGAAAGTAAAGTTGGAAACAGAGTATAAGCCGTTTGATCGGAGCATTATTAGACTCGTAATAGTTACTAAGACCGTTTACAAGTTATGGCATATTTTCATGAAAGTAAGTATATGGCCCTTGTACGGAAGGAAAGGTAAAGTGAGGAGATGACCAATTCGTAAGATAAGCAGATGGTTTAACCTACAAGAGAAATGATAACGTCAGACAAATTTATTACAGTGATTACAAAGTGTTAGAGTAAAAGGATTGATCGATGGAATTTTATGTGACAATAGTGAAGTCTTCCTCCGATGCTAACTCGAGTGATAAAAATCAGAGTGGCGCAGCGGAGTAGCAATTCAAGAATGATATAATGAACAACGCTAAGCTGAAGCTTAGAGTATAAAAGGATGTTAAGTGCTTAATTCCCATTATACGGGATAGTAGTAAGTATAAGCGATTTGAACGTATCATGAGTTCTAAGGAAAGTTATGGAAATTAAGTTGATGAATACCTTAAACCTCGAAATCTATGAGGAATGAAATATTTGAATAGAGGTCTTGATCAGAAACGACAGAGCAGTAGCGAATGAGTTTAATTTCATGTTGTACCCATGTCATGTTAACCTATATTAGCCGAAGATTTTGGAAGTTTTGAACTTAATGTTCACCAGTAAAGGAAGGAGAGCTTTTACGTAGATTAAAAAGTTATTCGTAGTCCACGGTAAAGGGCTGTGTAATTTTATGTTATGACTAAAGGATTAAAGACTAATTGTGCTATTTTTGGCAGCAACCAAGTAGAACTTTCTTCTGAGAATAAGGACTTTGGATTTGATGTTCAGAAATGAGAAAGGAGTTCTCTATATCGATAAATGTAATCATGATCTAAGTCATGTGATGATGTATGTTCAGGAAGTAAACATGAGTAACATTGGCGGGGCAAACCTGGCAAGCCAGTCGAAAGGCAAATCCCGGATGTTACGAAATGAGTTAAGAGTAAGGAAGGATTCCCAATTGATGTGGAAGAGTCTCGAATATGTTAAGATTAAGAATGATGTTCCGTTAGTGGGACGAAGATGATGTAATGTAAAGTGTACACGCGCTCGCTTACGTATGTAAGTTATATGCTATGAAATGTATTATATAATGATATGTGAGACGACTTAAGCCACTCTTCATTTGGACTAAACTCCTATAAGTTGGGATTATCGGTGTAGAAAACACTTATGCTACGATAAGAGAACGAGAATAAGTTGTGACAAGAATGATGGGAGACTGGCAAACTCCTAGTATGAACAATGATTTCTAAGTTATTGAGATAAGTAACGACATAGATCCATCGAAGCCGAACGCGGGTAACCAGTAAGATTTCGCGAGTCTTTGAGGAATTTTGTGATGGAAGTACTGATTAAGTTTATGGAAAGTAATACACCAAGATGCCTCCTCCTTGTATTTGTATAATGGAGGTAGTGCGGTAGTTGTACTCTCATTAAAGGATGGTATATTTATGGTAAAACCATATATGTAGGATGCCGTTGTGTAAGGCAAGGATCGAATGTAAGAATTCAAGGGAATCGTTGAGGATAATAAGGAAGTCCAATGTCGTCGAAGTAGGATTACGCGGACTATGACGAGATTATAAGATTCAGCACAAGTGTTAAGATTGAATAACTCTAGTTGAGGTTTATGAGGAGTGTATGAACAAGGATATAGTCGGCAAGTTGGATACGATGATTCAAATAACCTCATATTCTTCTACGCAAGGAATGTGTAATACTTATCAGTCGCTCAGATAACGAAAAGATTGTCGAATACCTTCAACTTACAGAGTTGAAAATCTAAGGGATTCCGATGAGTAAGATGAACTGGAGTCTTGGCTAATGAAGGAAGAAATATGTGAGATTAATTTTATATGATAGTGGATTCTAAATTTCGAGGACGAAATTTCTTTAAGGGGGGTAGATTGTAACATCCCACCTAAGACTCGAATATTTATTAGTAACGAGACGATGTATCAGAACTGTTTTAAGCAAAGGGCAATTTGGTAAATTGTCAGTTAATGGGTTTATCTATATGGCAAGAGTAATATTCCGCTTATAAGTATCGAATATCAGTAATGAAACCTGATGAAGCAAGCATGGCAAGTTAGTAATTAAGTGGAATGGCATTTTAGTAAATATTTTGAAATGGAAGATTATTAAACAAGGAAGCAAGATATTTTCCTTGCTATCCTTTTCATTTTCTTCACTCTCCCAAATCAGAATTTCCTCCCTCTTCCCCCTCCTCTCACACGCCTCCTCTCCCTCTCCACCCACTCATCAATTCTTAATCCAATTCTTGGAGAGAAGTCTAGCAAAGCAAGCTTAGATTGGAAAGCTAGAACAAGAGAAAGAAGAGAAAGAAACAAGGAGAATTGAAGAAGAATCAAGAGAAAAGGAAAGTGGAATAAGCTAGGGCTTTGGATTCAGATGATAGCAAGCATCAATTGAGACCTAAGGTGAGTTCCCTAGGGGTTATAGAACCCACCTTTTGAGTATTTCATGAGTTTTAGCATTATGAATAAGTTATGATCATTTGAACCCTAATTCCATTTTGATAGCAATTCTTGATCATTGTATGTTGTATCCTGTTGATAAGCCTTTGAAATTATCATTTAAACTGTTATATTGTTGGGCATGATTGGATAGACCAAAATTGGTGGAAAACATGTTTTAAACTTGCTCTATGCTGTCCAACTGCAGGTAAAATCGTGTCACGATTTTACCAGCGTGTCACGATTTTACAGGCAGAAACCAACACGATTTCTGGGTATGAAATCGTGACACGATTGCCAAATCGTGTCACGATTGCCCAATCGTGTCACGCTTTGACAGCTTACAGGGGACATTTGGTTTTTTCATCTTTTCTTGCACCGTTTCGGCTATCCAATACTGCTCCGAACTTAAGGATCGACATGTAATGATTAAGCATTGTTAAAGAACATGTAAAGACCTATCCTTGAGGTGTTTAAATCAACATTATAGGGTGAGGATAGGCACAAACATGAGAGGATAGATGACTTGATCCTCAAGACATTATAGAGAATACAAGAACTAGTTTGGGAATTATCCCTTACTAAGCAGTTTATCATACACAATTAAGTACATGCAAGCTCAAGAATGTTATAGTATTCAAGTTTAGAAACCTATTATAGGTTAAAGAGAATTAAGAAGGTACTTATCATGTACCAAGCACAAGAATGATATATGCTTATAGTTAAGAACCTCTAGTAGGTTAAGCCTTAGAGAGTGCTTTAGTTATGCACAAGAATATGAATGTATAAGATGTACATACGAACTTATGTAAGAACTTAATGATAAAGAATATGATAACGTGTTCATCAGACTCCGGGATACGCCGGATGGGATTTCTCCGAAAGGGCTATCCACACGTAAGTTATAAGACGATATTAAACGTGTTCATCAGACTCCGGGTTTCGCCGGATGGGACTCTTCCGAGAGGATTGTCCACACGTATGTTAAAAGACTTAAGCATGTCCAGCAGGCTCCGGGATTCGCCGGATGGGACTTCTCCGAGAGGGTTGTCTACATGCAAGATGTGTCCAGCAGGCTCCGGATTATGCCGGATGGGGCTTCACCGAGAGGGTTGCCTACACAAAGATAAGAGGAGTCCGGTGTTAGCCTGATATGATAGGAATTTCACCGGTATGATGGGAGATGTACTTCGGGGTTACTCCACCCGGATGCACTCCGTAAAATGAACCAAGATAATGATTGTTTGTTCAACGCTAACTACTAACTTTATGATATGAAAAGATGAATACGAATATGAAAAGAATATGTATATGTTATATGTAATACGAGACATGATGATTAGTTCCTAGTGAATGCGATGTGATCATAGGATGTCCCCAAGATCACTACGTATAAGACTAAGATAAGAATAGAGTACGAAATGCATAAGATTATGTATATGACTAGTATAAGAAAGTTAAAGACATGACGCGATCCTAGGTTTCCCCTTGATCGCGATAGAGGTTTAAGAATGACAGCGATCGTAGGTATCCCCAAGGTCGCTAAGAGTAGGCACGGTGACCCTAGGTTTCCCCCGTGGTTGCCAACAGTAGGTTGGGTTGGAGCTCACTGAGACATTATGTCTCACCCCAATCCTTCTGGTGCAGGTTCATAGGTTTATAAGAGATGTTCATAAAGATCTTCAGGAAGACGCTGGATGGAGTGCAGATGCTCGTCAAGGCAAGCTCAGGTGGTTGACAGATTTTATGTATGTATATGAACATGTATTATAAGATATTTGGATATTATGTAAACGAGCAAATTGTACTCATTCAGTGGTTTGTATATATATTAATTATTGTAAATTTTAATGTATCCGATATCAGATTAATACGCATGCTAAATATTCTAGATAATTTAGTATGGGTGTTACAATACCCTACAATAAACCATTTCAAGAAAGTTAAACTTTTAAAAAAGAAAATACGACATTAACAACTAGAAAGAAAATACAAAAGCAAAATATAACGCACCAACTCATTGCAAATATGCACAAAAACAAGTGAAGGGTCTTAAATTAACAACTAATACATTTTGCGACAATTAAATATCAACATTTGAAGAAAGAAAGATGACGTCGAATAAAAAAATATATCGAATTGGGTCTTAAATTAAATATCAATAAATAGTCAAATGTATTTGATCTATATTTGGACCAAATACATTTTACATTTTGTTTTACCCATGTAACGTTTGACATTTACGCACTATTAAATAATGAGAGATAAGATTTTTAATGGAATAAATGGTCAACCAATAAAGTGAATAAGATAAGTACTTTTTGTCAATACTTTTTTGTTGTATTACCATGGTATTAGTATGACGTTTTCACAGCTATTTAGCAGTGACATTTTCTTAACTGCATTTAATAGTGACTAATCTCTGTCGTGGAACCAGTGGAACATACAAAGTGGGTTATGATGTCAGGCTAACATATGATATTTATTTAAGTCTTTTATTATGCAATTTAGTTGAGTTTTTAGTTGTTTTAGACTGCTTTGAGATGAAAATTACAATAAAATCAAGTTTCGAAGTTTTGTAATCGTGCCACGATTTATGGAGATCGCGACACGATTTTGGAGATAAATTGATTATTTCAATTCTGGAAAAATTGTGGCACAATTTGAAGTCAACGTGATATGATTTGAAGAGCGCCAAGGGAAAGATTTCAAAATTCAAGAAAAATCGTGACACGATTTGAGGTTAACGTGGTATGATTCTGCATTTAATGAGAAATCGTGCCACGATTTCTTAGCAATGTGGCACGATTTTGCTGTTACAGAACCATATCTATAAAAGTCAAACTCATTTTTTGAGCAGGGGTTCTGATTTTTGGGAGGTTGGAATCATCAACCAACTAATAGTCGGTCCTGATTATTGTAATGTCTTCTTTTATCTAAGTTATTTATGCTTTATCCATGAGTAGCTAATTTACTTGTGATTAGGTCTGAGATGATTCCGTTGAAAGTTGTTTAAGCCATGTAAACTGTGAAACTCTATTCAATATAAATGCAATTCTAGTTTTATTCAATATAACTTGTGTTTAATGCTTTTGTATCTTTATCGAATATAAAATGAACCAAGAGACCAATTGACTACTAGCCCTAGATATTGACTTAGATCTAGTTTATTGTACAATCAAACGGAACAGTCTAGAGAGAGATGATTGTTAGGTTCTGATTTTAAATTAACACTCAATTAAACCTTCAACGATTATGGGCTCACCTAAGAAATTAGGCTATTGTAATATTAGAAAAGGGTTATGAGTCAAGAGATTGATCAAACCTATTTTTTTAATTATCGTGAAACTAGAAGAACATTTATAGGGCTTAGGTGAAGTTTACTAATCAATGATGAACATATGATTCGAAAGACCTGATCATTTTTCTCATGAAATCTTTACCACTTATTTAAGTTTGTTTATTAAATTTATGATCGTTAAACCAACTATTTTCCATGCGCAACCCCCTCCCTTCATTTTAACACATCCTTTATAATCCGAAACAGTCCATGTGAAGATGAATATTATAAATTTTGTTTTCCAATGTTACCCTTATTTATTTAAGCAGTTTTAATGATATTTAGTCCTAACATATTATTTTGTATTAAAATTTAGTACATGTTATAATTTTTTTAAGATGTGTACATTATCTTAGAAAACAATTAAGATGAAACGGTGGAAGTATTAATTAAAATAAGAGTCATGATATAACATGACCATATTTTTGTTTCACATATTTTTATCAAACATTTTAATTAGTTTATCAACCATTAGCTATAAGTTACCAGCTAATCTATCTGTTATCCGCTATTTATACCAAACAAAGCCTATATATGCATGAAAATCAAACAGAGTCCTAACGTCTTCAGTGTGATCCAAGACACTCATTTTTTTGAAAGGATCAAGACTCCAATTTTATAATTACATTTTTTATGAAGCAATTTTATATTCCCATTTTTTTAAAATATAAATAAAATATTTATAAAATTATATTATATTATATATATATATATATATATATATATATATATATATATATATTATAATGTGACAGTTAAATATCAACATTCGGAGAAAGATAGATGCTATTCAATTGGGTCTTCAATTAAATATAAATAAATAGTCAAATGTATTTGATCTGAATTCGGACCAAATACATTTTAATTTTTGAGTTACTCCTCTGACGTTTGACATTTACACCCTATTAAATAATGAGAGATAAGTACTTCATTTGTCTGTATTTTTTATTGACTGAATTACCATATTTTTTGGTACGAAGTTCCCACCACTGTTTAGTAGTTAATAATATCTGTCTATGTCAGTGTCAGTGAGTTAATGGTGACACACAAAGTGAGTTCCCTCCTTCCAACCAAATTTTATTCATGCACCTGAGTACGGAATCAAACATATGTCCACTTTTTTAAGGGGTTCAGGTCTCTTACTGAAATTTCTGGCTTAGCAACTGGTAAGGAGGTTAAACTGGTTCTGATTAACCTGGTTCTGAACTTGAAACTTAGCACAATTTAAACAGTTATGCAACAAGCAATAAAAAGTGCAGCAATAAAAGAACACAAGGTTTGTTAACCCAGTTCGGAGTAAACACCTCCTACTCTGGGGGATACCAATCCAGGAAGGAAATCCACTATTGGAATTAATCCTTAAGACTCAGACACTGACTCCCAGTTCCCATCCCAAGCAATTAACTTCCACCTAGTCAGACTTCTACCCACGCATGAGTATTAGAGTCCACTAACTTCCTATCCAAGCAACAGCCCAGTCACTTGAACTAACCTTGAACCTAAACCAGTTCCGAACAAATTTCCCAGTTTTTGAAGAACACTCTTCAAAACAAAAACTTCATTCTTGCTTAAAAGCTTTTGAATGAATTACAACTCAAAACAAACACTAAACCAACTCTAACAGAGTGGTGCACAAACAACCCTAAGGTTTTAAACACAAAGACTCAATATACTAAATAAGACTCTGTTCATCGTATCTCATGAATAGCAGCAGCAGCTCTCCTTATATAGCCTTCAGTCCAGCAGCATAAAATAAATTCCAATCTTCTGAAATTGATTTGTTACTGATTTATGAATGGCTAAGATAATTCTGCAATGTATCTTTGAAAGATTACATCAGTAAAATACACGTTTTCATAAAAACAAATCAAATCTTCATTAAATATTCTCCAAAACAACCAGCATTCTAGAAGCAATATGCTAGGATATTTCCTTGTTAAATCTCGCCAAGATTCGCGCAGAAACAACTTGAAAAAGTGTAGCTTCTGATGAAGTCAACAAAAGTCAACTCTGCTTCAGACTCTCAATTCAGCTTCTGAAGCGCTACAGTGCTTCTGAAGCAACTTTCAGCTTCTGATGGTGATTTCAGCTTCTGAATGACTTCAAAATGAAAAACTTACAACTGAAGATTTGTTCTAGACATGGAGATGCTACTATACAACACATTGGATTTGCCAAAATATGCAGCCAACACCAAAATACTCAACAATCTCCCCCTTTGGCAAATTTTTGGCTAAAACCACTGTTCACACACCCAAGTTCTTCAATTCTCCCATAAAACTACTTCAGCAATGAAGAACTCCACAATGATCAATCATAACATAGAGATAGGCAGCGGATTCAGCTATGATTATCATGAAAAACACAAACCAGCTTCAGTTCAACACAACATATCAGCTTCTGATATTCTCATCTACTGAAGCACACATATAAGCTACTGATCAACTCCTGATCATCACAAACACTCCCCCTGAAGCTTTACATACACAAACAAACACTCACATACTCCAGCTCCCCCTGCAACTCAGCATTCATCAAACTCCCCCTTACTTCTGAACTGCAGTAACTTGGAAGACAAGTAACTTCTGAAAACTCCAGAAACACATCACACTCAGGACTTTAATGACCTTGTACTCCCCCTGAGACACATACTCCCCTATAATCACAACTGCACGGCTCATGTTGCATTGCATCTGAATTCTGACCAACAGCCACAAAACTGCACAAAGTACAATATGACAGCTCACCCTCTACACAGCTCATGTCTGATCTTAAACATAGGTTTTTCTCCCCCTTTTTAGCCACAAAATTATGACAAATTTCAGACTTAACATAGGGTTTAAAAAACTGCAATACATCATCAGAATCAGTCCCAGCATCAACTTCAGATCTAGGATCAGACACACATTCAGCATTAGCAAAACTGACAGGTACTTTATCTTCCTCACATCCAGTTTGCAATAATTGCTATAACTCCTTATGCTGACTAACATTTGAAGAACCACAACCAAAACCATTCCTCCCAGCAATTTGTTTCTCAAAACCAGCCACTCTTTTCTGATCACAAGTCCTAGCAACTTCAGACTTACAAGAAAATAGTACCTTCTGAGCAGGAACATGAACTTTGCTCCAAACTTTGGATGGTCCAGCACCAGAATTCTTCTGTGCTACAGGAATTGGCTTGCTGTCATCAGCAACAGCCTTTCCCTTTCCTTTGTTCAGATTCTGAGCAATACCTTCACTCTTAGGTCTCCAAACTTTCTTGATTTTGCTCTTGTTCACAGCTGGTTCAACTTTTCTGTGTTGCAAATGTTTGGGATAACCATGCAATTTATAACAAAAAGGTTTAATGTGACCCTTTTTACCACAATGATGACAGGCCCAAGGTTGATTCTTTCTTTTGTTTCTGTTAAACTTCTGGGAATGCATCTGAGCATGCTTCTGGGGCAGCATCTGAACTTGCTTATGAGGTATCATTTGAGCTGGCTTCTGACCTTGCATCTGTGCTTGTTTCTGAGGTCTCCTCTTTGATGTTCCAACCATAGAATCATGAGTTTGAGTAGCAGGAACAAACTGACTAACATGATTTTTCTCCTTGAGCTTCAGACTCTGATCAACATAACCTAACCCAGTTTTTCCTTGCTTCTGGACATCTAGAATCTCCTCCAACTTATCAGTAGTAGAGTTCATCATCCTAACTTGCTTCTTCATCTGATCAAGTTGGGAATTCAAAAGTGTTACTTCTTCATTAAGATCAGCAATCTGTCCTATATGAGCACATCTTTCAGACTGCAGCTGGCACACAGTTTCCTTCTCAGTATCTAATAACTTGATCAAATCTTGATTTCTGAGATACAATTCTTCATAAGAAATAGCTGGTTCCTCAAAAATCAATTCTTCATCACAGGCTTCAGATTCTGATGAAGTTTCAATTTCTGATGAAGTTTCAGACTCTGAATAGACCACAGATTTTGAACAAGCTTCTGAAACTGTAAGAGCAGCAACATGTTTAGCTGACTTACTTTCAATCTCTCCTTCTGAGCTATCCTCATCAGACCAAGATACAACAAGGCTTTTCTTCTGCTTCTTGAGAAAATTAGGACATTCAGTTTTGATATGTCCATAGCCTTCACACTCAAAGCACTGCACACCTCTTGATTGTTTGCCACTATCTTCAGATTGTTGCTTATTGTTGTTGAGTCTGAGATTCTGACCTTTGTATTTGGATTTCTTGTCCACCTGTTTCAGAATCTTTTTGAACTGTTTTCCCAGCAACACTACAGCTTCTGAAAACTCATCTTCATCTTCATCAAGCTCTTGTTGATCATCAGCTTCAGACTTATCAGCAAAAGCTATTCCTTTCCCTTTCTTATCTGGCTGTTTACAAAAGGCAGTTTCAAAATTGAGCAATGACCCAATCAGCTCCTCAAGCTTCATAGTGGTAATATCATGAGCCTTCTCTATGGCTGTAACCTTCATATCAAATCTTCTGGGCAGGGACCTGAGGATTTTTCTCACTAACTTCTCATCTGACATCTTCTCCCCAAGAGAATCAAATGAATTTGCCATATCCAGCACATTCATGTAAAAATCCTGAATGGATTCATCTTCCATCATCTTCAAGTTTTCAAATTTTGTTGTGAGCAACTGAAGTCTGGATAGTTTAACCTTAGAGGTTCCTTCATGAGTGGTTTTCAGAATTTCCCAAGCATCTTTTGCCACAGTACACTGCTTGATGAGTCTGAACATGTTCTGATCCACACCATTGAAAATTGCATTCAGGGCCTTTGAGTTCCCATGAGACATGTCATCCTCAGCTTTGGTCCATTCTTCTTCAGGTTTCAAAACTGCAGTTTTATTTCCATCTTTGTCTATAACCACAGGATGATCCCAGCCTTTGATCACAGCCTTCCAAGTTTTGCTGTCAATGGATTTCAGGAATGCACACATCCTTGATTTCCAGTACTCATAATTGGTGCCATCAAGTAGGGGTGGTCTGTTGACAGGGCCTCCTTCTCTCTCCATAAAGCCAGACATTAATAACTCTGAATCTCACCCAAAACACAGGCAGGGTGCCTGCTCTGATGCCAATTGAAATTTCTGGCTTAGCAACTGGTAAGGAGGTTAAACTGGTTCTGATTAACCTGGTTCTGAACTTGAAACTTAGCACAACTTAAACAGTTATGCAACAAGTAATAAAAAGTGCAGAAATAAAAGAACACAAGGTTTGTTAACCCAGTTCGGAGTAAACACCTCCTACTCTGGGGGATACCAATCCAGGAAGGAAATCCACTATTGGAATTAATCCTTAAGACTCAGACACTGACTCCCAGTTCCTATCCCAAGCAATTAACTTCCACCTAGTCAGACTTCTACCCACGCATGAGTATTAGAATCCACTAACTTCCTATCCAAGCAACAACCCAGTCACTTGAACTAACCTTGAACCTAAACCAGTTCTGAACAAATTTCCCAGTTTTTGAAGAACACTCTTCAAAACAAAAACTTCATTCTTGCTTAAAAGCTTTTGAATGAATTACAACTCAAAACAAACACTAAACCAACTCTAACAGAGTGGTGCACAAACAACCCTAAGGTTTTAAACACAAAGACTCAATATACTAAATAAGACTCTGTTCTTCATATCTCATGAATAGCAGCAGCAGCTCTCCTTATATAGCCTTCAGTCCAGCAGCATAAAATAAATTCCAATCTTCTGAAATTGATTTGTTACTGATTTATGAATGGCTAAGATAATTCTGCAATGTATCTTTGAAAGATTACATCAGTAAAATACGCGTTTTCATAAAAACAAACCAAATCTTCATTAAATCTTCTCCAAAACAACGAGCATTCTAGAAGCAATATGCTAGGATATTTCCTTGTTAAATCTCGCCAAGATTCACGCAGAAACAACTTGAAAAAGTGCAGATTCTGATGAAGTCAACAAAAGTCAACTCTGCTTCAGACTCTCAATTCAGCTTCTGAAGCGCTACAGTGCTTCTGAAGCAACTTTCAGCTTCTGATGGTGATTTCAGCTTCTGAATGACTTCAAAATGAAAAACTTGCAACTGAAGATTTGTTCTAGACATGGAGATGCTACTATACAACACATTGGATTTGCCAAAATATGCAGCCAACACCAAAATACTCAACACTTACAACTTGACTAATATATTATTAGTTCCTTTGTCTATATTAAATATCTTATTTGAAAATTTCATTATCTCATATTTTTTATCCATTTAAAATAGCAGTACATATTTATTGTGTGTTTCCAATGTTACCCTTATTTATTTAATTATTAAACTTAGCCACTAAGTCCCTAAAAAAAACTTAGCCACTAAGTAAATCAAAATATCACCAATTGTATAAATCAAAAGTTAAATTAATAATTGTCTTGCAAGTTTTTTTTTTTGACAAATTGTCTTGCAAGTTTATAAATTAAATTAATTGTTTGTTTCATACATCATTAAAATTAGAGAAGTAATATTTGTGCAACCACTTAAGAATAATATTTTAGACAACTCTTTCACACTCTCGTTGTGTTCTTATTCTTTTCAATGTTATTTATATAAATTTCATGCAATAAAAAAGTGAGGATAGAGACAATGCTTGAAAAAGTATTGGAACTATGATTTTTCCTTATTGTTCGCTCACACATTTTCTCTCTCTACATCCTAGTCTATCTTTCTCTCTCTCATTCAAGACAATGCATGTATAATTACACCTATAAATTCAAGACAATGCTTTTGCTTGAGACTCATCCAAAGAACTCTTTCTTCACTGGCCAAGAACTTTTGGTGTCCTTTTAAAAAAAAAAAAACTTTTGTGTCAATCATGGCTGTAGCTAATGTTGAGCTTCATCTACCTGCTGGATTCATGTTTGATCCAACCGATCATGAGCTGTTTGAGTACTACCTGATGAGGAAAATCCGCAACCAACCTTTTCCAAATGTCATGTCAGAATTCGATGTATTTCAAACTGAGCCATGGAGGCTGCCAAGAGGTTTGTAAAAGAAAAAAAGTTATTTTTCTAATGGTTTTTTAGCCCTTTATTCTCTTTCTTATGATCATTGTGTTTTATCAATAAAAATCAAATTTTCCTAGTGTTCTTTGATGGATTTTCATCGATCTTAAGAATGAAAGTTGTGTCTTAGACATGCAATTCGAGGGGAGGAGACTTAAAAATTCAATTTTTTTATGTCCCATGAAATGTTTATATGTGTGTGCAGATAATAGGTACTCTTTGGAGCATAGGAAGTACTATTTTTTTGATCTCAGGAACCGTAGGTTCGAGAATATGGATGCAAGACCAGCTGGAAATGGCGAATGGAGAATATATGAGAGTAACGAGGAGTTTGCTCTTTCAAACAATCAATTGATTGGGAGAAAGAACACATTTGTTTACTGGAGAGCGCAAGGAAATCAAGCTATGAGGACACGATGGTGGATGCATGAATTTGTCATCGGTACAATTTTTCATCCAAATAGGGTAATGAATACAATATTGACCAACCACTATCACTATCAAAAACTTTGAGGACTTTTTTTTAAAGTAATAATGTGTTTTGATATTTTCAGCTGAAAATCATGCTAGTTTTATGTAAACTTTGGTTCATTTTTGTCTTGTTTATACATTATTCAGGAACTATAGTCACTGAATTTTGAACTCAAATTAATGTAGGTGTCAGCTGTTGGTGCCTATCGGATATTTAAGATATGAAGGTGGCAAAAGCTGAGAAGAAGACCACCACATTAATGGAGGATGCTAGTGTCTCTGCCCCTCCTTCCTCTCCATGAACTCATGTTTCATTTCCTAGGGTTTAGAATAGTTTTAATAGATCCATCTTTAGTTTAAAGAATTTAATTGTAAGTCTTATGGACAATAAACATCTTTAATCTGCATAGTTTTTAGGAATTGAGTTTTGTATCTGGACTCATTTGAAGTAAGCAACTATTTAAAATTTAGACAGTGTCCTTTACTAATTATCTGTTCCGTCAACGATCAAGCCAATCCTAAGTAATCAAACACAAATATTAGTTGAAATCAATTTTTAGTCAAAAATACAAATTAATAATACATGTAGTAATATATATATATATATATATATATATATATATATATATATATATATATAAACTTAATAAATTTAAATTACTAAATATATCTTAAATATTAATTGATAATTTTTTTAATTAAAATTTAAAATGTCCTTTTATGTCATTTTAAATGTATCAACTAGTTAAACGTTAATTTTATGAAACACTTTAGTTAGTTTATTAGCTGTCAGTCTTCAGTCATAAGCTATCGGCCATTAGCTACAATCTATGAGCTAGCTTATCTGTTATCCACTATATTTACCAAACAAAGCCTATAATTTGATCCAATTAAGACTCCTATTTTTTAATTACATTTTGTGACAAATAAATATCAATATTTGAAGAAAAATAGATGCTATTGAATTGGGTCTTAAATTAAATATAAATAAATAGTCAAATGTATATTATCTAAATTTGAACCAAATACATTTAACTTTTTGTGTTACTCAACTAACGTTTGGCCTTTACGCTCTATTAAATAATGATAAGATTTTTAAGGCCTTTACACTTTTACGCCCAATTTAATGGCAGAAGAAACATCAAGTTTTCTAATTTTGAAAAGTAAAGTGTAATACAAATTAATAATACATGTAGTAATATATATATATATATATATATATATATACATATATATATATATATATATATATATATTAACTTAATAAGTTTAAATTACTAAATATCTTAAATATTAATTGACAATTTTTTTATTAACATTAAGAATGTCATTTTGTGTCATTTTACATTTCTCAACTATTTTAACGCTAATTTTATGAAATTTAATTAGTTTATTAGTTATCAGACATCAGCCATAAACCATCAGCTATTAGATATAATCTATGAGCTAGCTTATCCACTGTATTTTTTACAAACAAAATACTCCCATTTTTTAATTAAATTTTGTGACAATTAAATATCAACATTTGAGGAAAATAGATGCTACATTGAATTGGGTCTTAAATTAAATATAAATAAATAGTCAAATGTATTGACCTAAATTAGATCAAATACATTTTTACAAACAAAAGACTCCCATTTATTAATTTCATTGTGACAATTAAATATCAACATTTGAGGAAAATAGATGCTACATTGAATTGTGTCTTAAATTAAATATAAATAGTCAAATGTATTTGACCTAAATTAGACCAAATACATTTTACTTTTTTGTGTTACTCAACTAACATTTGGCCTTTACGCCCTATTAAATAATCATAAGATTTTTAAGGCCTTTACGCCTTTATACCCAATTTAATGGCACAAGAAACATCAAGTTTTCTAATTTTGAAAAGTAAAGTGTAATTCAGTAAGACTCATTTTGTGTAAGTTATTTACTTTTGGCTTGTTAGATATTGCTTGTTATTTCTCTAGGGAATAATTTTGAGCTTGGTCTTTTATTCCATTTGGTAAGGATGAGCTTAACATGTAGAATCAGATATCTAGCTTGGCTGATGGTCATCATTTCTAGAATTCATCATGATAACCTTTATTCACATTGGATAAGCAAACAAGCATCACACCGATAAGCAAGCATATCTAGACAAAAATTTGATTGACATGCTTTTCAATATAACTCAATTCTCCATGTATGAAATTCTTTTATAAGAGGGAAAACACATTCTTCCTTATGAAAGCTTGAGGATATAAGCAAAGTAGTATCTTGGGTTGAAACTCATTCTCGTTTTATGCAAAGTTGGATCCTTTTATGACAAACATTTGGCATGTTCCCGCATCTCACATCTTTTTTTGTTTCCTTATCCGCATGTGCTGCATTATTTCAAATGGTCTACGTGAAAATAGTTGTTTCGGTTGATGGCGTTATAAACACATAATATAGGGAAATTGATGAATTGTCAAGTTCCATGTGTCTTTGATTGTTTCTGTCACTCCCACAGTCTGCGTGAATTTTTATTGACTTGTTAAGATTTGCCTGGTTAGTATTTGACTGTCTTAGATTCGATTATCCTTCATTCAACTAAAGGGAATTCGATCGGTTGACTATGAGTTTGACTGTTTGCCATTATTGACTTAACAACTTAGCTATTCTTAATGCAAACAGATACATAAAAAATCAACTTATACAATACCAAAGTAGCTACCTGACAGGTACTTGCTCATGTACCTGTGTTAATCAAAGTTAAATAAACACCAATTCACTTTGGTCTATACAATTGCACACAACACTGTATATAACAATATATCAATCGTTGATTTGTATTTTATCCTATTTCCCCTTTTCATTTAAATTCCAGCAAGTAGTCTTTTAATTTGTATGATCAAACAAATCATATCGTCTTATCATCATTTCTATTTTCATGTAGCACTCTTATTTCATTTATCCGCTGGTATGTCCATGTACAAAGTCGACTTTATGATTTTTGAATCAATCAATTACCAACACAATACATATGTAAGATATCTAGTCATCATTGATGTCTATTTAAAGTAACTAGGTCTTTTCACTTAATTCAAATTTAACTCTAATATCTACCTTCGAAGTTTAAATCATAAACGTATTTATCAACGAAAAGTTACTAGGCTATATGATAAGAATTTGTAAATATGTGGAATTCAAACCACATGTGATCTGCAAACCAGTGCTTCTACCAAAAACATACCTCATATATTATACCTTATTTTAATACCAGTAACTACAAGAACAACCTTCAAACAAACATACACCGTACAACATATTATATCTTTTTTCTGTGAATGCATGTGAATTCCAAACATTCGTTAACATGATAAAGTATGAATCTCAGTCTCCGTGAGCATAACTTATTTGGTAGGGATATTGCATGTAATATGAAGTTGTTGGAGTATGAACCCCGATTCCCCACTTTTGAGCTGAATTTTTAGACACTATAATACTTTGCAAAAAAATACGAATCCCACATTGTCAAATTACCCGATATATATCTTCAAAAAGCATAAACTTATATTTATTGAAAATGACTTGCAAGTTGCAACACCCATCGTCACTTTAACATACTTAAGCACCTAAAATCCCAAATATAACCTATGTGATTTTTTGACAAATTACACACACAACTCAATTTTCATTTTAATACTTTTTTGTTGTATATTTGATACGAATAGTCTTATTCTCTAATTTTAAAGAATATTGTGGGTATGTGCGAGAAAGATTACATATTTTGGCTGCATAAAATGGATCCAAAATGAGCATAGTACATACATACGAGTTACTCTTGATAGATGGCAAGAACCTCCAATATTAAAGCATAATTATCCATGGGTGCTTTTGCCTTTTTTGATCCACGTGTGACACGAAATGTCAGAGAGGCATGGATATTTTCTGAACAATTGGTATCCTTGTTTTGCTACAATGCCAAACTCAACTACCGTATCTTTGGTCATTTTTTATTTTTTC
This sequence comes from Medicago ruthenica, assembly GCA_018208015.1. Taxonomy (NCBI): domain Eukaryota; kingdom Viridiplantae; phylum Streptophyta; class Magnoliopsida; order Fabales; family Fabaceae; genus Medicago; species Medicago ruthenica. The sequence continues at coordinate 30,472,166 of CM031377.1, read as the reverse complement.
ACAAACACTTTTTGAAACAAAATAACTATAAAATAAATTAACATGTCAATTACCTTTTAAAATGATTACCGTTGCACTTCTCTTTCAATTTTTTTTGTTACTGTTGTATTTAATGAGTTAACCGTTGAACTATTTTACTGTTAAAATAACTATTTTTTGTTATAAAAGTTAGTTTTAACTATTTAATTTTTCATTCACATTTGTTCTATATTTGAACTATTTCTTTCACCGCTTTTTAATTGTTTCTTCTATACACTTCATTTGCAAAATGAACCCAAATCACCATGATTTTTGGTCCAATTTCATGCAAAATTTTGGCAATTCTGCATGTATCCCAAATCAACAAAATGCACCATCCTTTGACAATGCATCCAATATCCCAAATCTAAAGCATAACCCAAATTTTCAAAATTCTATTTCTATACCAAATCCACAAAATAATCAACACTTTGGAAATTACCCATATCATACATCATCTTACCCATATCAACAATTTTCTTCTCAATCAAATAGTCTCAATATGCGTCATGGGTAGGGGTGGGAATAGACCAGGCCGCCCGCCTGGGACCTATGGCCCGGCATACTTAAAATCCGGCTCAGCCTAACTCGTTATTAAATAGGTTAGACTCAAGCTTTTTAAAAAGCTCATTATTTAAATAGGCCAGGCTAATTAAGGCTTATAAAAAATGCTACAAGGTCTATCAGGCAGACCCATATATGTGTAATTATATATACTACATTATATAATACACGCGTATTAGCCTTACAAAATACATTATATAATACACGCATATTAGCCTCTCTAAAATGGATGTGGTAGCTCTACAAAATTTTATTGGATATACATGCAATATATATATGCTAATAAAGTTGGGAAAAATAGATGTACATGCTTTACAAAATTTTATTGACTTATTAGCATTTTAAAAAATATATGTTTATTAGCCTTTTTACAAATAGGTTAAATGTTATATTTAAAATTGTTAGTACAAATTAGGCTTTTAGACAGGCTAATAGGTCAGGCCGGACTTTTAAAAAGGTCAGGCCAAACTCAAAATATAGTCTTTGACAGGCTAATAGGTCAGGCTTAGACTTTAGTTTTTTCAACTAGGCCCGGTCTATTTAAGCAAAGCCCAGCTCGGCCCGGTTTATTCTCATCCCTAGTCATGGGGTTCAAATGGGTAGTAGTGGTGTGCAATTAAATGATCAAGAGCTTGAAACACCACAAGTTTGCACGCAAGGCGGCTTGAAAACTATTAACCTTAATGAAGAAGTTGGAACTCACACTAGTAAAAAATAGGCTTATTTGGTCATTTGGTCCTCACTACCAAAAAATCGCCTTTTAGCCACGGTCAAAACCGTAGCTAACACGCGATATAGCCGTAGCAAAAATATTTAGCCACGGTTCCAGAACTGTAGACAATGGGGGCGTTGCAAAATTTTAGCCACGGTCAAATTGTGCATTAGCTACGGTTTTTATATCCGTGGTAACAAAAATTAGCCACAGTGATACCGTGGCAAAACAGTTTTGTAGCTTTCCAAAATTAAAAATTTGCCACGGTTACAACCGTGACTAAAACGTGCGCCAAAATTTCCCGCAATTTCTTGCCACGGTCAAAATATGATAGTTAGCCACGGTCATCACTTTTTTAAATTTTGGGTTGATTTTTTAAAAAACTTTGCCACGGTTCAACCGTGGCTAATTTAACCTTTTTTTTTTTTTTTAAAAAAAACTTGCAGGTTGATTTCATACACCCTACTTTGGTGTTTTAACATCAATAATAAACATAACTGCAAAACATTTCATATATAATTGATAATAACGAGCAAAAGTCAATCCCAACATAAAGATGAAGTAATAAACAATTATAATACTCCTGCTACTTAACTCCAAAAAACAAATTATATAGTACTTGTGAAAAGAGTGCAACATTAATAAGTAAATACCCTTGAAAACTAAGATGGAGGAACATTATTGATGAACAAAGACAACTCATCACCAAATTTATGTTGCATGAACTTTTGCATAATTGCCAAATGATGTTGGGTTTGTTCAAGTTGACCGGTCGTTTGTGTAAGTTGTTCAGTTGTTTTTGTAAGCTTCTCTGTAGCCTGTGTAAGTTGTTCCTTTGTCTCTTCATATCCAATTAGTTTTTCTCCCAAACTTTCTACTTGCTTCTGTAAGTCTTCAACATTCTTTTCATTAGAGCTACCAACTTGAATAAAATTTGTGAAATGCCTACGCTTTCCAAAAGCAATAGTCGGACAAACCCCCAAACCCAAACCGCGTACTCGACCCGAGTGCTCAGCCCCATATACCTTTTCAATAGCATCATCAGTATATGCATTAATCTTTGATGCAGCACCAATTGTGGTGGTACGTTCTTTGTCTTCAGATAAGCTCTCTGAAATCTTCTCCTGTTAGTAATAAATATTATTGTTTATATATGTATAATGAGAAAGATATCAAGCCACTACACCGTGACATATAAAGTATTATGACATTGAGCAAACAAAATAAGCAGAATCTTTTGCAGAATGAGCAGAATAAGTATTATGACATATAAAACATAATTTTGATGAATGAGCAGAATGAGCAGAATGAGTAGAATCTTTTGCTTTTGTATAATTTAAACAGAATAAGCAGAATGAGTTTAAAAAAAAACATAACTGATTATTAAACAAATTCTACAAACTGCTCATTTATTTACAATCAAGTTCACATAATTTTGTCAACTATGTGTAACTCTTATACTACATGCAAAACATTTAATCAGTTCAACCAGATAAACATACAGCATACAACCAGCATAAACATTAAACAATCAGCATAAATAAAATCAGCATACCATCAGCATAAACAATTGGAATACAATCAGCATAATCAGCATTAAACAATCAGCATAATCAGCATTAAACAATCAGCATACAATCAGCATTAAACAATCAGCATAAACAATCAGCATTAAACAATCAGCATAAACAATCAGCATAAACATACAGCATACAACCAGCATAAACATTAAACAATCAGCATAAATAAAATCAGCATACAACCAGATAAACATTAAACAATCAGTTCAGAACTTTGATTTTGTAATCAGTTCGCATATTTTTGTCAATAATGTGTAACTCTTATACTACATGCACAACATTTAATTAACTTAACACACCCAAAAATATACTTACAGCTATGGCTTTTCCTTCTCCATTCACATAATTTCCATCCTTCCTTATTAAAGTTGACAAAATAACCTCGCTCCGACATACAGGCCTTCCTAATTGTAGTTCCTAACATCATAAATAAAATGTAAATTAAGAACTCATCAATAACAACTTTGTTGGGATACATAAATATTTTGAATCCACTTACCATTCGACGACCCCTTCTTGCGTTGCTCCTACTACCACCAGCATGTGAGACTTTAAGCTTCTTACGATTTTCGGTATTCTTCTCACTTTGTTGCTACAATTTTAAACTATGATAGTTAATACTTGTATCACAGAAATTTTTTAAGAATGTGAGGTTGTGTAAATAAACATTCTCGGTCTCAAATTGAAAACAACATTCTCAATCCCAATCTGTCTAAGAATCCGAAAAACATAAGCGAGGTAATTCATATACCTCATTCAACAGAATCCAAACAATAAAATGAATATATAACATTTCTAAAAGAATACTTGTAAAATAAATTTCTATAAAGAATGTGTACCTTCATTTTGTCACTTTTATAGTGATGCACAAAAGCAGTCCACTCAACAGGACCCACACCTGGAGGTGGTGGCATAGCAAGTATTTCTTCTTTAGTTTTCTTGGGGTAGAAGTATTTATTCCTTAAGCTATATTTATAGGATCTCCATCTATCCCCTAGTGTACTCCTCACCCATTTGATTCCAGCAACATAGTCAAACTCAAAATGTTTCTAGAAATGCATTTAAAGGTCAATATTTTTCTATAAAAGGCACATCAACAAACAAAAAAAATTAAAAAAGTCAAAATAATAACCTCAATACACTGCCATTGATCTATGCTACATTTTTCGGACATCTGATCCCATCTTTCAACTGATATAGGACAATAGGCTGACTTTTTAGCGACTTGGCCTAAGAACCTCACAAGTAAGTTTGTAGCATTATCGTCTCCTTGTCCATAAATGTTGAGTTCCACGATAACTTTTTTTGTCTTCTCCAAATGCCAAACCTCAGTTGCAACCATCTTTCGAGTTATAATTTCTTTGGTAGATGTATCTACCAATAGAGACAGATAAAGGTTAGTAAATATGTTGTAACAAGATAACCACCAAATAAATTAATATTTATAACATATATGACATTTTTACCTTTAACTTTGACAAGTAGAGGCTCATCTTTTTGTTCCTGAACTACATTTGAAGTTAAAGTAGGGTCAAATGTGTCATCATCGTCAAATGTGTCATCATGGGATGGACTACTAGTCATATTCACATATTGTTGTGGACTGTTAGTCATGTTCACATTTTGTTGTGGCTGAACAATTGGAATTAAGGAAGGTCCAGACTGATTGTTGTTACTTTGTTGATGTTGTGGCTGAACATTTGGTGGCTGAACATTTGGAATCAAGGAAGGGCCAGACAGATTGTTGTTACTTTGTTGGTGTTGTGGATGAACTTCATTTTCCATATTTACTTGAACTTCTAGCCCTCGTAACCTTTCTAACATATTTTTTCCTGAAGACTTGCGTTTTGACTTCATCTCAATGATCATCGAAAATGTTTTATCTGTTGCACCACATAAAACTTTTATATGATAGAGACGAACTATGAATGATAGTTTGCTATATTTTGTGCATCCAGGATAGAGTTCTTGATTCCCATCTTCCATCAATGCCTTAATTTTTTTGAACTCCTCAGTACCTATATTCTCTCTACTCGTCGGGTGCTCGCTATAAGGAAGATTTGATGTCCCTGAATCTTGAACTCCTTCTTGATCAACAAAGGCACCAAAGACATCATTTAACATATCTTGCATTGGATGTTGTCTAGTTGGCGGTGTTTCTACTTGGCCTTCTAATTCGACATTGTGATGAACATGTTCTTCCCCGTGCATGTTCCAAAATGTGTACTTGCTAGGAAAACCTTTTTGAAGGAGATGATGAAACACCTCGACTCTACTACCCAAGTTATCAAATCCACAACTAATACAAGGACACAGTATTTGTCCATTGATTGCTGCATTCGAAAAGGCAAAGTCCAAAAACTGGACCACCCCATCTAGGTACTCTTTTGATTTTATTGGCTTGTCAATCCAACTCTTATCAATCATAATTAAATGAATCTGTTTTGAATTTTTAAGGAAATAATTCAAGCAATTAACATATAAAATAAAATAATATAAGGTTTAAAACTTAATTTTCAACTAATTAATCATAAATAAATCACACATGTAAGTAATAATCTAATAGTCTTACGCATTCAATTTACTTTAACAAATGGACAACAATTGTTGTCTTTGTGCATTTCATTTTCTATAAATACGGGAAACCAATGAGTAAATTATTTTTTAGATAAGTTAGTCAATTAACAAACAAACCAATAAAAATATATGCATCAATTTCAAATAGCTACAGCAAAAGGAGAGAAATACTAACCCGAAATCTTTTTGAAGAAGCTTGTCTTGTTACGAGTGTAGAAAATCAAGTGCTTCAGCTGTGCTTGTGTTCTGCAAATATACAATACATCAAATAGTATCATGCGTTGACACTAGTTTAAATCATGTTGATAATAACCAAACTTCAAGTTCAATTCTGTGAGGGAATCGGAAAACAACACAACGGAGAGGCACAAGGCACCTAGGCAACCTAGCAAAAACAAAGAACAAGGCAGGAAGCAAAAACGCCCAGCCAAAACCACCTAAAAAACAAGACAACAAACCAGCTCCCAAAAGCAAAAACAGACCCCTTGCTGCACGAATAAAACACAACCCCTAGCCTACCAAACGTGAGGCTGCTAAAATTTCAGCAGCTTATTATCATAAAACCAAATATTAGCAGCTTATTATCACACTCAAACGTGAGGCTGCACATAAAATTTCAGCAGCTTATTATCATAAAACCAAATACTACCAAACGTGAGGCTGCACATAAAACCATAAACCACAAATTTCAGCAGCTTATTATCACACTCAAATTTCAGCAGACTGTACACTAGGATAATATTATTATGACTGTACACTATGCACAAACCACTTTCAGCTCAACATTATTACAAACACATCATGTTCACAAATCAGAACACAAAACCCCAACACACAATATAACAAAAAGCATCCAATTTTTAATGCATCAAAGAGAACCCATATACCAACATAAACACACATAATACATAAGCACATAACAAGAGAACCCATGTGGAAAATCAAATCTAAAGTAAAAATTTCGATAGGAATGGAAGAAAAATGAAGGAGGAAAACAAGAAGGAAAAAAAATTTGACGAAAAGGATTAATACCTGGTAGATGCGACGATGATGAAAAGGAATTTCGATAACAGTAACGGCAGCGTGAGACACAGGGAAGGAGCAGTAATGACCGGAGATTGCGACGGTAACGGAGATCGCGGCGGTGATGCTGGAAATCGTGACAATAGAACTGGTGTACGGCGAATATGAACTGGTGTACGGCGAAATCGAACTGATTGAGAGGGGGCGAAAGAGGATGGTAACAAACTAATTTGGGGTTTTCTAACTAGATGAACAAACTGATTTGGGGATTAGGTTTTAGGGAAGAAAGATGGGATTAGGTTTTCTGAAAAAAGACATGACTTTGGGGAAGAAAGATGGGATTAGGTTTTCTGAAAAAAGACATGACTTTGGGGAAGAAGAAGAAAGAACTGATTTTGGGGTTTTTTGATGAGAAGAAAGATTGAAAGGAGTGGGGTTAATTACTGGCGCGGCAATGAAGGGGAAAGACTGAAATTTTTGGGAAAAAAAAGTGTGGGAAAGACTGAAAATGTGACGCGCCCCTTTTAGTGGGAAAGTGTGGGAAAGTCTGAAAATATTATCCACGGTCAAAACAAACAGTGGCAAGTTTAGTGTGGCAAGTGGCCCCTTTTATGGATTTTAGTTGTTATCCACGGCTAAATAAAAACGTGGCAATTTTAGTGTGGCAAGCAGCCTCTTTTTTGGTAGTGCCTCTAAATAATTTTCATTTTTCATTTTGGTCTCATATCTCGAAAAATCTACATTTTGGTCCCCTTGCTTTTTCTCCGTTATTCAAAAAGGTCCCTGGCTGTTAACTTTAACCCCAAATGTCTATGGTGGACCAACCTTAAGAGTGGTCCACCATAGATTTTATTAATTATTTTTAATTTAAATCGTTTGATTTTTTTAATTAAAAGAGGACCATTATATTAAGTAGGTCTATTTTATCTTACGATGTACCACCAACATCTAACCTTTTTTTTCCTTTTCATCATCTTCATCAATCATATTCATACATTCATACAAACAAGCCCAGAAAAAAAAATTAAAACAATTTTTTTTTGGGATCTCCTCTTTTTTTCCTTCTCTTCCTCCTTCCTCCTTCTATTCATCACCAGATTCAACTCACCGTGAAGTTGAACCACTACGTCCAGCCAAAAGAAAATCAGATCACCACGACCGTCAACAGGATCACAATTACGAACACGACCGCCACCAACACCGCCGTCACCACCACCGAACAGAGTCTTCATCGAAGAAATCATCAGATCTAGTTACCAATTCCACGTCTAGGAAATCATCAACAACCCATTGTATGTAAGATGATGTTTGAATATTTTATGTCAAATTGCTTGAGTGTGCAAATGACCATAATGGGTTTTAATATGTTTGTATATATAGATCAATTTTCTCATTTATTTAGGTTTTTCTCATTCATTTATTTTGGTTAATATAATACTTGTTAATTAATATGATAGGTTGATACATTCAGTCAAAAAAAATGGATGCGTTGTCGCGTTGATACATTTGCGACATTTCTTTTTGTTTCATCAGCTTTGGTTTTTTTATTTTAATGCTAATTGATTAAAGAAAATACTGTCAAATAAGTTGATTAAGTAAAAGGTAATAATAGAAAGAAAAAAATTAAGAGCAACTGACTCAAAATAATAATGGGCCTTCAAAGCAATCTATTTTTTTATGACTATTACTTTTTTTCATCATATCACCTTCTCACACGTCTTATTTTTTTTTTTACAAAAATGCTCATAAGGTTTTGGATTATATAATTCAAAATATGCTTATATATAAGCAGCACTCAGAATTTCTTTCATTTCAGCAGTTGCGAATTTCGCTTTTCAAAACAACAAAAAACAAAGTAAAAAAATGATAAAACATTCCAAATAAAAATAAAAAAGATATAAAAATACCACCAAAAAATTCTAAAAATCAAATAAAACTAATGCAAATTTTTTTTGGATTTATTTGAGAATATGAAAAAATTTAAAAAAAAATGAAAAATAAGTCTAAACGATGGAATTTTGGATTTTGAGGGGCGGAGTCCCGTAAAAAGTTTCGGAGCAATCTGATCAAGTAGCCCAAAAACCGGAGTTTTGACGAAGAACAGCTAACAATGATCTAAAACAGAAGGATGAAAGTTAGAAAGATTAATATGGTACCTAAACTGACTATCCATGTTACAAACATGCTCAAACTTTATGCTGATATAGTTCAGATTATAAAATTTGAACCGTTTTTCCCCTAAATAAGGGTGTTTATAGTGGGTGTTTGGATTCTATAATAATAAAAAACATGGAACGCGCACTATTTTTTTAGGTTTTCGGATTATAAAATCCGAATTGCTGAAAAACTCATTTTTCCACCCCATAACAAAGGAAAAACTCAATTCATATTCAAAAATTCGAAAATCACATGAGCATTTTCGTAAAAAAAAATAAAAAAATAGGGCGCGCGAGAAATGAATAGAGTGAGAAAAGTAATAGTGATTTTTTTATTAGCAAAGAAGCACATTTCTTTTCTTATCCCTAACTTCGGGACAATGGTATTGTGGCACAGAACAGAAACAAAGTTCTGCAAGAAGAAAAGGGTAAAGCAGTAAAATATCATGTGACTTTCATTGAATTGATTTTAGCTAGACGCAAAAGCTACACATAGCAGCTTCAGCTGGAATCGATTTTCAAACGAAGAATCACATTTTTAACTTATTGTCAAATATCCTTAAAAATGCCACGAAATCCCGTTTGCAATAAGAATCGTATTTTATCTTTTTGTTTTTTCAAGTTTGTACGTCCTTTAATTAATAAAATACGAACATACTTGGATTTTCTTATCACGTTCTTCATATACTCGGTTGTTAATCTTTTTTAATATTTAAATGATTATTTTGACACTCTTTAATGTTTAATAAAGGACTAACTCATATGAAGAAGAAAAAAAAGAAGATTAGTATAAAAAAGGAAAGAATTATAATCTTTTTAAAGATTCCAACAAAAGTAATAGCTTATATTCTTCTTCCATTATCTAGGTAGTAGCCGGGTAGAGCATGAACTAGTATATATACCTTGTCTTTCCTTCTTCCATTATCTATTACTCTAGTTTCACTCAATCATTATTATGTCATCAAATGAAGTAAAATGATTTGATAAAGAACAATATGTGTGAAAAACATTGTTATGAAAAAGAGTTTTCATATTAATTTATGTCTTGGCGAAAGATATTAAAATATTGAACATAATTCAAACCTCCCATTCTTGTGTTTCCACCACATTCAGAGTGGAGGTTGGACATTTATTAAAGCAGTTTGGCAACACTTCGGCTTTATCTTTGATGGAAAGCATAAAATGACATTTACAATTGGATTCGCATATTTGTGTGGCTGAAATATACCTTTGAGAAATCAGAATAAACACATTCTTTTTGGAGTCATTGCGTGGTGCATTTGGCTGCATAAATCACCTAGTTTTCTCAGATTTTTTTTTATCTTATGGAGATCCGAGGTCTTTTGGTTGGCATGAGTAGGGCTGAAATTGTGTATCCGCATATGCAAAATAGGTATTCTCCATTTCAGGTAATACTACAAGAAAATCACGATGTACCCGTTGCTTTTTTTGACATTACCCATGACAAAGTCATGGGGAAACATGATTTATCCATGAACTACCCACAACCAAAAGCCCATATGGATAATGCAATGCTAAATACTATTATCATTTCTAATATAAATACAAAACTAAGAACAAAATTTATCAAATACAATGGTAAATACTGAAGTACTAAATTATAAATGCTAGATGAAACTATTACCGTACATGTTAAACTTAGATTTTGAAATTCATACATATGAAGAACGCTCATGCATAGATTTTTATAACTTTCTTGAGCAGTTATACAACACAAGAAATATGTCCTTGAACTGCAGAACTGCAACACAAACCACCTCAAAAAAATGTCCAAAGCTTCTATAAGTTCCTAAGCAATGGATGAAAGTTCCTGTAATGTGAAATAGAAGATTGTATCATACACTTGAATCTTGAAGAAACACAGAATGAAAAACCAGCATTCTATTACACACATACCATTTCATGGCCACTAAATCTCAGTATTTCATTGCTGCAAGGAAATTACGCATTAAAATTGATCAGATAATGACAAATAAAATCTCAGTATTTCATCTATGCAAGGAAATTATGCATTAAAACTGATCAGATAATGACAAATAAATGAGGGCACAATTGAGTAACCTGAACGTACTACCATTGCAAAAGAGGCTCAAATCAGCAATTGTGCAACTTCAGCAAAACTACTTAACTCGAAAAATTTCCTAGATAACGAGTTAAATAGATCAACCCACTTGGGTTGGCCTGGTGGTATTAAATGGGGATCTGGGAGTGTGCTCCTCCTCAAGGTCTCGGGTTTGATTCTCCTCGATGTCAATTTGAGTGGGCTAATTTAGTTTCTTCAAAAAAAAAAAAAAAGTCAAATAGATCTTTACCCTCTTCTGCAGAGAGTTCAAAACCTATAGTAACATCATGTTCAGGAAAATAACAAAGACAAAAGAATAACATAATACAACATTTAAAGTCAGAACATACCATATTATAAAGATGAACATTATCTATCCAAGAGTCTAGAGTATTCAATACACATATTCTCTCATATGCTTCTTATTTTGACCAAAATATTTCAATATCAGACAAAATGCCCTACAATAAACCATTTCAAGAAAGTTAAACCATTGAAAAAGAAAAAACAACATTAACAACTAGAACTTTTTGAAATGACTTAGCCAAAAATATGATGATGTCAACCAATTCTAACCCATTTTTAAGCATACTCGGATATTAATACCCTACAGAAGTTAGTACTTATTTATAAATAAAACCAAACGCCACTAATAAAAACAAAGCTGGAGGCAAAAAGTTTCATCGGGACTGTTACTGGATGAGAGCAATTCCTCCTCCTCGCATAGATAGCGGACCTGATGTTTGTACTGGAGCAGCAGCAAAATTAGGTGAATTTTCTGTTGCTTATGCTTATGGTGGTGATCATCGCTGGTCTCGTGTATGGAAGCTCCAGGTTGCAGAACGAATTCGTTTGTTTGATGTGGCTGCTACAACATGACCGTCTCATTGTGGAGATATTGTTGAAAATACCTTGCATGTCCTTGAATGATACAGAGTATTGGGCGACAACGTGTCATGCCTTGCGGTCTTGGAGAAACAAGTTGAGTCATGATAGTGAAGCTACGATGTCTCTTAACTCATGGAAGGAGATTACAACGAGGGTTAATTGTTACATGGACTATCAATATAATCATCCTCTGATTGCTAGCTAGTAGTAGTAGTAGAATGGTGGAGAATATTTCATGGAAGCCACTGAAGATAGGATGAATCCGTCTCAATACCAATGGTGCTTCTAAAGGGGATATATAGCTGGTTGTGGAGGAGTGTTGCAGGGTGAAAATGGGGAGTGGATTTGTGGTTTGTCGAAAGGATTAGGGAGTTGTGATGCGTACGTAGTTGAGCTTTGGGGAGCGTTTGAAGTTGGCTAGAGCTTGTGGTTTTAATAAAGTGGAGCTTCATGTTGATTCCTGGGTAATGGCCACTACTCTCTCTTCCTCAAACGTGCGAACGGAAACAGCTTGGAGTTTATTGCAACATATTAGACGGTTGTTAGATAAGAATTTGGAGGTCCGAATTTGTCATTTGTACATAGAAGTTAATGCTTGTGCCAACGCTCTTGCAAATATAACTTGTGATAGAGGTTTCACTTTGATGTTATATGAGCATTGTCCTGCTCAAATTAGTATGTTATTTTTAACTGATTTAACTGGCATTATTACTCTGCGTCTTGTTAGGCAGTAGTTTTTTTCATTGTTGGGCTTAGTCCCTCTTGTTATCCAAAACAAAAAGTTATTACTTTTCTCATCTTACGAGGTTCTCGCGTGCCCTATTTTTTATGTATATAAAACGAAGACAGTAACTTCCCCCATTTCTACATTTTTATGTTTGAACATTTGGTTTATGTTTTAAATTTAATGTTTGAAAATTGTGTTGTTTCTTATCGTTTCCATTAAAGTATTTATTTTATACGATCACAAATGCATGTTTATATCAAATTTTTACCATATGTATGTATCAGCCAAAAAACAAAGTTTATGTCTCTGTGCTGAGACAGTTCGGATTATATAATCCGAACTGAGTTTTTCCTTTGTTATGAGGTGAAAAAATGAGTTTTTCACCAATTCGGATTTTATAACCCGAAAACCTGAAAAAATAGGGTGTGTTCCTTGCTTTTTTCGGATTATATAATTCAAAAACCCCATAAACACCCTTTTGCAGGGGAAAAACAGTTCGGATTATATAATCTGAACTGTATCAGCACAAATTCTGAGTCTGTTTATAACATAGATAACCAGTTTAATGACAATATTAATCTTCTTAACTATCATCCTTCTGTTTTAGGTCATTGTTAGTTGTTCTTAGTCAAAAATCTGGTTTTCGGGCTACTTGATCAGATTGCTCTGAAACTTCCCCAGAAAATAAAAAAAAAAATCAAGGATCAAGACTCCCGTAGAAGAGACCTTTTACGGGACTCCGCCCCTCAAAATCCAAAATTTCATCGTTTAGACCCATTTTTCCTTTTTTTTTAAAAAAAAATTTCATATTCTCATAAAAATCCGAAAAAATTTGCATTAGTTTTATTTGATTTTTAGAATTTTTTGGTGGTATTTTTATATTTTTATGATTTTATTTGATTGGTTTTTATCATTTTTTTACTTTGTTTTTTGGTTGTTTTTAAAAGCAAAAATTCAAAACTGTTGAAATGGGAGAGGTTCTGATTGCTAATTATACATAAGCATATTTCTGATTATAAAATCCGAACTTAGTTTGGATGTGTTCGGATTTTAAAATCCGAGGGGTATTTTAGGGAATAAAATAGGGCGCGTGAGAAACGCATAGAGTGTGAAAAGTAATAGCCAAATAAAATGTCCTAGTTTTTCAAAGTTTCTTTTGCCAAACTAGGAAATTTTTACCAGATTAGTATTTTTATGAATTTTTTTTTGTTTTATTTATAAAAAATCCAATTAAAATTATCAAATCTCCTATTTTTTTTTTTTTGGATAAGAATAATATTAAAAAACAAAAAGAAAAATATTGGGTGGTCCACATTGCACACCCCCATTAAAATAAAGGAAGACAAGAAAACAAAACGTGATTGAAATATGTTGTGTGAAACTGTTTGCAATGTTAATATTTATATTATTCGATGGAAGAAGATAACACAAGTGCTCACAAACTCATTGTTGTGTTATGAATTAAGTGAGTTCGGTTTGATTCCCCTTGATAGCCATTTTGGTTTTCTTTTTTTTTTTTGCAATTTTCATATTTTTAAACACATGGACACGCGGGGGGCCTCACTCTGTCTCGCCACTGCAAGTGGCGTGACAACCACTAAAAGACAAAAAAAAATTACAAAACAAGTGGCGTGATAACCACAAACAATCTCCAACACCACTTCCCCAACGCCAAATCAAACTCCATAATCCTTCTAACCACCAAACCCCTTGAATCCCTAATCGAACAGACCTTGTCCCAATTAATCCAATGAATTTTACGGAAAAAAAAAATTAAAAAGGGATTCAATTAGAGAACCAATACCTATGAGAGCATTTAAGAAGGAAAGAAAGTAAACTCATAACGATGACAAGACAGATTTAATAAGCACAGGATGACCAACCATATATAGGTTCTTACTCTTCCATAACGATTTTTTTTATATTGTCAAGTAACAGTTGAAGGTGAGAAAAACACACAAGAAGGGGGGGGGGGGGGTTGAATTGTGTGGGTAAAATCTTTTCCTTCTCAAAACTTATGTTAAGTTCAGAATCTGATATAGATCAGTTCTGAACCTTTTTCAGAGTTTGTTAGCAGCGGATTATGAAGTAAAGAGAGAGGGAAAGAAAGACACAATGATTTTTATACTAGTTCCTTCCATAATCCGGAAGTAGTCTAGTCCCCCTGTCACTTACAGGAGATTTAACTATAATCAAACTGATTACAATTGCTCAAAGCACAAAGGTAAGAGTCTTCAATGCTCAAACACCTAGTAAGAGACTTCTAATGCTCAAGACACACAGTCAAGAGACTTCCAATGCTCAAGACACAAAGTCAAGAGACTTCCAATGCTCAAGACACAAAGTTAACAGACTTCCCTGCTCAAAGCACAAAGCTAAGAGACTTCTAATTGCTCAATACACAAAGTAAAGAGACTTCTGATTGCTCAGCATGCAGGCTAAGACTTTGGGTTTCAAACTGATTTTACAACAGAAAATAAGTTTGTGTTGAACACTTATCAAATATCAGAGGTGTTCACAAAATACAACTCAAATTAGACTCTAACACTTAAGGAATTCTAAGATAAACAAATTGTAAGAATTCCTAAGTTGTTTTGTGACAGATACGAAAAATAGAGTGTTTGCAGTTCAGGTTTTGCAGGCTTGTATATCTGTACAGAGTCTTATGTTCTTCTTCAAATCTTCACTCTTTTATAGAGGGTAAAAGAGCTGTTGAGATTTGATCAGAATTGTAGCAAAGAGCCGTTGCAAAGAGAGGCTAGGTCCAGCTGATTTTGTGTGCGTAAAAACAGAGCACACAAAGTTTGAATCCTTTCCTTAAAAGATGGAGAATGTTTCTGTGAAGGAGGCAACAATTCCAAAGAGTTGTTCTGACATTGCAGGCTTTACTGTTGACAGAGACAGCTGCTTTTCCTTAAAGAACTCAGACATCAGAAGCTTCTTCAGGAACAGTACTTCAGAAGCAGATCTTCAGACTCAGCCTTCAGAATCACTGTTCATCAGACGCACTTCTTCAGACGTTGACTTTTGTTGAACTTCAGACTCACCCTTCAGACGTTGACTTTCGTTGACCTTCAGACTCAGCCTTCAGACGTTGACTTCTGTTGACCTTCAGACTCAGCCTTCAGAAGCACCCTTCAGACGCAGTCTTCAGACTCTGCCTTCAGAAGCACCCTTCAGACGCAGTCTTCAGAAGCTGCTTCAGACCCAGTTTTGCTTCAGACTTGCAACAAGGCTTCAATGCTTTCCTTCTTGCTCTTAGCTTGTTCTTCCATAACCAGTATTAATTACAAAACATTAAGAACATGGTTCTGCATACTTAGAACAAAGCATTAGCAATTCCAATTTTCTTTTTAACACTTTGTTATCATCAAAACCCAAAAGAGAGTTGTTCATACATTTTGTTCCAACAATCTCCCCCTTTTTGATGATGACAAACATAAGTATTAATAGAAAATTGTTGTTAATTTAATTAACAAGTTAACAACAGGGTGTGAGGTTTGCAAGCTCCCCCTTAGTCTGATAATCCACAAGGTGAGGTTTGCAAGCTCCCCTTGATTCTTATCCAAGTTAATTAAATTTAACTTAAAACAATAAGTTGAAATTATCACTCAGAATTATAAATAACAAGCTGACTTCAGGTTGTGAGGTTTGTAAGCTCTCCCCCTAAGTCTGATAATCCACAGGATGAGTTTTGTAAGCTCCCGGAGTCTTATACAAGTTATTTAAATTCATTTTAACTCACTAAGAGTAATGTATCTCACAAAAATCAAATCAAAGGCTAAGAGTTATTAAACTGTTCTCATAAGTTAATTTTAATCAGAAAATTAACTTATGTTCTGAGCTTAGGAGCCTTACTCCCCCTCATAAGTTAATTAACTGACATAATTTTTAACTTATATTCTGAGCTCAGGAGCCTTAATACTTGTTTACTTCTACTCCCCCTTTTGTCATCAACAAAAAGAAAATTTTCAGAATTTTTAAGAGAGTTTGAAAACATGTGAGATAAAAATGCAATCATATAGGTAATCAAGCAGCAAAGATAAGCATCAGAGCAAGCTTGATCATACATGAAGTATATAACATTGCATTTGAAAATCAGAGAATGTTGTTCAGAATTGTTCAGTATCACTTAACTGGTTTTAGAAAACTGAAAACAGATCATTTTGTTCATAGCATTTTTGTTCAGTACATTCTGTTTAGTATCACTGAACTATTTTAGACAAAATTGTTCAGATCATATACCAACTAAAAGTTTTAGCACAACTGAACTCTTTTTCAGAAAACTAAAAAAAATATAGCATTTAGCTCAGTGCTTCTGAACTCTTTCAGACATAACTGTTCAGAGTTTTTAAATAAGGATCTGAGAAACTGAACATGTCTGATACCAAAGAGAGACTTTCAGACAGAACTGTGCAGAGTTTTTTAAATATGTTTTGAAAAACTGAACATGTCTGATATCAATTTGAGCAATTTTGATGAAAAAAATGTGTCTGTGTTTTTGTTAAAACATTTCATAACTGAAAACAGAAAAACACATTTGCATATTGATGACTTTGGGAGGGATAAAGTGTAACTTTCAAAGCTTAATTCATCATTGCCCAGCTGTTATTACTTATCAGATTCTGACCAAAAACTAGTTAACTATGCAGATACAGAAGTCAGAAGTCCAGATTCTGAAACTCAGACTCTGAAGTCTTCAGAAGCTGAACTCAGACTTTGAGAGTCTGTTAAGTCTTAGCTTCTGTTAGACTTCAGATTCTCAGTTTCTTATTCAGAGTAAAGCAAATTTTTCCAAAAGATGAAATGCATTGTTCAGATTCGTTTTAATAAGTTTAAATCTATCTTTGAACAAAATCTCTTAATAAAATGATGTTTAAGTTCAAAAATGCTTAGCTCTTGAATGTAGAATTGGAATTTTTAGACATACAGATTACAACAATGTTATCACAAAGAAGATTATGCTGATTTCATGAATCTGATAGTTTCCCAACTCATGTAGAATCTATTAAGAATAACTGAGAACTAAACATACCTCAGTAGAGCTACTGATCTACTTCTCCTTGTTCATTAAGTTTGTTGCTGAACACCCATTTTTGTTCCAGCAATGTTCTTGATTGGCTTTAGGAGAAATGTCAGATTCTGAGAGGTTTTTCAGCTTTGGACATTCTTCAGACTCATGTTCTGGTTCAGGTTCTGGTTCAGGTTCTGAAGTGTCCTCTGAGAGCTGAATCTCATTACCAGTGATCAAGTCTTTGTGGTTTCCTCCAGATTCCACAGTTCATCCCTCTTTCATGGTCAGGGTTTGGAACATAGACTTGTTTTCTGTCATGCAATCCCAGCAGCCATTGCCCAGGCACCAGAACTTCACCTTTTCTTTGGTTGTTCAGCATATCTACAATAGAAATAATCTTAGACCTAGGTACCCATATCTTTATGGGTCCTCTTGGGTTAGTCCTGAAAGGTTTAGTCTTTTGCACCTTATGTCTGGAGTTATAATACTCAGACTTGTTCAGATACCTTGGATATAAATCCTTTAATCTTGAATAAGTCTTAGTATCAGACACTGAGTTCTTCAGAACCTGAGTTTTCAATGGTCTTGACTCAGATTTCTTCAGAACCTGAGACTTGAAAGTCTTTGGTTCTGATTTCTTTAGAGTCTGAACCTTTGAAGACTTTGGTTCTGTCTTCTTAAGAACTTCAGTTTTGTCAGCCCCTGACACAAGGCAAACTTCAGTTTGACCTTTCTTAATGCAAACAGAAACAGATGACAGATTGGCTTTCTTTTGTTTGCTTTGCCTGACATTCTGAGATTTATAAGGTTTTGAATAAGCTGGTTTATTATTCCTTGAAGGTTTCATAAACTCAGTCTTAGTAAAATTTGAGTTTGAATTTTTCAGACTCTGAGACTTACTTGTTCCAGGTTCTGAACTATTCAGACTCTGAACATTTTCAGGTTTAGAGTCTGATTTTCTCATAGTCTTAGGCTTAGGACCTTTTGGTTTAGACTTTGGCAAAGTTTTAAATTTTGCCTTCATCTTTCCCTTAGGTTCAGAAGCTTCAGATTCTGAGCAGTTCAGAACCTCAGACTTAGCAGTCTTAGTTTCTGTTAACTTCTTTATCTCAGAACTGTTAGAAGCAGGCACAAAGCATACTTTAGAGCCTTTCATAATATCTTCAGAACAGGATGGAAGGTTTGTTTCATTTGAAAAATTAAATGAATCATTTTTGAAACCAATTCATTCTCCTTTGTTTCTGTTGATATTATAAATCATAGAAGCAACTTTGCTTCTGTTGATTCCAGCCAAAATAAAGTCTTGAAGAGCAATTTCTTCTTCACTTAAAAGCTTATCAACTTTCTTATCAGTCAGTTTTACAAGAAGAGCATTGTTCTTATCTTTTAAGTCATAGATGTGACTTTGAGCTTCTTCTTGTTTTCTTTCAAGCAGTTCAAAATCATTTTGCAAAGTTTTAAATTGCTTTGACTTGTTAAGATAATGACTGGTAAGATCTTTGACAGTTTTAATAAGTTCAAATCTAGTGAGTTTAGAATATACCTCATTATCATCATCTGAGTCTGAACCTGATTCTGTATCAGAAGATACAGTTACAACCAAATCCAAATTGGCTTCATCTTCATCTTCCTTGTCAGATTCTGATTCAGCCTCTGTATCTGAAGATATTGTTGCAACTACAGCCAAGTTGCCTTCTTCTTCATCTTCCTTGTTTCCCTCATAGGTAGAACACAGAGAATTGAAGATGGCCTTTGCAGTTGACTTATCATTCAGCTTTAGATACTCATTGTGAGGTAGAGAGTTCACAATGATATCTCTTACTCTTCTATGCTTTTTATAAATCATTCTTTCAGCATCTGAGAGTGTCTTTCTGTCAGTTGTTACACCTTCTTCATCAATAGGAACAGTGATACCATCTTCAATGATATCCCATAGAGTGTCATCAACACCAATAATGTGACTGAATATCCTGCTTTTCCACCAAGAAAACTCTTCAGGTTTACCAGTAAACAAAGGAGGTTCATGGTGAGAATATGATTGCTTCTCATCTGTATCATAATCATGTGATACAGAAGCACCACCACTTCTTTGAGAGGATTCACCGGAATCATCAGAAGTCATGTTTTTCTCAGGATCAATACTGATTCACTGTTAAGTGATTGAATATCAGAATCAGGGGCTCTGATACCAACTGAAGGTGAGAAAAACACACAAGAAGGGGGGGTTGAATTGTGTGGGTAAAATCTTTTCCTTCTCAAAACTTATGTTAAGTTCAGAATCTGATATAGATCAGTTCTGAACCTTTTTCAGAGTTTGTTAGCAGCGGATTATGAAGTAAAGAGAGAGGGAAAGAAAGACACAATGATTTTTATACTAGTTCCTTCCACAATCCGGAAGTAGTCTAGTCCCCCTGTCACTTACAGGAGATTTAACTATAATCAAACTGATTACAATTGCTCAAAGCACAAAGCTAAGAGTCTTCAATGCTCAAACACCTAGTAAGAGACTTCTAATGCTCAAGACACACAGTCAAGAGACTTCCAATGCTCAAGACACAAAGTCAAGAGACTTCCAATGCTCAAGACACAAAGTCAAGAGACTTCCCTGCTCAAAGCACAAAGCTAAGAGACTTCTAATTGCTCAATACACAAAGTAAAGAGACTTCTGATTTCTCAGCACGCAGGCTAAGACTTTGGGTTTCAAACTGATTTTACAACAGAAAATAAGTTTGTGTTGAACACTTGATCAAATATCAGAGGTGTTCACAAAATACAACTCAAATAAGACTCTAACACTTAAGGAATTCTAAGATAAACAAATTGTAAGAATTCCTAAGTTGTTTTGTGACAGATACGAAAAAACAGAGTGTTTGCAGTTCAGGTTTTGCAGGCTTGT
The DNA here is from genome assembly GCA_018208015.1 of Medicago ruthenica. Classification (NCBI taxonomy): domain Eukaryota; kingdom Viridiplantae; phylum Streptophyta; class Magnoliopsida; order Fabales; family Fabaceae; genus Medicago; species Medicago ruthenica. The sequence continues at coordinate 30,451,928 of CM031377.1, read as the reverse complement.
ATATCTCTACAGAGTCTTATGTTCTTCTTCAAATCTTCACTCTTTTATAGAGGGTAAAAGAGTTGTTGAGATTTGATCAGAATTGTATCAAAGAGTCGTTGCAAAGAGAGGCTAGGTCCAGCTGAGTTTGTGTGCGTAAAAATAGAGCACACAAAGTTTGAATCCTTTCCTTAAAAGATGGAGAATGTTTCTGTGAAGGAGGCAACAATTCCAAAGAGCTGTTCTGACATTGCAGGCTTTACTGTTGACAGAGACAACTACTTTTCCTTAAAGAACTCAGACTTCAGAAGCTTCTTCAGGAACAGTACTTCAGAAGCAGGTCTTCAGACTCAGCCTTCAGAAGCACTGTTCATCAGACACACTTCTTCAGACGTTGACTTCTGTTGACCTTCAGACTCAGCCTTCAGACGTTGACTTTTGTTGACCTTCAGACTCAGCCTTCAGACGTTGACTTTTGTTGACCTTCAGACTTAGCCTTTAGAAGCACCCTTTAGACGCAGTCTTCAGACTCTGCCTTCAGAAGCACCCTTCAGACTCAGCCTTCAGAAGCTGCTTCAGACCCAGTTTTGCTTCAGACTTGCAACAAGGCTTCAATGCTTTCCTTCTTGCTCTTAGCTTGTTCTTCCATAACCAGTATTAATTACCAAACATTAAGAACATGGTTCTGCATACTTAGAACAAAGCATTAGCAATTCCAATTTTCTTTTTAACACTTTGTTATCATCAAAACCCAAAAGAGAGTTGTTCATACATTTTGTTCCAACAACAGTTGCCCAAAAAGACATAAGACGAGGATTCTCTCCAATCGGAAGACCTAATACACAAAAGGGATATGACCAATTTTACAATCTAGAACCACCGCGGCTTCCACAAACCAAGACTCAAGCACATAAACACCAACAAGCATACTCTCTTATGAAAATTAATAATATCTTGCAAGTTTATTAATTAAATTAATTGGTGTATACATCATTAAAATAAGAGAAATGATATTTGTACAGTAGTTTATGAAAATTAATAATTGTCTTGCAAGTTTATGAATAATTGTTTAGGCATCTCTCTCTTTCTCTATCTATCTATCTATCTATCTATCTATCTCTCTCTCTCTCTCTCTATCTATCTATCTATCTATCTATCTATCTATCTATCTATCGATATCTAATCTATCTATCTCCTTCTCTCTCTCTCGCTCTCTCTCTCTCTCTCTCTCTCTCTCTCTCTCTCTCCTTCTCTCTCTCTTCTCCCTCTCTCTCTCTCCTTCTCTCCTCTCTCTCTCTCTCTCTCTCTCTCTCTTCTCTCTCTCTCTCTATCTCTCTCTCTCTCTTCTCTCTCTCTCTCTCTCTCTCTCTCTCTCTCTCTCTCTCTCTCTCTCTCTCTCTCTCTCTCTCAGGGTCTTACTGTGTTCTTACTCTTTTTATTCATTATTTTCCTCCCTGTTATTTTTGTCCTTAAAGAAAAGAAAATGTTGTCCCAAAGGTTGTATAAATATCATTTCTTTTAAACTAATATATACATTATTTAAATTAAACAAATCTACCCTAAATAAAAGGAAAATAAAAACTAATTTAATCTAAAAATAAAAATCTAAACCTAATCTAAAAACTAATCCTTATCTAACAAAATTTGAAAATAAAATAAAAAATTAAAATTAAAATCTAACCTAAAAAAAAACAAATAAACTAAATATATACAAAATAAAGAAAGTGAATAGTCAAATGTATTTGATATAAATTTAGACCAAGTACATTTTACTTTTTGTGTTATCCATCTAACATTTGGACTTTACACCCTATTAAATAATGAGAGATAATATTTTTAATGGTAGAAATGATCAACTAACAAAGTAAATAAGTTAAGTACTTCTTTTGTCTATATTTTTTTAGGGGTAAAGAAGTTTTTGCTCCCTATAAAATTTTCAAATTTCAAGTTTTAGTCCCTCTAAATTTTTTCATCAATTTTGGGTCCTTAAAAGATTTTTCGTCACATTTTTTGGCCCATACATTTAAGTAAATTCATGCGCATCCTTCAAATTTTTGATGTCTTTCTTAATAGTCATGTTTAATACATTATAGAAATCACTCTTGTAAAAGTTTAATTATTTTTAACAAATGATAAATTAAATATGAATTTTTACATTTCTGCTTAAAAATTTATATTTAATTCATAAGGAATAAATTAAATTTGAACTTTTAATTCACACAAAATTTGATGCAGATATAGTACAAATCATTAGGTGAAATATAAATATAAATATATTAGTATTAAACTTTTTTTAGGTGAAATATAGTATTAAACTTATCCAGTATTTGTAAAAAAAAAACTTAACCACTAAGTAAATCAAAAGATCACCAATTGCATTAATCAAAAGTTAAATTAATAATTGTCTTGCAAGTTTATAAATTAAATTTATTTCTTGTTCCATATATCATTAAAATAAGAGAAATAATATTTGTACAACCATTTAAAAATAGTTTTTGAGACAATTCTATCTTAGACTCATATTGTGTTCTTATTCTTTCTATTATTTCCCTCTCTATTATTTTTGTCCAAAAAAAAGTTATACCGAAATCGTTGTATAAGTATATTCTCTTAAACTAAGACATACATTAGGTAGAGAAATGATATTTCCCTTTAACTAATACATAAATTAGATATAGAAATAATATTTACATAACCATTTTATTGAACAATTTTTTGGATAACCTTTTTTTACCTTTTATTTGAAAAAAAAAACCTATAGTAAAAAAAATGAAGAGAGAAAGTAAAAATATAAAATGAATACAAATACGAAAGAGAAATATATAAATAAAACAAATATAATTTCTCCATTATACTAGTATTTGTGAAGAAGAAAAAAAAACAAACTTAAGTCAATTAGTAGTATTGGAGTTGTGAATTTTCCTTATTATTGTCTGTCTCACATTTTCTCTCTCTACATCCTAGTCTCTCTCTTTCTCTTTCTCTTTCTCTTTCTCTCTCTCATTCAAGACAATGCATGTCTTCTTCTACCTATAAATTGAAGACAATGCTTTTGCTTCAGATTCATCCACACAACTCTTTCTTCACTTGCTAAGAACTTTTGGTGACAATCATGGCTGTTGATAAGAAGTATACTGAGCTAGTTTTGGAAGATGGTACGAAATTACCTGTTGGATTCAGGTTTGATCCAACTGATCATGAGCTTGTAGATTATTATCTGACGAGGAAAGTCTGTAACCAACCTCTTCCAAATGTCTTGCTAGAATTCGATGTATTTCAAACTGAGCCATGGAGGCTGCCAAGAGGTTTGTGAAATTATAGCCCTTTATTCTTTTTCTTATGATCATTGTGTTTTATCAAATAAAAATCAAATTTTTACATGACCCATTTAAAATTTTCCTTGTGTTCTTTGAAACCCTTTAATTAATCTTTTGAATGAACATTGTGTTTTAGACATGCAATTACGAAATGTTCATATGATGTTTTCAAGTGGGTAATTTTTTTTTTTTTTGGTTTAAAGTGGGTAATTAACAAAAATTGATTTATTCATTTTGTGTCAATTTAATTTGTTTTCTGCAGATAATAGGACCTCTTCAAAGCATATGAGGTACTATTTCTTTGATATCAGGAACCGTAGATTCGAGAATATGGATGCAAGACGAGCTGGAAATGGTGAATGGAGAATATTTGAAAGGAACGAGGAGTTTGCTCTTTCAAACAATCAATTGATTGGGAGAAAGAACACATTTGTTTACTGGAGAAAGGAAGAAAATCAAGCTCTTATGACACAATGGAGGATGCATGAATTTGTCATCGGTACAATTTTTCATCAAACTAAGGTAATGCAACGGATGATGTGTAAAATAATTGTATAGGGACATGACATACTAATTAAACTTTAATTAAACTCTATGAGTATTGATCACTATCACTGTCAAAAACTATGAGGACTTTTTTTGAAGTAATAATGTGTTTTGGTATTTTCAGCTGAAAATCATGCTAGTTTTATGCAAAGTTGTTGGTTCATTTTTTGTCTTGGTTTATTTATTAATCAGTTACTGTTGTCACTGAATTTTGAACTCAAATTAATGTAGGTGTACTCAGCTGTAGGTGCCTATCGGATATTTAAGATGAAGGTGGCAAAAGCTGAGAATAAGGCCCCTACACCAACTGTGATTGATTTCACAATGGAGGATGCAAGTGTCTCTGCCCCTCCTCCCTCTCCATGAACTCATGTTTCATTTCCTTGAGTTTAGAATAGTTCTAAAAGATCCATCATTTTAGTTTAAAGAATTTAATTGCAAGTCCTATGGACAAAAAACATGTTTTATCTTTCTAGTTTTCAGGAATTGAGGTTTGTGCTTGAACTCATTTGAATAATACTAATAAGCAACTATTTAAAATTTAGACAGTGTCTTTTACTACTTATCTGCATCATTTGTTTTTGTCAAATTGAGAATAATTGTTGTGTGGGTGAAAAATCTTTGTTCTAAGTGATACTGATTGTTGCTTAGAGCTTTTAATTAGGATCAAAAGGCAAATGGTTTTTTATGACCAAAATTATGGTAGTTCAATTGAAACTTAGTTCGGATTCCTTAAGTAAGGTTTCATATATCGTTCCTATGATTGAGACGGGAGGCTTCAAGTAAACGTGGTCAATCGGATTTACCTATAAAAACTAGTCATTGATGAAATCAATGAATAATAATAGTAATTATTATTATTATTATTATTATTATTATTATTATTATTATTATTATTATTATTATTATTATATTTTCCCCTCAAAATAATAATAATAATAATAAACAACGGAGGCATCCAAAGAAAGAAGAAAAAGGTTCTTTATTGTCTAATTAATCATAACTTTTATGAAAATAAGCATACCCTTTGGTTAAGCAAACAAGCGTCACCACAAGTATGCAAGCATCTACATATGGATTTGATTGGCATCCTTCTTTCAATAGAACTCTATACTCCATCTATGAAATTCTTTATTAGAGGGAAAAAATATTCTTCTTTGAGAAAGTGAGGATATAAGCAAAGTAGATTATTTTTTTTTTTCAAAATCTTTGAGTATATATGGTTCAAGGAATAAAAGTATGAACACAAAAATGTCTACATCAATTTATATCTTATTAACAATAAATTTTTCTTCTCGTGAATAAGATGCTAACGAGGCAACTTTTGTTTTATAGTTTACTTTAAATGTATGTTAGTTAAATGATTGATAGTTCCCTTAGTATTTTTAAAAATAAACATATTAATGTCTATCAATTTATGGTCTCTCTTCCACAGTATTTATAATTTTTTCTTGATGTATGATCGTGCAAAAATATTCTACGTGATAAGAATATATGAATTATAAAAATTGGTGTTGGTCGAGTTAGTGAAGCGAACAAGGCACAAAAGGTGAAGACTTGGTGTTGGTTAAGTTATTGAAATGAATAAGGAACAAAATATTCTTATTCTTATTATTATGAATCTTGCAAACTCAGATAACGCAACCTTCTTTATAGCTATTGAGCATAAGATTCTTATCAATAATGTCTAAGTTGTAAGTTATTTAGAAATAATATATTCATGATTGTTAAAACCGTAGGTTGTAACAAACAAGCCTGCCCATAAATAACATAGGTAATCAGTTATGAGAATATTACAAATAGGCCAACACCATGAAATCTCATCAAATTCATTCAAGTTGGATCTCTTTCTTCTTAATTAAGAGTAATAGACAGCATTACAGTTTTTTTAAGCAGTTGTCAATAAAATAACCATCTTCTAGCCACTAGTGATTTAATCGGGCGGAAAGGGTTAGACTCTCATAACATGGTGAACTGAACAATTCGAATTTTGGTTGCGAGAGATATCCACATTTAGTTTTTAACACTCATTAAGTAAGGAGATTATATTACCTTCGGTGGAGGGAACCTACAGAAACCAAAATAATAAAAATAATCCTCTTCAAGATATTTGGTAGGAGGTATAAGAAAAACTAAAGATAATAGATTGATTGGGGTTGAATCTAGTGAAAAAATGCTAGATTTTCGCAACGTGATGAATTAAGGTTTGAATTTCGGTTGAAAAAACCTATAAAAAACAAAAATATTATTGATCGCTTAAAAGCACTTGGTGTTGATGACATAGGTCTCTATCATTTAAGTTTTAACCGGATATCTTGAGTTCGGGTCATGAAAACACAACAATTAAAAGATTAAAATTTGATTCTTTGCATTTGAGTTTTCTAAAATTCAGTGCATATTTAAACAAAATTTTGTCAAGAGAAAGAAATCAGTGTTGTGTATATGTCTCGTGGGATGTAAAGACAAAAGTATCCTAAACTCATGCAAATGCAAGAATGCATTCTAATTTTATGGAACAGTTTAGTAGTTTTACAACAACGGTGTAAAATAATTTATACCGTCATATAATGGAAACTCATCATTTTGTCATGTAAATCTACTTTGTAATTGTTTTTTAAAAGAGTTTAATTAATATGATATGTCACTACAGTTATATTATACATGAATATGAAAACACGTTAGTAGTGATCACAAAAAAAAAACACATTAGTAGTCATATTTATTAATTGACGTGACAACAAGTATATGTATAAAATAATTGTAATTAAATTCTTTTTAAAATAACTTACACATGTTTTATTTTGATTAAATGTTGATGTAAAACTAATTTACATTAATTTGTGATTTTTTTTCACTTCAAGGAATCAAAATATGTCACTGTTCATTAATATCCATCCTTATAACACTACATTTCATAAATCATAAAGTATGTATAGTTTGAGAATTTGAGTTTAGACAGAAGACTCAACCAAGTGTGTGAGGTATCTAAATAAATATGAACATATCTAAGAAAATCTCTATTTAAAAAAGTACAGTGAAGAAAGCTCCGACCAGAGTTTTCTTCTAACAATGGTTGTAGAATCTTTGTTACTGCTTGAGCTTAATTTTGTGCATCATCACTAGTAAAATTCCCCACGTCACTGACATCATGTAGTACTAAATTAATGTATGAGTTGCAAAGTTTTTGCTGACTTTCCGGGCCAAATTTTGTCAACGAAACGACCTACAAATGGGACCATATCTAACACAAATTTCTTCACTATCCTAGTCATGATTTGATGAACAGCAAACAAAATTGAAGGTGCACTTATGATAGTGACCTTGCAGATATTTTTCCCTCATTTCTCTCGTTCTAAATTTGTTCATGTACTCAAAATTTGGGTTTGGTATCAGCCCGCAAAACTCACATGTAAAGTGAGAAATGTTTAAGCTTTACCCATTTTCCCTGATTTCCAAATTTTATAAGCTCTTAATATCTCTAATCAATATGAGACTTGAATTTTATCTAACAATACACTCACACCGCGCTATTGGTCTTGATACATGAATAATATGGATCAGATCTGTTGCAGTTGAAAAATGACGCAGTTACACAGTTTTTTATTTAAGTCATTGGATTAAATTACAACTTTGTGAGGTCTTGTGACACAAATCAATCCAACGGTTAAAATTAAAATTGTGGGAAAAGTAATTGCACTAAATCCGTTTTTGAATAATATCATGGATGGCCCACCAATAGAACTATGATAAACTTTGATTTATATTTGAGTCAATTCTATGATGCACAATATATATCTTGCATCATGCACAAGTTAGTTTTCATTTTTGGATCAATAAATCTAATCATTTAAATTAAAAGAAATATGATATAACTTTTTGATCCACTTGCGGAAAGGATATTTGTGCATTGTACAAGACCATGGACAAAGTCTTATATTTGAATTTGAGTTTGTACGGAAAATGTCCAAGCAAAGGTTTGATTGGTTAGATGGTGGAGGTTTTTTGCTTCTCGCATTGCATTCAACCGAACCAATAAGCTTCCTCTTCAATGGGTATGTGTCATTTTTTGTATATTCAAACACAGTATTATGTTTTGGACAAAACTTATGTGTATTTATTTGGTGTTTTTCGGTTTGTTCGTAACTAAAAATACACTTTTTGTCTATAACAAACTTTGAGAAAATTGTAGATTTGAAAAAATAATGAGTAATTTAGCTAAGAACAATACGAAAATCATCTAAAGAAATGCACCTATATTTTTTCCTTATGTCTTCACAATGGATTTAACTCATCCACATAAAAATAAAAATAAAAAACCTTGCAAGGAAAGTGGTCCCTTTTTATAAACTCATTTCATCATGACTTATCTTTGTTCAATGTGAAACATGGATTTTTCTCAACACACCACCTCATGTCCAGCTCTATTGTGTTTAGTGTGTTGATATAAATGGTGGTGACTTGATGGTTGACTCGATTGATATGCCTTTATCTTTTTTTCATAACATATTAGATTTTTAAATTGAGCATAGCTCATTGTTATAAAATCAACTTGTAAGGAGAATGGCAAGGGTGTGCAAAATACATGGTTAACTGGACCATATTGATAATGTTGTGAATTCAAACCCTTGTTCAAACCAATAAGAACAAAGATGTCTAGAGCAAATAACAATAACAACCAACAACAAAACAATCCATGCATCAATAATCAACTAGAGTAAATCTAGAGACTTATGTGAAAAATCCACTGGTTTATTGAGTGTCACCTTATTAAAATAAAATTAAAAAAAATACTCCTACCCAACTGTATTTCTATATTGAAGAATTCAACCAAGTTCTTTTACGGTTTTTATAGCATTGAATCCTTTAAATTGCACGGTACTACCCAGTAGTACATGGACAACTCCAAGGTTCAATGGGCATGGATGGACCAGTAAAAAACGAAGTTACTTACTGTATTGTAATGTGATTTATGGTGGTACTTTTTATGATGGTACATAAATCAAAATTATTTGGTACTTTTTCCCCTGCACTAACCAAACATTCACATTTGACATAAAGAGGTAAAATGAATCTTGACACAACCTAAAACCAACCTATGCGCAGAAGAATTAATTAGGAAAAAACTAACGACAGAGGAAACGGTGTCTCATTATTCCCACACACACACACACACCAAGGACACATTGTGCACGTTCTAGTAAATTTTAATGAAACAACTACCATCCACTTCTAGTATGCAACCAGCTATGCGTATGAAACAATAACCCTATTACACGGACCTTATATTACGCACACACAACTCACACACCACCCATTAAGAACAATCTAATTAACTTCATATAACCAACACATTCATTCCATCATTTGTTATTTATATATTTTTTACATTATGGCATTGAGAGTGTGAGAAATTTTCAAAGTATATATCTGGATAACTGTTTTTTTTTAATCAGAGAAAAATTGCTTGTTAATTGATGTAACTTTGTATAACTAATACAAGGTTGGAAATGGCCTAATGGTGCCTAGCAGTTTTTATCTGTGATTTAGTTTTAATGGATTAAATATCAAATATGGTGAAAAAATGTATCACTTTGGCTTTGAAAGTGAGGCCCGTACATATAATAATGCATTGTCTTTACCAACTGAGCTATGATCTAGGGACACTAGACTACTCTTAATCTAGCTATAATAAGTTCAATAATATATTCACTAACATATTTCTGCAAACTCACGATGCATTAACAACAAGCATCGAGAGTTTGTCTATCAAAAAACAAAAAATACTTTATATAAATAATATAAACACAAAACATCTAATATTCTAACACTCCTCCTCAAGTTAAAGTCTGCTAAGGTTTAAGCTTGTTTTAAATTAATCTTAAAAATAAGAGATCAAATGAAACCTATTAATCTCATTATCAACAAGAAGAGCAACCAAAAAATGAGCAACAACCAAAGATGAACCGATATAGATAGAAGCAGCAACCAAAGAGAGAAACCAGCAGACCAACAGAGAGACGTGCAACAAAAGAAGAAACAACAAACAAAGAGGGTTTGTGGCGGCCATAACTGACTAAAAAGTCAAGGGAAAAGGGTCACAAAATTGGCATTTTTGACGGATTTGTAGTAGACCAAAATGGCTACATAAGACTAAGTCACAAACATTTGTGGCGGACAAAATGGTCACAAATGTCTATTTATTTTAATTATGAGAAACAAACTATGAGGATATGAATCGTCACTAATTTTTGGCGATCTGGACCCACACAAAGTGCCTATCAAATAAGGTTGACAATGAGTCGAGTTGAATTCACCAGAGCTTGATTCGACAAGAATTGATTCATCTTAAAACTCGACTTGAGTTTGATACAAACCTTTTTTTAGCTCGAGTTTAGCTCGTTTAAAATTGGTTCGAGTCAGCCTATTAGATTATGCTCGTTTGCTCGAATCAAATTATTAAATTGTTTATTTTTGTCATAAGAAAGTCAAAAATCTAGATTTGTTCGTGTAAACCTATTTTTTGTTTATTTAAAAAAAGAAAAAAAAATGAATTAAAATAAAATATATCCCCAAGTATAAGGTGTTTAAAAGATAGACACAAATACAAAGTTAAGACCAACATAAATATCCAGATACATATATTAAAAACTAAGGATAGCCGCCTACAAACAATCCAAAACAAAATTACAAAACCACACTGAAATCAGTACTTATAACAGAGACAAAAACCAACAAAATTTCGCACTTAGAATTGAGAATCCTCAAAATTCAGCTCAAGGCCAACTCATTTAGTTAACAAACTTAATTTTTCAACTCAATTTCATTTAATTTGGTTCATGAACCAAATTTAATGAGTTTATTGTCGAGTCAAGTTTTGAACTATATATATTCGAGTTAGCTTGGTTCATTGTCCATCCTTGTATAAGATTAAAAACTGTCCTTTTTTTATTGCCACAAAAACCCAGTTTAATTTTTAAAAAAAAATATTGTCAATTTTTTAAAATAAAAAAAGCATAAAATATATTTTTAAAATTACGAAAATGTAAGCAAGTTTTTTAAAACAGAAAATAAAATTAAAATAGTACAGAAAATGATAATACAGAGAAAGATAATAGTTGTAGATAAAAAATTTAGAGAAAAATTAGAAGTAAGAAATGCAGGGCAAAAGTGAGAAATGAAAATTGGCTTTATCATGTAAATGATCCCTATAAATAAGTGTCACTTGAATTTTTTTGTAATTTCAAACAATTTTTAACTTGGTCCCTTAGTTGATTTTTTTGTTGAAGTGACACATTTTTTATGACATGGCACTATGACATAATATGATTATTTACCTTTTTTCTCTATATCTTATCAAACAAATTAGTATTTTTATTTAGGAGAAAACTTAGGTACAGTACCATATATGCTGTTTGTGCTGTTCTCCTATTAGAATTTGACACCTGTATATTTTTTAAATAGAAAAACTTGTTTATTATTTTTATTATATGCGCCGATCAAAACCTACCGGCAACCGCTACTTGAAATCCTCTTTGCCACCGCTAACCGAAACCTTGCACAAACTAATCAGCAAGAAGACATTACCCATTCTCTTTAAACACAAGCCCCATAAGGGTATTAACACAAATCACTATTCTACTGTTTAACAGATGCATAGAAATAAATCACCATAACCTTTACAAATCACAGTGGAATCTACCTGAAATTGATGAGGAGCAATATTTGGTATGATAATTAAATCGAATAACAAGATTGTCCGGAATATACAAAAGCTAATCGGCATCTTAAACAGAAAATAACTTTTGATTTAAAAAATATACATGTGTCAAATTCTAATAGGAGAACAGCACCAACAACATATATGGTACTGCACCTAAGTTTTCTCCTTTTATTTACATTTTTAAGAGCATTTTACTATTTTATGTTTAATTTCGAATAGATAGGATAAATAAGAGAATATGAAGAAATGGTGGAATTATGATGAAAAGAATGCATTTGTTGAAGTTTTGATAATCAAGAATAGATTTATGATAATGGATGTTTTCATCAATGCAAACCGTCACCATAACTCAAGGACGGTGGGAAATCACCAAGTGATGAAAATAGAGTCTGTTACGAGTGGCCGTAGCAGTCATTACGGCGAATGACCTTGGAGGCTTAAATTATTGTTATTACTTTGTATGCTCCATTGGTCTTGTATATAATTACTACGATTAAGCTTTATTACTAATGAAATGACACGAAAACAGTACCCCTTGTGCATATAAATAGGCTTCTAGTCTATGTATTTGGACCACTTTTTACCGTAGAACGCTATTGTAATTTATCTTGTTATTTCAATAAAGTTTCTTTGTTTTTATTTCTTGTTTTCTTTTATTTTGGTAACAAGCTCATCATTATTATGAGTGAGTAATTCTTCCCTTGTCTTAGGATCATGAAAAATAATCGTATAATGAACTTTATATGATCATTTTCTTTTGTTGTGAAAACTCCAACCCTAATCTAAGGCTGCCATAAAAAATTACGTACACAAACTTTTACAACTTCATAACATGTAGTACTAAACATTTTCAAATCTAAAACTAATTTTATTGAAAACAAATTCAAAATAAAATAATTTTTTCTGAATTAATTTACTTTCAATACAAGTTCGAAGGAAAGTTTAGTATAAAATTTTTAATCCAACACAAAAGTCACTTTTTATTGCTCTAATCAAATAGAGTTTTGAAAGCAAAATAAATTTCGACCGTTACTAACCAAACATTTACATTTGATGATAAAGAGATAAAAATCAATCTCGACACAACATTTTCTTTTAAACATCTATATATATTGAAACACTCAAACCTAGCAAAAGACTTATCCGGATAGAAGCCAATGAGATACAAAACTCTTCACAAGCATGTTTAGTTTAGAAGACAAATTAAGACTATTGAACAACCATAATGCAAACCCTGTCACTACCAGAACATCAAAAGCAACCCGCACCAGACACCTAAAAGCCACAGTTGCAATTACAAATGACAAAACACTAACACCAAAAGAACCACAATTGTACCAGACCAAGGCATCCATTAATCCAAGAATTGACGCAACCAAACTATGCAGAAGAATTAATTTGGAAAAGACTAGAGGAAACATTGTGTCATTACCTTCACACATTCTGCACATGCCACGTTTTAGTTCTAGTAGATTTTAATGAAACCAAACAACCACCATCCACTTCTGGAATGCAACCAGCTCTGTGTGCCATTTGATATATGGTAGTAATTTCCAAACCCAGTACGATGACCTTGCCGACATAACTCACACTGCATGCCACCCATTAACAAATAATCTAACTTCTTCATGTAACCAACGCATTCATTAACCATCATTGTAATTCTTATTTTTTTCGTCATTATAATTTTTAGATTATGGCATTGAGAGTTGAGGGAAACATGTAAGAATTTATGTTGTGTCTAACTTAAATATTACAACACCGACCTGGAAGATAAAGAATATCCACTGTTAATAAGCATATTTTGAGACTCTCTCAACAAACACCCCTGATCACACTTAGGACAACACTCTAAGTGTGACCCGAGTGGAATCCAATGCAAGAGTCTTAACACACACCTTGATCGCACTTTGGATTAAACATTCACATTTGGCGTGTGATATGGGTGGTGTGATAGCGATAACATGCTATCAAGAAGTGCATTAGATCATTGACGGGTTCCGATATCATCTTAAAATTTAAGTTTAATTAATTTTAACTCTTACAAAACCAACTTGTAAAGTAAGAATTACCAACAAGAATAACAACCAAGTCTTATCTCATTAAATGGGGTCAACTACATCGATTAAATTACGTCATAATGTTTTATCATAAACCATATTGCAGTCGAACTCGTTAATCTCTAAAACTTTCTTAATAATTTCTCTTACAGTTTTTTTAGGCTTTCAACATTTCATATAATATGTCCTTCTACTCATGCGAAAGTCATACACTTCTAAGACTTATCTTTAAGTCTCCAACCTTCCATTTAATTCCTCCCTCAACTCAAAGTAACACAACATCATTTGCAAAAAAAACATATATCTCGGTGTTAGTTCGTGGATGTGTGTCATAAATACATCTAAAACTAAAGTAAAAAGATAAGAACTTAAGGTTGACTCTTGATGCAATCCGATTATTATGAGAAAATCGTCGGTGACTCTATCCTACGTCTTCACATGAATCCAAACTCCCTCATACATATTCACTACTTATATAAACACATCTATATGTTTAAAATAGATGTGAAATTTTAACGAAACAAAAAATATATTTATCTTCGAAAAATGGTCTTACCTTAATAGTACGTGACGAAATTTCATCTTTTTTCCATGATATTTACTAATAAAAAAAACTTTACGTCAAAGAGTTGAAATAATAGTTGAATATGAAAATAGTCAAATTGAACAAAGGAAAGAGAGATCCAACCGTATAAAGCCTAATATGTGTTCTTGTCGGGGTGACCCTGAGCAGGGTCGTCCTTGAGGGGTACAAACAACTCTATGGAGCTGGGCCTCCAATTTATGGGGGCCTCAAATTTTTTTTTATGAGGCCCAACTTATTTAATATATATTTGTAATGTCCAAGATAGTTCATATAAGTTTTGTTGGCCCAGTGGCAATGCCACCTGCTTGCAAGCAGGTGTGTGGTTCAACTCCCTGCTTATAAAAAGAAAATTGTTTTTCCCACTTTAAAGAAAGCTAAAACACACCAGTAATTTACATTTTTACCCCGGCGGCAGTTTGTTGCCGATGGGAAGGATCCGGCGGCAGTTAGTTGCCGCCGTCCCCATCGGCAGCTAAATGCCGCTGCGATCATTACTTATGAAGCTCAGCACCCAGAACCTCCAACTTCATATCTTCAAACTCTAAAAACTCTCTCAAATCTTCCAAAAATCTCAAAATTTTCAACCTCAAATCAACCAACACTTCAATAACAAGTAAGTTTCCATGATCAATTTTATTGTCATTTTATGTTTATATGTTACATTTATTATCTTAATTTAATTTTTTTTTAGTTTTAGACTTTGTTTAATTTTTGATTTTTTTTGGCAAGAAATGATAGATTGTTTACATGGAAATGACTTATGTTGCTTAAATGTTTAAATCTTTGCATGTTTATGTTGTAATTTTTAGCTTTAGGATTTATGTATAATTTGCACTACAAGTGTTTGATGAAATGTTTGAATGAGTTTTTAATTGGATTGTTTTTAATTTCTTATGGTGTAGATCTGAAAAATGGCTCAAGTATACTTTCATGTATCCTTCAACGGTGGTGACCAACATTTTTTCAAGATTCGCGACGATGTGACGTTAAAAGAATTGAAGGATCTACTTCATGAAATCAACCAACGAATCAACCACAGAGACGCGAGGAGGGTGGAATACGTTTGGTATCACCGTCCATCGTTCGACTCAGACGGGAATTTGTCATTCACTCGGTCGGAGTTAACGAACGACGACGACGTGAGGAGCATGTTCTCGATATTTGCTGAGCCGAACATGATCCCCCTCGAGATGGATGTTACGTTGCTGAGGTCACCTGAAGATATTCTCAAGAGTTTGATTTGGTCGGATGAAGATGTTTAGGTAGTATTATTATGTTGTGTCATTGTTTTGTTGGATTTTTTTAATTCTTGAAAGTTTGCGGAAAATCTTGGCATTGTAGTGTCTTATACTTAGTGTAAATGTTTGCAAGTCTTTTTGGAAACTCAAAAGAATGAAGAGAACACAACATGTATTCTGCCGAATCAGCTATATAGGTTCTCACATCGAATTCCTTCGTATAAGATGAGTGTGGCAAAAGGGAATGCAGTTCTAAGATGTTGTTTTGTACTTGATCATGCTCCTTTGTCAATTGAAACTTTGTTAGTTGGTAGGGCAGTAGGATTAAGTTCAAAATAATATATTGGAATGCATTCCTTTTTGTCATGACTCATCTTATATGAGGAAATTCGATGTGAAAACATATATAGCTGATTTGGTAGAATACATGTGTTGTGTTCTCTTCATTCTTTTGAGTTCAACACTAAGTATAAGACACGAGAGCATATATATGTTTTCCGCAAATTTTCAAGAATTAAATTAAAATCCAACATCATTCATGATGATACAACAAATTTAGGGATAATGTAATGTAATGTAACGCTTATTGTGTGAATTTTTAGTACGGATCATGAAGAAATTGTTGTTATTGTTGTTTCAAAGTAATCAAAATAATCCAAATAAAGCAAAATAAACCCGAAAAAACTACGATAATGTGAATGTGCCATAAATTTACAAAAAAAAAATCTAACAAATGTCAAAAAAAAAAACTAACAAAAGTCCTACAAAAATGTCCTAATCCTGATCCTGGTCATCATGCTGCTGCTGCTGCCGCCTCCTCGACCTCCTGGACAGTATCAGTGTCATCATGTCCCTGATATGGCGCATCGCCTGATATAGCTGCTCACTGCTCATCGCCTCCTGACCCAAGTAGTCATCAGCCTAGCTAGCAAGTCCACCAACCATGTCAATGGTATCAGGCGAGCCTCTCTCCTGGTGCCGCTGCTGATGGTGTGCAATGATCTGCTCCTCATTTGCTGGCCTCGGAGGAGATCCATCAATAGGTGGCAGAATCTTTGGGTGAGACACATGTTTGTACCACCTCATGTATCTCTCCTCGTACTGCCATGGTTGATCAACCTCCCTACCCCACGCAGCCTGAGGAATGATGTGCACACGGAAGTCTAGGAAAGGCTGTGCAACGGCCTGAAAAGGGAGAGGAAGCACAGACGTCATAGCTCGGGGGATGTCCTGCACGTACCCGTAAAGCCACATGCAATCTTCCAAAATTAACAAAAATTAACCTATCTAAACTAACATTAACATTAAAAATGATTAATACTACTTACTTGTTGCTAATGGTATAAAATTGCTTGAATTTAGTGGAATGGAATTGGAGAGGATTGGAGAGAAATAGAGAGAATTTGAAACCTGTAAACACAGGTTCTGTTCTGATTCTGTTTAAGTACAAATCGCAGCGACAGTTAGCTGCCGATGGGGACGGCGGCAACTAACTGCTGCTGGTTTCCTTCCCATCAGCAGTTAACTGCCGCCGAATCCTTCCCAGGGGTAAAACCGTCATTTACTGGTGTATTTTAGCCTTGTCTAATGTGGGAAAAGCAATTTTCTTATAAAAATTAACATTGGGCTATACACACTTAAGTGTTTTATGATCAAAAGACCAAAATATATAGTATTAAATAACCCAAGATAATTTTAATTATATTTTTTAGCAGGGGCCCTAATTTGATAACTCGTTTTTAGTAGCTAAAAGATTGATAAAAATATTTGTTTAAAGTTGTATTTTCATATTATTGATTAGAATATGGATTTATTTTTGTATTAGTTACAATGACGATAATTTTTTGTTTACGAATGTTATTTTCAATTTAAATAGAAGATTGTTCTTGAAAAAATTTGTGTTTTTATTTTATTAATGACCTATTTTTACTATACGAGTCGGGCCTCCAATTTCATAGGAACGGCCCTGATCCTGAGTATAGGTAGGAGGGACGGCCGGTCAAGATCATTTTTTTAGAGGAAACAAAATTATTATTGTTACTTAGTAATATGTACAAATTTTTTTAATTTGTTTTGATTGATTCTATTCAAAATATTTATTTTAGAGAATCTTATTTGTAAATTAATCTTTCGCAACAATAAATGTATGAAGAAAAACATTTGAATAATTAAAAGGACGCGACTTTATTGATTTGTCCAGAAAATCAAAAGTTTTAGAACCAACCCTGATGGTTGTATATAGCGTATGCTTATTATAATGGTGCATGATACAAAGTCATGTTATATGTTATTGCATTTCACCTACTTAATGTACCATTACTGAGCTAGGATTAAAATCGAATCAAGAAAATTAAAAATGAATACCCTTACTGTTGTATAGTAGGAAAAACGAGAAGGATGATATTTCTCAATCTCATGATTATATGTTTCTTTTTTCTCCCTACAAGAACAACAGGTCAAAATCGTGAAGTTTAGATTAGTTTTAAAGATTTTTGGGTAATTTAGCTAAGAGCATTAGTGATGATATAAGTAAATTTGCAAATGGTAATATAAACTAATTTTAACTCTATTTGCAAATTTATTTATTAATAAAAAAACACGTCAAAACAAGTCCACGTCACTGTAGAAGTTCAACCTATAGGAAACATTGATGCAACATTAGTAACATTTAATAACATTTCACACATCTAGCCAAAAAAGAATCAAATGAAACATAAGGGCTCAACAACAAAAAGGAATACAGAAGTACCGGAGTTTATTAATAAGAACATCACCTAACAAAACCGTACGTTGTTCTTCCAAGATTTATTACGTTAGGGGTGTGAAACCTGGCTTGGTTTTGGAGAGAACAAAATACAAACCAAATAAAAATAATTGCTCAAATTCAAATTTTTTAATTTTTTTCTCACAATTCGAACCAAATCAGCAAAGAAAAAAAAACGTTTATTCGGTTCGATTCAATTGAGTTGATTGATATTTTCAAAACTTTTATTAAACCTATTTTAAAAAAAAAGTAAGAATTACAGTAACTTTTTTCCAACGCTATAAACTTTTTATACTATTTTTTTATAACCATGTTATAATTAGGAAGTATCTTGCGTTTTTTAACGATATGACTGATCTTTTTCGAAAAAATTGTTGAACAAACAAGAAGAGTTATCCCTTCTCAATCAAGTTTTTTTATATATGCATGCATGAGTCACACAAATTCAAAACTAACAACATGCTTATGATGTTCAAGTCCATTATTACTTGGACCAACCATATGTTGGTAAAAGGCTTATACTATTAAAACAAATAAGCTACAATGAGAAAAATCTTATATAATAAAAGGAAGAAAGTCGCGTCCATAAACCCTAGCACAACTCTAGGTCAACTCTAACCCACTTTCCTAAAATGCTTTTTCTTAGGGGCCAAAATGCAGACTTCTTAAAATGATAAAATGACAAGCATACCCTTCTTTGTCCTTCAGCAAAAAGACCATGCAATTTGTGCTCTTGAGAGCCTAAAATCCATTTGAAGTGTCAAAAGGAATACATGCAGCAAGTCAAGTATTACCCATGCAATACATCAAGTGTCATGACTCGTGAGGAATACATGCAACAAGACAAATGTCAAGATGAATACATGTAGCAAGTCAAGTGTTACTCATGCAATGAACCAACTGTCATAACTCATGAATACATGCAACAAGCCAAGTGTAAAGATGATTACATGCAACAAGCCAAGTGTTAACCATGCAATAAACCTAGTGTCATGACTCATGAGGAATACATGCAATCAGCCAGAGGAATGCATGCAGCAAGCAAAGTGTTACACATGCATCAACCAAGTGTTATGACTCATGAGAAATACATACATCAAGCCAAGTGT
Source organism: Medicago ruthenica (assembly GCA_018208015.1). Classification (NCBI taxonomy): domain Eukaryota; kingdom Viridiplantae; phylum Streptophyta; class Magnoliopsida; order Fabales; family Fabaceae; genus Medicago; species Medicago ruthenica. The sequence goes on along the minus strand of CM031377.1, from coordinate 30,432,609 downwards.
CAATAGGAATACATGCAGCAAATCAAGTGTTACCCATGCAATAAACCAAGTGTCATGGTTCATGAATGCATGCAACAAGTCAAGCGTCAAGAGGAATACATGTAACAAGTCAAGTGTTACTCATGCAAAAAAAAAAGTCACATCCAAATCTTGAAAAGGTCATATTCAAACTTAGAAATAAGTCATTGAAAGGCTACAAGTCTCGGCCTTGAATTTTTTATATATGCTCTTTAAGCACCCTAAAAATTTTCGCCTTATCTAAAAAAATAGGTCGGAGGTTACGATCCGATCGAATTTTACACATTAAAATAGTCGATCGGAACTTATAATTCAAAAGCAATTTAAAATATCTAAAGAGAAACTATCAAAAAAAATTTAATCAAATCAAACTTAGGACCTTACAATGAATAATATTGTTATTGAAATTATATCCTCAATTTTTGTGGTCAAAAAGGAATAAAGGATCAACAAGAAAATATCAAACAAACATAAGTTATTCAGGAGGTTTTTGTTTAGAAGTTAAACTCAACCAAAAAGGTTTAACTTATCACAAAGGACTATGAGAGAGAGAGAGGCCCTTTCCCACCCTTATTATATTGCCATTAATAAACCATCATGGCATCAACCATTCCCATCTTTAACATGCTTCAGATTTGCATTTTACCATATAGTTAACAAGTCAAATACTAACCATTATTCACAAACAAAACCAAAATTCAAGAATAAAAACTAAGCTTTGTTGGGTTGTGAGGGAGTATGTTAAATCATCGCATTGAATTTTGAGCAAGCACGAAAGTGACTTGTATATAACATCTTAACCCGAAATGTTCAGACAATGAATATAAGAGTTCTCTCACTTATATAATAATCAACATCCACTTTTTCATCTAATGTAGAAACTCTTACTCACACTTGACATACTAACAATCTCACCATCAAGTGTTAGTCAATCTATTCATTTGGGATTACTCCTCTTGAAACCGAAGTTTTCCATCAATATACACTTACACCACCATTGACACTCAATATCAACAAAACACGTCTCTTGACCACCATTCTCAAACATACTTTTGATAAAAGGAGTTCATAACCTTCCTCAAACCATAGGCTATGATAAGTTGGATTATGAGAGAAGCTCATAAGTGACTTGGAGCATGATTGTCAAATTTGAGATCCCACCTAACATCGTTTGAATATAAGAAAATTGTAAATCGCAAGATCGTAAAACATAAGATTCTACGAAAAAAATTATATATTTATTCTAAAAATATAGTAATATAATTAAAAAAGATGATAATATAAATAAATTCAATAAACCCCTCAAAAAAAATCAATAATATATATATATATATATATGGCAACTAATTTACACTCACCTCAAAACACTAAGGAGTAAATTAACAACCTACACCCACTTGCTTTTTACCAAAAGCCCATTTTAATCAATCTAAAATATGTTGTATGCAAAGGGTAAGTTTGTAAATTTCATTAATGGTTTTCGGTTGCTAACAAAATAAATGTCGGTGCTATCTTCGATGTTTTTTTTTTCTCGTAAAAACAAAGGTTGAATTCTCTCTTTTTTTTTCTTGATAAAGCCAACGAAGCTTTTTAGTTGCACTATGCTAGGAGTATTTTTTTTCTTTGACTAAAAATATTGGCTGCAATTTTCCAGTGAAGTCAATGGAGCCTTCTAAAAATATTGGCTGGTATTTTATAGGAGCCTTGTAATTACACGGCTTATATATGGACTAAAAAAATATTTGTTGGCTTATTTACACCCATCTAAAAACAAAAAGGATCAAACAATAAAAAAAACTGTGTAATTGCAAGGCTAGATAATCGCAAAGCTTCATTGGAAGATAGCAACTAACGTTTTCTTTTAGTCAAAGAAAAAAGAGTTTCAGCAGCGTGAATATTAAGGAATTAGTGTAAATACATGCTACTGTAATTACATCTTTTTTTAGTACAAAACATGTAATCTGAGACAAACTTTTAAGAAAACAATATTTGTAATGATAAAAGTGGGTGTAAATAACTAGCAAAATGTAATATCCCGGTTGAAGCCCAGTCTTTTATCAGTAACAATTTGATAGCAATGTGATGAATAAAAATGCTGCTACAAATGAGGAATTGGCACAAGGAAGTATTGCTGTCAACAAACGCAAAAGAATCACAAAATTGCCAGCTCGTTTCAATTCTTAGATTTGCTAGATTTGATTTGCTTCTAGAATCAAGTTTGTTATGCCTTGTTGGCTTGTTATTTCATTAGTACGTCTTGCTGGCTTGTTATTTCATTAGTACCGTTGCATCATATCTTTTCATAGATTCTCTCCAATTGTGAGCCTTTGATCTGTTTTGACAATCAATGATTGAGATTAGTTGGACTTTTGTATAAATTCCAAGTGAATGGAATGAAATGAAATGGAGAGAAGAATTTCAATATTTTTTTCCTTCTTTTAGCAATAGCATAGCTTAGAATGTATCACAATTCAAGTGTTAGAGGAACTCTAACCAGAAGGGCAAATGGGTAAATTTGCACCAGGACTATTTAAGGGCCATAGACCCATTTTCCTTCATTTCTCTCTTGCCTTTCTCTCTCTCAAGAATCAGATTATTCCCCTTATTCTCTCTACCTCACGCCATTCTCTCCTCCCTTAGCATATTTTGACCAAAAATCTTCACCAAAACCTTGCCCAAATCAACATGCAATGATTCCTATGTGATACCCATTACATTTAAACACTATTGCAGACTTTTCTTCCCTCATCTTTCTCTTGTTCAAACCTGTCCTTTCTCTTGATTGGGAGTTGGTTTGAAGCTTGCATGTGAGGAAATGATGCTAATTATGGTTTGTTTTGAAGATTAGAAGTGAGCATTGGAGAGGATAATCAAGATTTGGAGCTAGGGTTTGGCTTGGCTTTGGAAGCTTAGGAAGAAGTTCAGAAACTAAGAGGTGAGTTCCACTTAGTTAGAACTCACCTTGGTTGAGATTAATTTATTGAGTGAGAAAACTAAATCTTAGGTTTAACCTTTGCATGTTAGTTACCCTAATGTTATTGCATGTTATATTCATGATTTTCCTTGCAAAAACCCTAATTTTTAACATATATGGTCAAATTGATGTTAAGAAATGATGTCTGGGCAAGTTTGAACTTTTCTGGAAATCTGCAGGGTCTGGCACTACTGTAAACATTGTGCCACGATAACACTGCATCGTGGCACGATCATAAAAATCTGGGCAGCATCGTGGCACGATGGTAAGCCCACGTGCCACGATTTTGACAAAATTGCGCCTTGCGAAAACATTGTTTTTATGTCCAGGGGTCCGTTCCGCAGCGTTAAAATGTCCATATACGTACCTTGAAGTAAGGAATAATCATGAATAGGCCCTCGCATTAACCCGTACGAGTGTTAAACGATAAAAGTATACAAGAACCTTTATGGGATTGCTGCTTTGGGTTGCAAGATACTAACTGTAAATCAGACATGATATGTTTAAATATAAGATTAAGTCGTGACTCTATGACTCCCCGTTAGTAGTGGACTTAAGGTATCTCGTTAGTAGTGGTTAGACGTTCATTAGATGTAAGTCATACACGACAATAAGATAAGAGGAGTCTGGTTCTAGCCCTCAGATAGGAAATTTAGCCGGGAATGAGAGATATGCATTTGGGGTTACTCCACTCGGCGCATATCTTAAAAACAAACTCCGACTTTATGTTTGTACAACGCTAACTTAATGATTGTGAAATGAATATGATATGATTATGAAATGAGAAAGAACTACAGACTGCGATCTTAGGTTTCCCCCCTGATTACTATGACCTAGGATATGTGGAGCTCACTGAGACATTATGTCTCATCCCAATCCATTTAATATTTTTCAGGTACTCAGGTAGCACATAACAAAGGTAAGGAGAAGACTACCGACTGATCGTGCTTTTCCTCATGTTTGATTTTATGTTATAATATTATGTTATGTACTCGAATTTCATGTTATGTTGTACTATGTACACAGTTATGCTAGATATTATGTACTCGCCAATTAGTATTTGTATCTTTAGACATATTATGTATTTATGTATCCCAAGTCATGGCTTGTATTGAACATGTATGGTTATCCAAGTATTTCAACTTAAATTCTGCATTGTAAATTAATGCATCCAGTACGAAATTTAACACTTGTATGAGAATTCTAGATAATCTCACTACGTGTGTTACACAAAATGTTGTAAGTAATTTGATAAAACTCATAAAAGTTGGTGTAAATAATAAAGTATGTATAAGTTGCTAACTTACTCCTTAATGACTTTAGGTATGTATAGGTTGTTAATTTACTCTTTAGTGTTTTGAGCTATGTGTAAATTTTATATATATATATATATATGAATCTAAAATATGAATTTTTGTATATAATAATTACCATAAGAGATATTGTTATTAGTTAAAACCAATCTTATGCATGCCCAAGTTAGAGATGCATGTTTAACATAGCAAACTAAGAAGTGCAGATTTTCTCAAAAATTGAGTAATTCCTCTCCAACCATGGGTGAAATGCAAGTAATATGAATCAACTATACTAAAAGCTTAAACAATTTTTTTAAAGGAAAAGCTTAAGATATTAAGTAGAAAAGATAAAATAGTGGTTTGTTATTAATATATTTAATTTAATGTTAAAACCTGTGTTGGGGTATGCTGCAATAACTTAACCAAGAAAATGAACATGATGAAGATTGCACATAAATTCTAAAATATGTGTGAGACACACTAACCTTTAGGTTCGATTTTCCCCCACCAGTTATGTCAACCGGATGCAAAAGGGTATATCGACAAATCCCTTTTAGGATGTGACGGAATCCTTGACGTGATTTGCACATTCACACCAAACGTATCAATCAATGATAGTTTATAGAATAAAGTTAGGTTAATTTCTCTCGTGCACTAGAGAAAAGAAAGAATGATTTAATATTATTTTCTGCAGAATTTTGTCTCACAAGAATGTGATTTTCTGTCTCTTTTTCTCTGAATTATTTTCTGCCTCTAAGGTGTCTCTATTTATAGAGAAACTTATGTCATTTCGTGACGAGAAACAAACATTTGGAAGAGTTTATTCATGAATGATTACATTACTTCTGAAGTAAAAATAGTGTTCATAACACATGCAACGGAATAAAGTTTGGATCTATTTTGCGATTAAATTATAAAAGATATATTTAGATACTAAAAGTGTACCTTCATATCAATTCTTGAAGAATAAAATTCTTCAAAGATGTGAAGACTCTACGTGTATCTTTAAAATATCAACATATTGTCGTAACGATGATTACTTCAAAGAAAATAAAATTTCAGCTTTGTTATGTTTATAAAAATATAATTTAAACGCAAAAGACCCATGGCTCTGATATCAATTCTTACCCTCAACCTTTGAGTAGTGGAACAAGAAAACTAGAACATATTTCTATTTTGTTGTTGTTGTTTTAGTTATATTGTGATCAAATCACTTAAGGTCTTTTTATAAGTCATACACACTACCATCAAATAAGAGGTGTTGACTCATCTTAATGGTCTATTACTTTCATATGGTCCATCATTATAAAAAACAATTAACACATGTTAATGCTAACTTATTTGAAAAACCATTTCTTCCTAAAAAGACCATTGACCAATATAATTCACATAATTATATATAATTATATTAAGAATGTCGTATGATTAATTATATATGTCAACCATTGACCATTGATGATTTACATATATACATATGTATATAATCAATTAAGAATATGTGCAACAACCTTCACTAATTGGTTTATTTCTACCTTTTATTTATTTCAAAAATAAATATGCTCAATTTGTTTATATATATATTATTTGTATTCTTCGTACTAGCAAACAATACAATAATATTCCACTTAGAAAATTTATATTTTGATTAATTAAATTCTTCAATTTAATCATCAAATAATAAAATAATTCTTTAGCAAGAACTAGAACACTCGTTTGTGTGTGACCCCGTAGTTCAATACTAAACCAGTAATAGATTAATCAAATTAATATATTAATCAAGGTAGGCGTCTAGTAACACTCCTTGACGTCCAGGTAGTATGAAGTATTACTTTACTTTCAAGAACCAATTAGAATAATATTATATTTTTTTTCCGTCGTTACAACTCTTGTTAACTCTAGAACATGGTACAATTGTCAAACTCTAATAAGTTAACATATATGACTTAAGAAACTCATTTCTTCTTTCATTCAATTTCCCTGGCCAGGGTTTAGAATCAAAATACAATAAATAACATGTTAATTACCATGACACTCTTAGGTCAGAGAAAATCATTATATTATTTCTTGAGAATTTTTCTATTGACATTTTAAGGTAATATCGACCATTAGAAATTCTCAGTTGAGTCAGTTCAATGATCACATCACTATATGTATCATCTATATATGTAATTTAATAAATGAGACTTATTAATCTTTATCCAATAAAGACTATCACATATATTGATCTATCCGAATTACTGATGTCCTACTCACAATAATCATACGATTAAGAACAATTTAGATTTCCTTCAAAAAAAAAAAGAACAATTTATTAAAAAATAATAAAAGACTTGTTTCTCATGATCATAATCACTATCATGATAACAAGTCAATAATTTTAATCAAAGACGTTATCAATTAACTATTTCACTAAACAGTAAACAAGGTAATGAATATTTATTAAGTCTAAAATTGGTTACATAATTGATTAGATCTTGGGCATCTCCAACAATTTCAATTGTCAAACATTACATCTTTTCTTCAAAAGGTATTTATTTAACCATTGCAATTTTTCAAACATATCTTAAAAATTTCTCTCACATTTAACACACCCTCTCATACAAGAGTCCTCTTGACTTGAAGTCAGTGTTGTCAACTGCCCTATAGCGCTATAACTTAGCAGAAACTAAACAAATTGTTATTGTTCTCCAATACACTAGTTAGTACAAAATGTCATCAAATAGTGGCTATAGTGGTCGGTGCTATAGCACTGTTGGATAGCAGAATTTGAAGAAACCGTTATTTTCCACGATCTGTGATTGACAACAGTGCTCGAAGTGTAGACAATAATCAAGCTCAACCCTACTTTGTCACGAAAATCAACTATTATTGTTACAATGGGGGCAGGTAATATTCATCTTTAGACACTTTTTCATAGGCTCTAATATCATGACATAAACTAACTATCCTAAAAGCTATTACAATTAGACACATGAATGGTGTTATATTGATGTCTAGAATTAAGAACGAAAGCCAGTAGTTACATATTTTAGCTTCCTTCGATAAGCTGCGTAAAAATTATTATAATCCAAATGGATAGATTAACTGCATATCCAACCAAGCTACTGGGCAATTATACCAAGCTACGTACAAGTTATCTTCCAAGATTGAGCATTCTCAAAAGTACTTTATGTATACTCAAAAAAATTAGCAACTGCACCGGTAATCAATGTTACACAAATTGAGTACTAACTTGTAAACTCGTTCGAGTTTATAAAGTATAGGTGTCAAATTCGAGTTAACTCTGAGGTGAAAGTGTTTTTTGTTAATATCGAATTCTGCAACGAGTTTAAACGAGTAAACTCGCATAAACTCGTCCGAGTTTAGTGATTTTACGTTTTTGTAAAACACTTTTTTTGTGGCCCGTTTTTTTCTTCTTGGCCAATTTTATTTCAAGCCCGACACACTCAATTTTTTTCCCTTTCGGGTTCCCAAACATTACTAACGTTAGACACTTGTGAAACGCTTTTTGGATAGTTTATAAACTTATGACACTTATGAAACTTACGATTTTGCGAGTTAATTTTGTATTTTGATGTTAAGTTGAGCATATCGATTTATTTTATTGATTGGGTTTACTTTGTCTTTTTTTTGTGGTGATATATTTTGCCTTTATAATTAAGTCATATTTTGCATTATTATTGACCTATTTACAATATTATATTAGCCTATAATTGTCATGTGTATGATAATTTTTATATAATATTAATTTTAGATAAACGCGTACGAGTTTACGAATCAAGTTTACTTGTCAAGTTTATCTAGGTAAAACGAGTTGAGGTAATTGTGAAACCTTGTAAATAATGCTAAATCAGAAACACTTCAACAGTGTTTCATTCTGCCTTGTATCAGGGAAAACAGACATCAAAGTTCAAAGCTGCTTTTTGGCATACAAATAAAAACATGAAGATGTCACTCGCTTCTAGTTCTAGTTTGGAGAAGAACAAGGCTTTGTGCTGAACCACGCTTGTGCTTCTCGTTGCAAAATATGACACATTGCACTTGTTTTACTTAGACAAAGTGTCGAACACCAAAACTCACGCACACAAACACGAGATTCCAGGTTCGAACTCAAATGAAGCTATTTAAATAATATCAACAGTATCAATTGAACTATGTTTACAAATATTTATATTACAGTTTACATTTTTAAATAAAAAAATAAAGAATAAAAAAAAATTGACAAAATGAAATTATCTCATTTCATTAGCAACAATATTTTCGATACAGGTAGGGATTTCGATAAATAAATGACAACTAGTTAAAGATGTGGCCACTCTAGCTAAACTATATATGAGCAACTTCATTGGCTTCTTTTATGATAAATTCAACATAAGAGTTTGAAAAAGAAGAGAATGTACTTCTACAATATCTGATAATAGCGTCAAAGTCGGATTCATCTCTTTCACCGTTGTTAAAGCTATCAAAGACTCTTTTGGAGTCCAGCTCAAATGTCGCATCATTGATATGCAACTCTTTAACTTCTCTCTGTGTAAAGTAATCCTAAAACTTCTCTTTCATCAACATTGACAATGTGTGAGATCCATTTAGTTTTAACCAAAACAAAACTACCTTGCTTGTCCCAGATGAATGAACGAAGCATGTACATTACATTTATAGCACCTTGTATTTGGTTTTCCCCAAACTGTGCTGACTAATTGATGCTGCACAACTTCTCTACTACGGATTTCCTAAGCATTTTGCCATCTAGATAGAAAATTCATTCCTCGATCACAAACAGCAAGACGCAACATATGCTTGTTTCGCGAAATGAGATCATTTATTTGCTTACAAATGGACCATAGTACAGAAGAAGATTGCTTTTTGTCTTTGACTCAAAACCTGCAAAATATTAAACATGGTTACCCTGATCTCTGTATTTGTATTCAGAGCTTATGCAAATTGAGTCCAAAGTCCAACGTGCTGCCAAAACTGCACACCATTTGGACAGCTGAAAAATAAGTGCATAGTATCTTGGGTACCTACATCACACAAAACACAATTGTTTGGAACCCATAAAAACCAGTTAATCTCAATTTCCTCTTTGATTATTACTAATTTCAAGGTCAATATGATTTTGGGAGTAATCAATGATATTGCAATTTTGAGATTTCTTCCTTAATAAAGCTACATCATTCATTCTTCTCTCTATATCAACACAAAAGAAGTACTCAAGACTCGAGACATGTCTCAATTCTTCTATTTTATTAGTATTACTCAAGGACTCAAATAGTATTATTATTTTAGATTATATGTCTGGTACTTTATATTTAGAAATGTACTCCGGTTACCTAAATCCCGACAATTTCAATTAATACAATTCATTTTTAAGGTAGGATTGGTGTGTCCTACCTTAAAAAATGAATTGTATAAGTTGGAACTGTCGGGGACTAGGTAGCCCGAGTACAGTTCCAAATCTAAAGTACCTAGACATATAATTCAGACTTAATAACAATGTTCGAGACCTTGAGTAATTATAATAAAATAGAGGAATTGAGACATGTATTGAGTTTTGATTACTGCTTTTGTGTTGATAGAAGGGGAAAAGGGTTTGTGTAGCTTTATTATGGAAGAAATCTTGAAATTGTAATATCATTGATTACTCCCAAAATCATATTGACGTTGACATTAATAATAGTCAAAGAGAAAATTTGAGATTAACCGGCTTTTATTGGTTCACATAAGATAGTAGGAGGAGAGACTCTTGGAACTATTTAAGGTAACTATCGAATTTTTCTTGGTTACCTTAGTGTCTTATAGGAGACTTCAACGATATCCTACAGACATATGAGTAGAAAGGCAGAGTGGAGATTAAGATCCATTAGGACACCGAGAGAAATGACACAAAGGATGATGATGAGTATGGGAATGTTAGGATTTTTTTGCATGAGACTGAAATGTAAGGTTGTGTTTGAACATCAACCCCCCAAAACACACTTTTTATATTGCTCTTCCGGGAGACAAATCCCCTGTAATCCTCCCAATTATTTGGACAACGAATATCACTCATAATTCTTGAGACTAAGATAGGCATGTAAGGATTATTCAAGATCAAAATTCTTAAATGTTTGACTTGTGTGGTAAGAATATAAGTTCTTTTGATTTTTTTGGTGTAAAATGGATATTCTCTGCGTGCAACTTGTAGAGACTAATTTATCGAGTCTTGTGAGACCTAAATGGACGACAAACTATCTAAGAGTTTTTAACGCTATTGCATATCCAATGTTAGATTCGAACTAGATATCTTGGTTAGGATAAAAGATATTTTGTCATCTCATCCAAGTACTCTTGGGTAAGCTCTTGTGATATGATCTCTCGCAAATGACATGAACATATTGATCTGTTGGTGATGGAAAAGGAAATGAAATCCCTTCACTTAACACATGGATTTCAGATCCAATCCAAATGCCAAAGAGCAATAAGCACCATGTACAAAGAATCACTAGAGGAGAAACGCAACTACAACAAGCTTTTAGTTTTTAGGCACTACTTCTACTCGAATTTCAAACTCATAAACAAAAATTCCTATGAATAACTTAAGGCTTAATTACACTTTTGGTCCCTTAAATTTTTCAGGTTTCATATTGGTCCCCTAATTAATAAAACTAACGTTTCGGTCCCTTAAATCCTTCTTTGTTAGTCACTTTGGTCCCTTCCGTTAGTTTGTGTTAAAAAACGTTAGACTTAATTACACTTTTGGTCCCTTAAATATTTTTCAGGTTTCATATTGGTCCCCTAATTAATAAAAATAACATTTTTGGTCCCTTAAATCATTCTATGTTAGTCACTTTGGTCCCTTAAATCCTTCTTTCTGGTTTAGGGTTTGTTCCTTTTTCCTGTTTCTAGTTTTCAAACTAACGGAAGGGACCAAAGTGACTAACAGAGAAGGATTTAAGGAACCAAAACGTTACTTTTATTAATTATGGGACCAATATAAAACCTGAAAAATATTTAAGGGACAAAAAGTGTAATTAAGCCGTAACTTAATTATTCACATCAATATAACATCAAAATATTCGAAAGGCCATGACACATTTTAGGCTACCTTATTTTTTTTAAAAATAAAAATAAATAAAAAATATTTTATTAAAATTTATTAAAAATAGGAGGGACGGGGTTCACTATTCACATTAGATAACCCTATATTTATTTGACATCATACTATAAAAAAAAAAAAAAAACTAATCAATATATCACACATTTGACATCACATTGTAAAAGATTAATTACAAAAATGTCACTGAGTATAAATCTTAATACAATTATTTATTTATTTAGGTCAAATATACAATTGTTTTAGAGGATCTCAATACAAATTATTATTATTATTATTATTATTATTATTATTATATATATATATATATATATATATATATATATTCAAAAACATACAATAAAATCAAGTTTTCTATAATTTTCAATTTTTTTTTAGTTTTATCTATATTTTTATTTGAATTGCAAGGATATTAAGTTTTAGTATAGTCATTTTTTAAAATTTTACCATCATCTTAAACTATTATATTTTAAAAATAACCACATAAACTTTGTAAGTTCGTTATTTTTTTGATACATTTTCTATCTTTTTCTATGGAACGTATATTCTACATTATACTATATATAAATGAGATACAAATTATGTTGAATTCATTTTTTTCTTCTAATTTGACTATTATTATTTTTTAATAATTTTACTTTTTTTGGTACAAAAGAGGGCAAAAACCCAGAAGGAGAAAAAAAACTATTCAAGTAATTAAAAATTCCTAGGCATGTAAGCTCCGAAAATATCATCAAAGAGGAGACTATTGCGCTCGCTAGGAGGGTCTTCAAAACAACAAAATTCCAAGAATTCATGGTAAGACTGGAATTAGCAAGTCAATCAGCACTTCTATTGCCTTCTTGCCAAGTATGATGAACTTCAACGTGCCAACTATGGTCTAGTAGATTTCTGATGCACCGAATCAACGAAGGGGTCATCCCATTAGTCTTGCAATTATTTGTAACCATGTCAATAAGCAATTTTGAATCACCTTCAACACAAAGATGTGAAACTCCATTACGTCAGGCTAGCTAGCTCCAAACCCAAATATAAACCTCACATTTCTGCATGCAGAGCATCACAAACTCCAATCTTACGCACAAATCCTTTGAGCCATTTTCCATTATTATCCCGAAAAAGACCGCCACACCCTGCACGGTTTTCATTCTCTTTGCACGCTCCATCTCAATTGAGTTTAACCCATCCCCTCATGAGGATACTTCCAACCAATGAAAACTGTTTCAGTGTGCTGAGGACCATTATGAAGAAGATTATTGGTGCAGTCTTCGATAGTGCTACAGAAGGCCTGGATGACACTAGTTGGATTAGCTGGTCTTTGAGAATTATCCTAAAAAATTGTTTTATTTCGCCAATTCCACAAATGCCAACATGTAGTCATGAAAGTTGTCTTCCATCTAGAGTTAGGAACACCATTCCAATGCTTGTTAAGGTTACTAAAAACTCAGTTTCTGCAATCAAAAGTAAAGAAGTCAGTTATCTAATCAGAAGGAACAAGTCTGATCCATACCTGAGTTGCATAAATGCAGTCTCTGAGCACTTGAAGAGTAGTCTCTTCCTCCATCCCACAACGAGGGCAAGTAAGGGATATGCCCACACCCCACCTACTTCGGCGGTAATTTGTTAAAATACGATCATGAGCTAATAACCAAATGAAAAATTGGATACGATGGGGGCCCCTCCAATTCCACAAAATTCTCCAGTCCCCTTCAATAATATTATGATTCCCGTACTGCACATTATACGCACTTTTAACCGAGAACTGGCGCGTATTTGTTCCTCCCCAACCAAAAGTATATGGACCATCACCATTAGAAGGAGCAGGGAGAGCTAAAACCTGCTCAACTATGTTGTTTGGCATATTATCAAAAAGAAAATTTTGATCCCAATTTTCTGAAGGAGTCACCACATACTTGACATGAAGAGTAGTGTCCACATATGAAGTAGTCACGATAGAGATAAGTGAACTATTGTTTGGACCCCATTTATCCAACCAAAAATTGATGTTTAATTAGTATGTTTTGTTATTGTACAATTATTTTATACATACATCGAATGAAAGTGTTGTTGCATCAATCAATGAACATAATAACGCATGTGTTTTTATATTCATTAATTAGTGTAACAACATATTATTGGATACGTGTATAGTAATTATATACTGATAAAGCATAGACGAACCCAGAAACAAATTTTCAGTGAGACTAAACAAATAACGGCCAAAATATTGATTGTTTTTCAATGTTTTATACTTTAGAGACCAAAGTAAACCTACTTGGGTTGGTTTGATAGTGTTAGCTTGGAATCTTGGAGTGTGCTTCTTTCAAGGTCTCAAGTTTGATTCTTCTCGGTGTCAATTAAGGTGGGCTGGTTTTGCTTCTTCAAGAAAAAAAAGAGACCAAAATTTCGGTCACTATTTCTGGCTCTAATCAAGTTAGTGAACCGATTTTTAATATTTAATACTTTACTGACCAAAATTTCGATCACTATTTTGTCGCTAATCAATTTAGTGACCGATTTTTATGATATAGCAAACGAAGTTTCGGTCGCTAAAGAATAAATTTATACTGATATCGATATTTTTTTTAAAATTCTGATGTGGTTGTAGCCACGCCATGCCTCATGTAGGTCCGACTCTGCTAATAAGGTATATTAATTAAATTATATAAAAAAAATAGTTTTTTTCAGGTAAAATGTCAGCGGCATATCAAACTAGTGGTTTTCTTCTGTTCTCTCTTTAAAAAAAAAAAAAACTTAAATGGCTGTTTGTTTGTTCACATTTGTTCATTTTCCTATTTTGTCTTTTTTTTTTTTCGTTTTGTTATACCCACCCTAAGAACAACATTGAGGATGAGGATGAAGCCAATAAACCATATGCATGAGATACACTCAAAAAATTAACAGATAATTACACCGCAAAACAAACATGCAAGCTCACACATTGCATTGCAAACACAACACCCTAACCATCATTCTCATTAATTAACAATATCTTTGTTATTCTGTTTTTTCTTTTTTTAATATATATTGTAAATGTTAATATGTCGCATTCACAATCCCTATTATTGTTAACCCAGTCATTCAATTCTCTCTACACTCCTAATTTGATCTTTTCGTAATTCCTAGTCCTTATATACATCATGGGTTGTGGCATCTCAACCATGGACGCAAATGATGCATCCAAGGTTGGACGTCGTTACAACGGTCGATTACGTCATCAACATGCCATTGTTCCACGGCCCATTGTAGACAACAACAAGAAATATAATGATGATGATGGTGATGATCAAGAAGTGACAAGGAAGAACGAAGGGTTCAATGAGAATAGTTTGAAAGAGAAAAAAATTGTGGTGGATAGAAAAGATCAAGAGGAAAGGGTTGGGTATATTAATAATGAGAGACAAGGAAAATTAGAGCAGGATAATGTTAGCAATGGTCTAAAAAATGTTAGTACAAATTATGGGGAGGGAGAGAATAATAATAATAATGATAGGGATGATTTTATTGGACCTGGATCACCGAGTTTTAGAGAATATTGTAATGATTATGATTCTGTTGATAGAAGTTCTATGGGAGATTCTAATGATTATACTGAATCTGGAGAAAGCATAAAGAATAGTAGTGAGTAATATGACTCTTGTCATGTGTTTTTTTTAATTATATTTTCATCTACCATTTAATTTCATACGATTAATTATGTTAGTTTGTTTAGATTATGATTCCAAAACTTTATTGGTAATAATTGTTAATTAGATGTTGATTTATATAAGTTGTCAATGGATTCTAACGTTGGTTCATTTTCTAGGTGATGAAGATTCAACAAAACCAGGAAATGAGAAAAGGAGTCATTCCAACAAGGTATATATATGGTCATGGGTTCCGTACTTTGTTTGTCTCCCTTTTGTTTTTAGGGTTGGTTATGCTAACAACAACTCTAAAACACATTTTCAATACAAACTATCTAATTGATTGATTGCTTAATAAAAAAAACTATCGAATTGATTGAAAAATTTGCTCAAAAATTTTGATTGAAATTTAAATGAATCTCAATAAATTTATATGGGACCTACACACATGTCATGCATTTCAATTGATTTATCTTCTTCTAAAGTATTTTCACAAAAAAATCAAATTTCGCCAATTTTCCGTAGGTCATTTGATTGGAGGGTTTACTCTTGAACCTTTTGGTCCTCAATTCAAGACTTGACATCTTAAAAAAAATAAAATTTTATTCCTATAACCTATTTGATAGCTTAGACTTGGTAGTCAATTTGTTTTTTTTTTTTTTATAGAAGAAATTTGTTTATTCATAATCAAAAAGTGGAAGAAGACTATTTGGCCTTGAGGTCAATTTTTAATTAAGATCTAGGTGTATATATCCTCTTAAAAAAGTGAATATATGAATAAAGATTTTTGTTTCCGAGATAACTCAAACAATTAGTTTTTGTTTCTGAGATAGATAGATAGATAGATAGACAGACGTACACACGCTGAAAGATTTGTTTTATTCTACCCAATTGGTTAAACTTTGTTTTTGTTCCTTTTTAGCAGGAACCTGAGAAGAAAGAGAGACGAGGACGAGGAGGATTTAGGAATGCTATGCATAAGGGAAAGACAAGAGGAGGGAGAAGGAATCTTCTTAACTTTGCTTGCTACAACTCTAGCACTCAGTCTTACGCTGAAGGTTCTTTCAACAAAATAGTTACAAAAACTACATAAGAGCAAAAGATTAACAAAAGAAAAACACATGTGATGTTTATATATATATGTAGAAGATTTAATGGAATTTTGATTGTATTGCCATAATCAATTCGTGATGTATAGTTGTGAATTATGACTGCCTTTTACTACACTCCAACTTCCTTAATTAATTTTGTAGCGTATAAAAATAATCCTTGATTTAGTATTTTGTTTATATGTTTATCTTTTTAATTGTTTAGGCCTTTTGGGGTTAATAAGACTCCATAACAAGAAAATTATTCGTGTAATTAATTACGATTTTAGTCCACAAAGTTATGCTGATATGATTGGTTAGAAAAAAATCGTTATATATATATATATATATATATATATATATATATATATATATATATATATATTAAATGAGATATGTAAGATATGTGACTCATATACTCAATGTTTTAAGGTATTAAGTGGATAAGTATTGTCAAAGTATTTTGGTGGTCCAGATCATTTGGGTCGTTGTTCTTCCTCAACACTCTTTTGACTCTCCAACAAGTAGGGGGCTGCAAAATATGTCAATCCGCTTTATTTTGACCCGCGTCACCATCAACTCGTCTACGGACTACGGTGTAGTGGTGCAGGGAAGACCAACTTGGGTCGTTGTTCTTCCCACCTCTTGACGGATTTGCGAGCTGATTTGTTAATAACAAAGAATGTTAAACGTATTAATTTTTAAGAGAGTTTTCCCGTTAAAAATGAAGATTTTTTTTTAAAAAAAAAAAAATTAGCCCATTAAAATTTATTGTAATCTAGCAATAATTACATAAGCAAAAAAAGGGACTGGACAAATGAGTTTGATCCGTCCGAAATCGATTGTCCCATAAGAAAAAAAGGCGAATTGTCAGATCACATCGGGTTGAGCGAGTAGACAGGTGAAAGAAACATTTTGTGTTGGATTAGCATGGGTGGTTCTAGGTGAAGGAGTTAAAACAAATAATAATCGCAACCTACTCTTACACTCATTACAAAATATTGGGTCAACATGATTTGACACCCTTAGGCCTAAATAATTTGCCAACCTAAGCCAACACAAACACCATACACATACTACTAATGTTGGAATTATCTACTCTCTCAACCCTAGTTTCTTTATTCAGCTGCGCCATTTCACTGGTCTTTTAGCTACATCTTCATTCTTCATCATAGTTCATTATCGTCATCATATTGCATCATCATCTTCATCGTTCTGTCATAATCTTTCTTTCTCGTCTCTTTCGTTGATGTTCGCCATTGTTCCCAAAGTCTGACGAGCCTCCCACGAGAAGATTGTTGCGAATGAAATCTAGGTCTATGTTAATTGCTTCAAGTTTTCTGAACAATTTCATGTTTGAAGATGAAAGTATCATTGGTTTGTTTGTGGACACGTAATGTTTCTTCTTTAAGATGAAAATGTGATTGGTTTCTTTGTGGAATCCTGAGATTTTAAATGATTGTTGCAAAAAGAATCCCGAGATATCTTAAAGGTATTCAAGAACTTGGATTGTTGTCTCCAAGATGCAAATGAAGTGTGACAATTGAAGTGGATCCATGATAAGTGTCAAATTTACTTATTTTGTAATAGGAAATGTTAACGAGTGCCCCCGGGGCACTCTTTAAGGGTCTAGAGTAGTAACTTTTTATGAAAAGTTGTGTATTCAATGCTTTGAAAATTGAACTATTTGTCTTTTTTTAATAAATAATTTCCTAATTTTGAATGCTTAAAGAGTGTCCAACACTCGTTAACAAGACCCGTTTGTAATATACTACATTTAGGGCACGTGTTAATTTGGATTATTAAGAAAACCATTGGTTTACCCTAATTTATTGTACGTAGCTACTAGTATTTGGTTTTTATCTATTATAAATGGTTATTTGTACATCTTTCCCTTTGATAGTTATGTTCTTAAGATAAATATATCAAAGAATGAAGAATATTGCTTTCCGAGCAATTTGCTAAGAAAATACGATATCTGCTATAATACCTATCAAAACATTACCCATTATGTGGCTGTTTGGTTTGGTGGTGGGAGCACAAATATCGTGCCCCAATGTGATTTTGAAGAAGCTCAAAATAGTAGCTTCAGAGCAAACGTGCGTCTGAGTTAGTGCATAGCAGAAACAATCAGAGCCTATCTATTTGTTGATTCCTTCAATTTTTTTTATATGTTGGTTATCAAGAAAGTAAATACAAGATTTCTCTTTGGTCAAACAAGATTTTTAAATATAACTTTAACGTTTTTCAATACATATTAGTTGATTTTTTTAAAAGATTAATTATTATTTTTATTAATATGATAAAAAATAGTAATATACTATTATTAAAAAAAACCCTTCAAATTTTTTTATCAAAAAAACAAAACTAGAAAAAAAAAATCAGCGTTGAATGAAAAAATAGTTTTGCAAATAAAAAACCAAAGTAAATTGACCAAAAAATAAAATAAAAGCAAGAAAGAAGAGAAAATGATAACGGCATTTAATGTGATACTAGCATTATTTGTTTGACCAGGATACTACCATATTTATATCATACAAAAATAAATAATATATAATATTGTACATTAATTTTTTATGTTGACTAGAATATAAAAAGTAGTATAATATTAAAACACAATATTTTTTTGACTGCATCAAAACGCAACAAGTCTTCATGATCTTAACTTCATTTGTAGAGACATTGCATAATACATGTATGAACTGAAGTTTGAACTTCAAACACTTTACTTATTCACCTTATGGGTTGAATTTCTAGTCACTAGATTATTTGAAGAAAAAAAACAAAAGTTCATACTATCTTACTTTTTTTAATAAACATTTATACATGTTTTCCAAAAAAAAATATCTATTGTGTTTTTTTGTTAAATAGTCTAATAGCTATAAATTTACTAATTAAGTGAATAAATAAGGAATCTGAGATTCAAATATCGATCTCTACATAATCTAATATCACTATTAACTAAGTTATCTCTACATTAAGAGGACAATTAAGTAAGCGTTCTTTGTCAAATAAAGTGAAGTAGAATAGAAGTTAAGCAAATATGATGTTGCAAAAACCAAACAACTAAGTTCAAATGATTGATAAGTTTAAAGAAAAAGAAAATGATGGGAACCTTAGTTTAATTCCTGAACAATTATTTGTCATATTTTACCGAGATTTTAGATCGAACTCCAGATTATCAACACCATTTTCTCTCGAAGTGTTCACACGTGCAGTGAAGCGTGCGAGTTCTACACTGTGCTTAGAAGCATAACATTAGAGTTGATTCGTTTCGTTCCCATTTACATTTCTCTTTCTCTTTTCTGATCTACCTCACTTCCCTTTCTTTGACCATAATCAACACTGAAGAATTTCACTTTCCTTGCCGTTTTGTTCCATCTCAGTGTCGTTTCATAGCTAGGTTTTCGAAAATGAAGTCCTTTAACAAATTGAAGAGAATTGCACTTCACAAAACCGTTGGAAAAGAGAAGAAGGAGTTTCTTCCTTCCGTTAAGTTCGATGAACTCGCTCTCGCTGCTAAGGTTCTTCCGTTACTTTCTCCGTTACGATGTTACTATTTGTGATTGAACCATCAATTTCGCTTAATTAATTAATGTTGTAATTTTGATTATTGATTTTCGTTACTGTTTAGTTATAATTTGTGTTTTGATCTAGAATCCCTAAAATCATGCTTAGTTGTATAAATACTTTGTTTATCAATTAATTTGTTAATTATTGTTTTAATTCTGAATTAGTGATCTATTAGTTGTAATTTGAGGGTTACTATGTTGGAATTTGTGAAAGATGTGTAGTATTTTGGTGCGAGATTTGTTTCGATCGGGTTTTTATTAATTTTAGTGGCATTATGAGTTCTGTTTTACTATTTGCAGTATATGCAAGAGATGAGAGATTGTTATGATAGCTTGCTTGCTGCGGCTGCTGCTACTGAAAACAGCGCGTATGGTAAGATCTAATCTTCGATTTACTGTTGATAGCTCTTTTTTTTGGGTCTGTAGACGAAGTTACAGACACCACCTAAAACTCGTACATACAATTGTGAAGTTCTGAGTTCGAACCTGGGTGAAGGTGTCCAGCCTAACAATATCTAGGCATTGTCAGTTGAGTTAGGCCTTAAGGACTTATTTTGTTCCCCCGTTTTCCTCACATAGGAGCTGGTTAATACTTAGGAATTGGATCTTCATTTTTTCCTCATGTATGTTTCCAAATATGCAAGTCACATATTGGAGCTTGGTTGTTTTCATGTTCACTGGGTGCTCCAAACAGATGTCCATATGGTAGCAACAATTTTTTGTTTCTTACTAAACGGTTGTTTGGAATGTGTCTGCAATTGATTTTTTTTCTTTTGTTGGTATGAGCTGGGTATCCTCTGTGCTTTAGTGCAAAGACTTTGATCCCTCGAGCCGGGTAAGACCACACTGGGCGGCAAAGCTCTCCCTCAAGAGATTTAACACTGTTGAATTTAACACTATATATAATGTCTCCAACAATACAAGATATATATTTACATTTCCAATTGCCATAGTCTATGATCAACATGGTCTTCTGCATTATGGGCAAAGTTCAGCATTTCTGTCTATTACATATTTGGAAAACAGCCCATGATGAAAATGCTGATCAAGCTTGTGAGATTGTGGATTACTGAGTTTGAGTGTCTTGACAAAGGTTTATTGGGTTGGATTTTGGGACTTGGTTGGGATAAACTTTAGCTTTCCCATTATGTCTATTTTCCCAATTTTGAGCCCTCCTCTAAGCCTTGCAACCTCTCTGTAGCCTGTGATATCACTCCTCTCTTTCAAGATCCGTGACCTCTTAAGTCGTGCCCCTGCCTCCTCCCTCCTCACTTTAAATGAGAGCTTCTGTAATATTGAAATGCAGAATCTAATTTCAACTTATATGGGGAGCTGTTGTTTAAAATACTTGTTGTTATTGTATAATTATTTTAATATTTATTTTTCTGGAAGTACTTGAAAAGTTTATCTGAACTGGATCTTTATGTAATGTAGTTAATAGTATTTTTCATGTTGGGAGGGTTGGTTAGCTCAACTGGTTTGAGCTAAGGGTTAAGGAGTTGGCGGTCAAGGGTTCAAGTCCTGGCAAGGAGGAAAAAAACTAACATAACGATTAACATACTAACATTTGCCATTAAAAAAAATGTATTTTTCATGCGTTTTTTTCCTGATCAGTTATTGCCTTGAGAAATTAAAGTCTCTTAAGGTATCTTTGTTGTGATACATATTCCAGAATTTTCGGAGTCACTGCAAGAAATGGGTACTTGTCTATTGGAGAAAACTGCCTTAAATGATGATGAAGAGAGTGGTGAGTGGGTAAATTTTTCGTCACTTCCACATCTAAATTACCTAGCTTTTATGCTAGTTGATTTAAATCATGTTTAGTTGTTGCTACAGTTGTTATGAACTGTATGCAGGTAAAGTTTTGGGGATGCTTGGAAATGTGCAGCTTGACCTTCAGAAACTTGTTGATGGCTACGTAAGCTTTTGTTGGGTGCAACCTTTTGGTTTTCTTCTTGAAGTGCAGTTCATATACGAAAACTTTTATGTTGACTCTATCCCTTCTGTTCCACAGCGTTCTCATGTAGCACTAACCATAACCAGACCATCGGAGTCTCTTCTTAATGAACTAAGAACTGTTGAGGTATGTTTATGTACTTTTCTATTTATCAGATTTGTTTATTTAAAGCACATCCAATGGTTAATGCATATATGTATGCTCTTTTTGTACTCCACCTTTCCCCCATTTAATTTATTTCAGTATTTCAACTTTATTTTACTTATTAGTAGCTATTACTAAATGACTGTTACTAGAAAATGTGGTGTTCTATCATTAAAGAACAAAAGATAATGTACAGGGTCTCATTGTAATGCATGAAATTTATATTGCCTCAGGAAAACGGTACTAGAGTATGATCCTTTTACATTATCAGTATGTATATTGTTGGTGGCATATTCTGGTTGCAGGGATGGATTTAGGGGAGGGCAACCAGGGGTTATATATATGTATATATTACGTACCATAAAATAATATATTATTGAACTATTTTTTTTTTATTTTCTTACAAAACATATAACTATTGTAATTTATTTTTATATAAAATTTATGATAAAATTTTTCGGCCCTCGTTTGATAGAGTTCTGGATCTGTCCCTGTCCGGTTGGTTGTGTTGTCTCTATATCTGGTTTAATGGGTAGATACTTACACCTGCATATAACATTAATCTTAGATTTTATATTGGGCCTAACTCATCCTTACAAAACCGGCTTGTAAGGTGAGGGCTGCCCAAGCTTTATCAACACTACACATGACATATCTCTAAGCAATGTGGGACTAAATCCACCCCCTCAAAGCCAACACCATGAAGGTGTTGAAGGCTGCAATGAAGGCAGCGAATGCCGCAATTAGGCGGCTAGGGGCAGACCACAATCAAGGCGGAATTTCCAACAATTAAAAATAGCTGTTTTGGTTTCTTGTAAAACTGTATATTTTTCTTTGCTGTTGTTTAATGAATATAATCCTGAATAAATCTCGTGAGACTTATATGATATACCCTCCTCAAAGTCAAAGTGCTTTACTTTTGAATCAATTGCAATTTCAATTCCCCCTACCCCTTTATTTGAGTAAGTTGTGGGATATTGATTGTAACCTTATGGTGCCAAGCAAGTGTCATATAATGAGCAATGCTAGCAACACTCATCTTAACACACTATTTTTAACACTCATTCTTTTATTGGGTGAAATACATGTGGGTTCCACCACATTGAAAATGGATCCCACATAAAATAGTGGAACCTACATGTATCATGTATCTCATCTGATAAGAGAGTGAGTGTTAGAATTTGTGTTAAAATGAGTGTTGCTGGCATTATTCGTCATATAACACATTCGTCCATTAGTTAGTAATGTGTGGAGGATTTAAGCTTTTCATGCATTTGTAGTTGATCACTGGGTGGTTTATTAGGCATAAAGTTTGTGTATAAGGGATTTGAGGGTAGATATTTACAATAATAGTGGAGATTGAAGCGGAACTGCGCAAGGTGTAGGGGCGAAATTGCAGAACTTAAAAGAATGATGAAAGAAGAGGACAGTGGCAAGTAACAGTGGCACTTAGGCTCTTACGAGATATTGAATAGGGCATACCCAGGAAGACAGATCTAAATATTGAACTATTTTGATATTCTCTAAATTATGCTTGGCTTTCAAACATAATAAAGTTTTCCTTACAAAGCTCAAGTTTGAGACACGAAAAATTATGTCCTCTTTGATTTGGAATTAAACAGATTGCCTTGCCTAGGGCAGTGGTAAATAAATTTGAAAATTTATTGAGTTTGCTGCTTCGTAATTCTGTGTTTTAAAGAGCCAACTTTTTACTACATCTTACTTTCTTTCTATTCATCATGCAGGACATGAAGCGTCAGTGCGATGAAAAAAGGTCTATACTTATAAAGCTGCTATTAGTTTTCTGTGCCTCGTCCTCATGTGAATATTTCCTGAATCTTCTGTATTGCTTTCAGAGAAGTTTATGAATACATGATTGCCCAACAGAAAGAAAAAGGGAAGTCAAAAAGTGGTAAGAGTGAAAATATAACTTCACAGCATTTGCAAGCTGCTCACGATGAATATGAAGAGGAAGCAACACTCTGTGCTTTTCGGTTAAAATCCCTGAAACAAGGCCAGTCACGTAGTCTCCTAACACAAGCCGCTCGCCACCATGCTGCTCAGGTTTTGTTAAACTTTTGACCTTTCTCATTCAAATCTATCCTTTTTTTCGTTCTAGTCTTGATGTACTTCTTTTCATCTTGTTTTACTTCAAATATAGTTGAATTTCTTCCGGAAGGGACTTAAGTCACTGGAGGCTGTTGAACCACATGTTAGGATGGTTGCCGAGCTGCAACATATTGATTACCAATTCAGTGGCCTTGAAGATGATGATGGTGAAGGCAGTTTTGTTTATGATGGGAATGAGTATGAGTACGAGGCCACCGAAGGCGGTGAGTTAAGTTTTAACTACAGATCAAACAAGGATGTCCCCACATCACCAAACTCAGCAGAGGTAGAAACTCAATATCTCATAATTGTATGGTTTTTAATGCCCAAGTGCATATTGAATTTGTTTAATGCGTATTGCTTACCTTTTTAAAGGAATATCACAGAAGCATTTCACTGTGGTTATTTTAGACCTGTTTACAACTATAGATGCTATCTTGCTCCAACACAAAAGCTTACTATCACCTTTTCTTTCTTCAAAAACTGAGTTAATGATTCAACTTGTTATGATCATTGCTTATGTGTTAGCAGGTGGAAGAATCAGACCGTTCAAACATTCGAGCTTCAACCACAGAAACTGCAGAGGTATTCTTTAAAGTTTTGATTATCCAATTTGAAACTCCCGTTTAAATCTTAAATTAATTGTAAAGTAAAAGCCAGGTAAATAAGCTCCTCAACTCCCTTAGGACTACAATATTTCAAAACAAAATCTCTATATTTAGGATAAGTACAGAAAGATTATTTGACACCTAATTTATTGATATTGGTCTAGCATTTAACAATGACTATGTAATTCTCATTATTGGCTCGGTCTAGCTGGTCTCTAATTTGACTTGGGTCATCCTCTAATACTTTTATTAATTTGCCTTTTGGCAGACAAGTTTAGACAAGAGTCATGTAGATTTTAAAGTATCAAATAGAGATCCACCAAGAGTCAGCAGCTATTCAGCTCCAATATTTGCGGAAAAGAAATTTGACCCAGCTGAAAAAGTAAGACAACTGTTGTCATCATCTGCAGCAAAGCCTAATGCTTATGCACTTCCTTTACCTGTCAACATCAAAGAAACAAAAACTGCACCACGCTTAAGTGCAAGTGCATCTTCGCATGATTTGTGGCATTCATCCCCTTTGGATGAAAAAAAGAACGGGAAAGATTTTGCTGATGGTAAATTGTCAGAACCAGCCATCCCTAGAGTTCACTCTATTCTCAAAGAAAGCAACAGTGACACTTCATCAGCCCTGTTACCACGTCCGTCGACAGAGGGACACTCACTTCCACAAGTTGATATTTTTAATGCTTCTGATCCTAAGAAAATAAAAAGGCATGCATTTTCAGGTCCATTGACTAATAAGCCATTGTCTGTAAAACCTGTCTCTGGGGGTTTTTCACGGTTGCCGATACCTCAACCTTCTTCTCCAAAAGCATCTCCTGGTGCTTCTCCTCCCCTTGTTTCTTCACCTAGGATAAGTGAACTACATGAGCTTCCTAGACCCCCTGGTAATCAAACCAGCAAGGCAGCAAAATCTTCTCGAGTAGGTCACTCTGCTCCTTTAGGATTAAGGAATCCAGAGCATCCTGCAACTAATAAATTTCCTCCGGTTGTATCAAGTTCAGCATCTCCACTTCCAACTCCACCCATCACCGTCTCTCGGAGTTTTTCTATACCCTCAAGTAGTCAGAGAGCTGTGGTATTAAATGTTACTAACAAATATTTGCATACTCACCAAATTCCAGAAAAAATTGAAGAAGCTGCATCACCTCCACTAGCACCTTTATCCCAGAGAGCATCAGCTCTATCTGATTTAGCTTCTCGCTCTAGTGAAATCCAAGGTAAAGTACTATTTATTTATCTTGAATTTTGTATAAAATTGGGACTACCGGAATTTAGCTACTTGTCTTCATATATATTGAGTGCCAGAATCAACTTATGAAGTAATGCAAATTGCCTTAGTTTGTTAACATAACATTATTATTCTGAGAAATATGGATTAGGACATGTCAGGGAACATCTTAATGCAATATACTGCTGCAACTCACATTAGTGCATTTGTGGCATAAAAAAATCAGTTCAATATAAATATATTATTTGATCATAAGTTTCATTAGTAAATAGTGGTGAGCAAGTCGTAACCCTTCATCAATCAACCCATGTTTATAGCCGTAGTTGAATGTTGAAGAAGAAATTATGTTTATTTCGTGTATTTAGTGTTGCACCTTCCTCTGGACTAAAGTCTTGTGAATCCTGCCAAAGTGATGCATTGTATTTCTTCCACTCTATGGTTACATTGTCGAGAGCACTTAGTGATGTTTCCAAAAGATGCTGTTAATAGCTTCCTGTGGTATCAGCGCCGTTGAATATGACCTGTTAAATAGCTTAATTCTCGTCGTGCTCTCTAGATGCAGTTAAACATGAATCTCACAAGTGACACAATGAAATCATGAAATCTATATATACATTTTAAAATAGTAGTAATGCATTGGAGTAAGGATCCAAGTTGGTTATCACGATTTTATTGCCATTCTTGGGAAATGATTGCATTGGAATACCATGGTGCTGAATATTTTCGACTGTCTCCTCATTCTGTAAATTGATAATCTTATGAACTGTTTTAAATTATGTTGTATTTGTCATTGATTTTCATGTAGTTAAGGTTCTTTATAATTGCTCCTTCGTTTCTGAAAAGTTTACATAATTGAGGAATGGGGTTTCCATTGAATTTAAATGTTTGCTTTGACAATCATGTGATCTAGACCAATTTGTGTTCAGCATCAATATTTTTCTTAGTTACTCTCATCCTGTTTTACTTTGTCACCTTCATGTTGGTGGGAAACGTGAGTATGAGTTTTTTCAGTGGATGCAGGTGGGAACTAAATTTCATGCACGATGCCAAGTTCTGGTGAATGATTTTAAGCATTTTATTCTATGCTTGTCCAAGCTAAATCACTCGCATGGAGTTTCTACGGTTTTGCCCAACAGAAGGTTCTGGGAAGTATATGTAAATATGTTATGTATTGTTTAGCTTCTCATCTCAATTTGTATCTATTATTTTTACTGTAATAACTAGTCTTGGTGGGAACTAAACTCTACATGATTGTCTTTATGATGTGTTTGTGTATATATTCCGGATGGAAAATTTTGTTCACATCCCTAAGTAAAACCACCTTAAACCCCGTCAACTTTTTGAGGACGAAAGTAAATCTAGAACAAGATACCCTTCCCCCTATCGATTGCTACTCTCACCTTTGACAGTCAATGGGTGGCACTGGCAGGTAACACTTCCCCCTATCGATTGCTTCTCTCTCCTTCGACAGTCGATGGGTGGCAGGTAACACTTGAATTTTCACATTGATCAACTCATCAGCCCCTGACGTGGGTACTGTTGTATTTATATTAGAGAAACGCCCAACAGTGGGAAATAGTTTCTACAATTATCCATTTCCTTTGTATTGAATATGATGGATTTTCTTGCCATTTTTTAACTACATTGTTTGGTGGAGACATGTGAACGAATTTTTGAGCAGGGACGATCCTTCCATTTATGCTATAGCTGTCTTACCAACATTTTAGGTAAGGGATGAAAATTGGTCAGAACATGGCCTTTGTTAGGTTTAAGTCTTGCCATGCTTCTTTTAAAATTAACAAAGGTTAAGACTTTTTAGAAGCTTATTTATATAGATAAAAAAAAAACCTTAGGCCTGTCATATATTTAATCGTGTTATCATATTCACTTGATATTGTTTTCTACAGGAAAACTTATTGTAATTAACATTATTATTTATTATACAAGTTTAATGAACATATCTGTTGAAAAAAAGAAGTAAATATAGGAGTATACTATAATTGTATTATTTGTTTTGACTAAATATAATATCATTGTATTATTGTCGCATGATAAAGAGTAGATCTTCATGGGCTCTATTTGATATATCGTATAAATCTTAATTATTAAACCCTTCTTTGCGATGCATCTTATTGTAGTACCCTAATTTTGTCATACGCATTTTAAAACAAAAATCAAAAAAAAATCAAAGAGGGGAAAAAAGTCAAAAGTCAACAAAAGTCAACAGAAAAGTCAACTTTTCAAAATTGAGGACTTCGCACTGCGAAGTCTGCGATTTTTCTGCAGATTTTTGGTTTCTTTGATTTAATTCCAGAATTTGTTGCATGTCATTTCCATAATTATTTTAAGTAGCATTCATGGCTAATTGGGCCAAGCAAAACCAGGATTGAAGGACTTGCCATTAATGCCAAGGTTGGAAGCTTTTTCTTCCAACCTAGCATGTGACAAGCAAGTGGGCTTGCCCTTGGGCAGCTCTAGTCCCTCCCAGGTGACCTGCTAACCACCACAAGGTTGCCAGCCACCTGCTTGAGGACTTTCCTCCTGCTTGCTCCCCCCAAAACCAGTCAAACCAGCTGGATTTTTCACTTGAAAAACCATGATTGCCTACTCTGTTTTACAGCAGCTTTTCACCCTCTCACACCAGCCAATTATAGCCTTTTTCATCCCTCAATCTCTGCACATTACAGTGCACGTTTTCATTGACCAACCATTGAGATTGCAAGGATTGATCCCCAAGCATTAGCCAATTGCAAATCAGCTTTGTTCTTCATCATTACCTTCTAGAATTAGTTGAATTTGTGGCTGAAATCAGGCTGGATCTTGCCCCTTGGTACAAGGCAAGGTTGCCTCTATCCATTAGCATTTAATGCAAAGGGATTCAGCTTGATCTTAGCCACAAATCAGCTGAATTTTGGGATTGTGTAATGATGACAAAGATTTGGTTTTGGCCTATAAATAGAAGGCAATGCCCAAGGATTCAAAAGAAAAAAAAACACAGCATTTACAAGAGCAGAAACTCTACTCATTTTAGCCTACAAAACTCCACAAAATAACCAGAAACAATCAATCCAACACAAAGCTTACAAAAGTTCAAGTTCATCACAAATCTTCAAAACCTTTGTGAAAGCCTTCAACCAAATCAAACCAAGTGCAGCTGGAGCTTTGCTAAGGAGTTCTGTAAGTTTCTAAGCACTTATCTTGCATTTATAACTGTGTTTGCATAGCTATTTGGCTCAAAACCTCTTTGTCCTAAAAAACCCCTTTTGAATTCCAAAGAAATCCCAAGGTTTTCAAAACATCAAAACTGGTTTGTCCAGCCTTTTTCACCCCAAAAACTCAAAGTTTTTCACCCCCCTATAAGGTCTTGAGTGTGTTCAGAAGTTGTTTCTGAACAAAAGTTCAGAAACAGCTTCTGAACCCAAAATTTCGCATGCTTCGCAGTGCGAAGTCATGGTCGCAGTGCGACCATGACAGAACTCAGAACCTGAGTTTTTGTGTCAAAGCAACCAATTTTTGAGGTTCTAGCCCCAGAGCTCAGAACCTAAGAGTTTTTAAACCCATGTTCTTCAAACCATAACAAGGATTTTGCATAATTTTGGCAAAATCACAAGTTCGTATGACCATTTTGTGGGTAACTTGCAAAGCAAGTTATGTTCCCAAACTTTCAAAACCACATGAACAAACAAGCTATGTTCATCTTTTCAATCTAAACTTGAACAATAAATATTGTTCATGATGTTCAAAACTCAAAGATGAACATACACCGTTTACGTTCGCATTTTCGCAAAATGAGACGAACTTGTGCGTTTTTTAGCAAATTTGCTAAACCTTCCCATTTTGGGTTTTCAAACCATATGTTTTGTAACACCTTGGGATTTCTAAAGGATTCAACCCAAAAACATGAATGAAAAAGGGATGGTGTGACGTATGTCTCTCCATCGCCCCGATTGTACGAATGCGTGACGTATGTCTCGTCGCTCGGACAATCGTCATTCTTTTTTTTTATATATGTACAACCCCGACCAAACCAAATCTTGGCCCCTTGTGGTCAATCCAAGCCTTTTGGTCCCCCGTTGGCCATTAGACTCAAACCCCCGACTCTTCGGAGTCCACTCGGTCAATGATTGACTTGTATGAGTCCATTGCACCTCTCTTGGTCCCATAGCGACCAGTTTCAACCCTCTACCCTAACGGACGTACCTTTTAACAATTCTAATGTGATTCACGAACAAACGCTTAATAAGTCTCCAAGTGCGAGCATACAAGCTACGTTTAAATCGCAAGAATTCGGTTAAAACATCGTCCATTTAAAAACAACCAACACATGTACGTTTTTCTACCAAAGAACTACGTACGCTTTGAATTCTCCAACTACCGGGAGATACGTAGGAGCAAGATCGACATCTTGTCAAGCGCAATAATAAAAACTTTTTTTCTTTCGTTTGTTTTTATCTCTTTTCCCCCCTTTATTATGTTTTTAACATAAATGAACATGCACGCAAAGTATTTAAAAAACAATTCAAGCTTTAACCAAATAGAAGGTTCCCGTTGAGTACAACGGACGTGAGGGGTGCTAATACCTTCCCCTTGCGTAACCGACTCCCGAACCCGACAATGGTTGCGATGACCTAATCCTTATCCTCATCGTCAAAAGGGTTTTATTATCGTTTCCCTTTACAACAAAAAAAAACTTAAGGGTTTATCAACGTTCCCTTTACACAAAAACTTTGGTGGCGGCTTCACAAAGGCCCTCCGAGCGTTCGAGGACGTCCTCGGAGGATTTGCGCGTCTTTTTCCCGAGGAAAAAAACGAGGTGCGCACAGCTGGCGACTTCACTGGGGAACCTGTTCCCACTAGTGAGTCAAGCCTAACCTATTTGGTTTAAAGCCAATTGTTTTATTTTCTTTGCGTGCCATGTTTATTTATTTTATTCATACATGTTATATTTATGCTTTATGTTTATATTTGCTTTGTCTGCTTTATATTCATATCATATATATCAAATGCGGGGGTTACTTGAGTGATGTTACTCCACATTGTTCGGGTTAATGCCGGACGTGTGAGGCTCTCTACCCGAGCTTGAGAAAAAAACTAAGTTAGAAGGAGGTTGTGTGCGGAAGCCCGCGTTGACGTATGTCCGTGAGGTAGGATGTCCAACCCCGCTTAGATGAGATTTTCAAGTGGAATTAATTGAAGTCATGTCGACGTATGTCCATAGACAACCCTAATTCCATGTGAGGTCTATGATTCTAAGGACCTCTTCTTAGGAAATTTCACCTTTTAGAGCCTACATGTGAGGATGGGGGGAATTTCCGAACCTTCATACACCAAACCCTTGCATATCATTACATTTGCATTCATAAAAAATTTTTTGCATAAAAAAAAAGGGAGGGGCATATTTTTGCATTCTCATTGCATTCATACATGCATTTTCATTTCAAAGAAAAACCCTCACATTATTCCCTCACCAAACACCAAAAAGAGAAGTACCCGACCCGGTGTACCGTGGCGTTTCGGAAGAGATCCGAGCAACCAGAAGGCCATCGAAATTTCGGAAATCTTTTTTGTCCAAGTAATTTATCTTGTTTTTCAAAAAAAAAAACAATCATTTTGCTCTTCCCAAGGCAAATGATTAATTTTTATGGGACCCCCATATTTCAAATCATTTCCGTCATTAATAAATTTGCGGTTTATGTTCAAAATAGTTCGTTTTTCTTTCGTTCTCAAATAAATTTTCGTAAACCCTAAAAAAAAAAAATCATCATAAATACACCACCAAAAAAATAACACTGCTACGATCCCTTTTGACTTCAATCTTCAAATTAACCAAACGGAAGATGATAATAAGGACGATTTCGAACCTCCTGAAGGATTGTCCAGACTTGGGGATCAGGAGGATAGGGTAATACAACCTCACCAAGAGAGCCCTCAAAAGAATAGCACCACAGTTTTCCCTCTGCCGGGGCACACTCTATAAGAGAAATCATAGTCTCACTCGGACGTGTGGATAAACTTGAAGCAGTCATGCTCACCGAAGAAATCCATGAGGAGTCCTTCCAAACCCACGCCAAGACATGTCACAAGTGACAAAATTATGCCAACAAGGGGCACATACCACAAACACCTCTGAATGTCATGACATCACCCTAACCTTTCTCTATGTGGGGCATAGACATGTTCGGAATGATTGAGCCAACGGCTTCAAAAGGGCACCAGTTCATACTTGTTGCCATCAACTGTTTCACCAAATGGGTCGAAGCAGCTTCTTATGCAAACATCCCCAAACAAACAAAGCCCAATTTTTATTGGCATCCCCAAACACAAAAAGCCCAGTCGTCACTGGCATTCCTCACATCTCCAACAAAAGACCAATTTTCATTGGCGCACACAATTTCCAAACACAAAAGACCCAATTTCCATTGGCAATCACAAACCCCACTTCCAATAAAAGCCCAATTGTCATTGGCATTCCCATCCAAAAAAAAAACACAAAAGTCCGACCTTGCTCGGAAGCTAAACAAAAGCCCGACCTTGTTCGGAAGCCAACCATAAAGCCCGACCTTGCTCGGCATCCAAAAAAAAAAAGAGCCCGACCTCGCTCGGCATCCCACAATAAAAGCCCGACCTTGCTCGGCATCCGAGCACCCAAAAGGCCAATCTTCATTGGCACTCACAAACATATTCCCAAATACCATTTCCAATAAAAGCCCAATTTTCATTGGCCCTTACAAACACAATCACACATAAAACCCAATTTTCATTGGCATCTCCACTCAAATCACAAAAAGCCCGACCTCGCTCGGCAACCAAAAACAAAAGCCCGACCCCGCTCGGCATCCAATCACTACCAAGGCCCAATTTTATTGGCATTCACAAACACAAACAAGGTTCGACCAGCTGAACCTTATAAAAGAGAAACACCTCACATCAATGTGGCAGGGACAACTCGACAAGAAAGTTCATTCTCGAGAATTTAGAGAAGGAGACTTAATGCTTGGAAAAAAGGTATTACCCATCCACAAGGATCCCCCTATCAATAAGCTTTGGCGCAGTCAAAAAAAATATATATGCCAAAAAAAAAAAGAAAGACCTCGCTAAATCGAAAACCCGAAAGGGCGGTTTAGGCAATAGAGAGCGTCCTGGTAGATCGAAAACCTGAAAAGGCGGTCTAGGCAAAAATTAAGGACATCAAAAAAAAGAAATATACCCCAGTGGACTGAAAACTCGAGAGAGCGGTCCAGGTAAAAATTAGGGGTTTCAAAAAAAAAAGAAGGCAAAAGGACTGCGGCACGTGAGGTCCGGACAGAATTCAAGAGGGAAAGAATCAACCTCATTATCATCTTTCGAAAGCAAGTTATTTCAAAGTCATAGGGAAAGTAGCACGTGAAACCCAAGCAAATTTCCATTTGTCTTTTTGTTTCTTCTTTTCTCTATCTTAGTAATCACCTCTTATAGGGATTACATTTTCACGAATAGTTACCCATACAAGGGACTAAGTTTCGTTGAATCAAAATCAT
Organism: Medicago ruthenica; assembly: GCA_018208015.1. Classification (NCBI taxonomy): domain Eukaryota; kingdom Viridiplantae; phylum Streptophyta; class Magnoliopsida; order Fabales; family Fabaceae; genus Medicago; species Medicago ruthenica. The sequence continues at coordinate 30,399,374 of CM031377.1, read as the reverse complement.
TTTTAAAACCTTTTCATTGTTATGCGTCCTTACTTGCTCATAAAATGTGTTTTTATTCATGATAAATAATGCATTGAAATATGGGAATAACATAAAAAAACAAAAATGTGTTTTTTTTACTTGGACGTTAAATGTCGAAAGAATTTCGTTGGTCCCCGGTATTGCATCAGAGGACTCAAAACTTGAAGCTTTGCATCGGTCATTTTAAGACTCATGCTCTTCAGCAGAAACAAGTGCGTAGCTCACAACGCGTAAAACGCAAAGATCCCGGGTGTCAGAGGAAACAAATTTCCCAAATAAAGCTCACCCCCCATACATCTTTTTCATCCACTAAGGCCGGATATCGATCATGCTTCCAAAATGATCCTTATATCCCCAGTGAGATCCCACCATAACCAAAAAGCCCGACCTCGCTCGGCAACCAAAACCAAAAAGCCCGACCTCGCTCGGCAACCAAAACCAAAAAGCCCGACCTCGCTCGGCAACCAAAACCAAAAAGCCCGACCTCGCTCGGCAACCAAACAAAAGCCCGACCTCGCTCGGCAACCAAACAAAAAGTCCAATAATCATTGGCGAACCAAAAGTCCAATATTCATTGGCAAACCAAAGAACTACGTAAGCTTTGAATTCTCCATCCCACCAGGAGATACGTAGGAGCAAGATCATCATCTTGTCAAGCACAACAAACCAAAGCCCAATTTTCATTGGCCCACAATAAAGCCTAAATTTCATTGATATTCCCCAGGGAATCTCAACCCCAAACAAAAGTCCAATCATTATTGGCAAACCCACACAAATCTTCGGGCCTAGGCTCGAACTACACCGGTTTTGATCCCATTTGGGTATGTAGGCAAAGGACCTCGTCCTTCCAAACCGACCAACCAAAAAACAAACAAAACAAAAAAAGAGAGCCCAATTGTCAGTAACACAACCACAAACAAAGACCGACTCTGCTCGGCACCCAGCCAGCATTTTTTCATTTTTATTCATGCATGCATATACAAATCATTCATACACATGCATTTCATATCATGCCATGCATCCTCAACAAGGATTCTCCAGTGAGTATCACATATTCACCAACATCCATCAACATTCAACCAGGGGCACCTATTTAGGGTAAGACCGCAGCTCGTTAAGAATCAACGTTCAGAAGCAGTGCCTGAATAAGATCGCCTAGCTTAGGTATCGACCTCTAGAAGCAGTACCTAGAGTAGATCACCTCCCCCAGTGTATTGACCTTCAGTGTTAGCAGCTGAATAAGATCACAGCTCGTTAGGAATCGATATTCAGAAGCAGTACCTGAATAAGATCACCTAGCTTAGGTATCCACCTCTAGAAGCAGTACCTAGAGTAAACCTCCATCTTAGGTATCGACCTCTAGTGACATCCTAGAGCAGATCACTTCCTAGCTTAGGTATCGACCTCTAGAAGCAGTACCTAGATAAGATCACCTACCTCAATGTTCCACCTCTAGAAGCAGTACCTAGAGTAAACTTCCGTCTTAGGTATCGACCTCTAGTGACATCCTAGAGTAGATCATCTCCATCAATGTTCCACCTCTAGAAGCAGTGCCTAGAGAAAATCACCATCCTCAGGAATCGACTTCTAGTGACAGTGCCTAGATAAGATTACCTTCATTCCCCAGTGGATCTACCTCCAGTGTTAGCGGCTGGATACGATCAAACCTTTTCCAACCATTGCATTTGCATTTCGCGAAGGACAAAATTCGGGTCCTTCTTTTTACTTAATTGATCTCCGCAAAGAGTTCATGAGATGCCCTCGGCACTCACGTACTCTATGCGAAGACACAATTAAGTAGGGGCAGCTGTAGTACCCTAATTTTGTCCTACGCATTTTAAAACAAAAATCAAAAAAAAAAATCAAAGAGGGGAAAAAAGTCAAAAGTCAACAAAAGTCAACAGAAAAGTCAACTTTTCAAAATTGAGGACTTCGCACTGCGAAGGTCACTTCGCACTGCGAAGTCTGCGATTTTTCTGCAGATTTTTGGTTTCTTTGATTTAATTCCAGAATTTGTTGCATGTCATTTCCATAATTATTTTAAGTAGCATTCATGGCTAATTGGGCCAAGCAAAACCAGGATTGAAGGACTTGCCATTAATGCCAAGGTTGGAAGCTTTTTCTTCCAACCTAGCATGTGACAAGCAAGTGGACTTGCCCTTGGGCAGCTCTAGTCCCTCCCAGGTGACCTGCTAACCACCACAAGGTTGCCAGCCACCTGCTTGAGGACTTTCCTCCTGCTTGCTCCCCCCAAAACCAGTCAAACCAGCTGGATTTTTCACTTGAAAAACCATGATTGCCTACTCTGTTTTGCAGCAGCTTTTCACCCTCTCACACCCGCCAATTATAGCCTTTTTCATCCCTCAATCTCTGCACATTACAGTGCACGTTTTCATTGACCAACCATTGAGATTGCAAGGATTGATCCCCAAGCATTAGCCAATTGCAAATCAGCTTTGTTCTTCATCATTACCTTCTAGAATTAGTTGAATTTGTGGCTGAAATCAGGCTGGATCTTGCCCCTTGGTACAAGGCAAGGTTGCCTCTATTCATTAGCATTTAATGCAAAGGGATTCAGCTTGATCTTAGCCACAAATCAGCTGAATTTTGGGATTGTGTAATGATGACAAAGATTTGGTTTTGGCCTATAAATAGAAGGCAATGCCCAAGGATTCAAAAGAAAAAAAAACACAGCATTTACAAGAGCAGAAACTCTACTCATTTTAGCCTACAAAACTCCACAAAATAACCAGAAACAATCAATCCAACACAAAGCTTACAAAAGTTCAAGTTCATCACAAATCTTCAAAACCTTTGTGAAAGCCTTCAACCAAATCAAACCAAGTGCAGCTGGAGCTTTGCTAAGGAGTTCTGTAAGTTTCTAAGCACTTATCTTGCATTTATAACTGTGTTTGCATAGCTATTTGGCTCAAAACCTCTTTGTCCTAAAAAACCCCTTTTGAATTCCAAAGAAATCCCAAGGTTTTCAAAACATCAAAACTGGTTTGTCCAGCCTTTTTCACCCCAAAAACTCAAAGTTTTTCACCCCCCTATAAGGTCTTGAGTGTGTTCAGAAGTTGTTTCTGAACAAAAGTTCAGAAACAGCTTCTGAACCCAAAATTTCGCATGCTTCGCAGTGCGAAGTCATGGTCGCAGTGCGACCATGACAGAACTCAGAACCTGAGTTTTTGTGTCAAAGCAACCAATTTTTGAGGTTCTAGCCCCAGAGCTCAGAACCTAAGAGTTTTTAAACCCATGTTCTTCAAACCATAACAAGGATTTTGCATAATTTTGGCAAAATCACAAGTTCGTATGACCATTTTGTGGGTAACTTGCAAAGCAAGTTATGTTCCCAAACTTTCAAAACCACATGAACAAACAAGCTATGTTCATCTTTTCAATCTAAACTTGAACAATAAATATTGTTCATGATGTTCAAAACTCAAAGATGAACATACACCGTTTACGTTCGCATTTTCGCAAAATGAGACGAACTTGCGCGTTTTTTAGCAAATTTGCTAAACCTTCCCATTTTGGGTTTTCAAACCATATGTTTTGTAACACCTTGGGATTTCTAAAGGATTCAACCCAAAAACATGAATGAAAAAGGGATGGTGTGACGTATGTCTCTCCATCGCCCCGATTGTACGAATGCGTGACGTATGTCTCGTCGCTCGGACAATCGTCATTCTTTTTTTTTTTATATATGTACAACCCCGACCAAACCAAATCTTGGCCCCTTGTGGTCAATCCAAGCCTTTTGGTCCCCCGTTGGCCATTAGACTCAAACCCCCGACTCTTCGGAGTCCACTCGGTCAATGATTGACTTGTATGAGTCCATTGCACCTCTCTTGGTCCCATAGCGACCAGTTTCAACCCTCTACCCTAACGGACGTACCTTTTAACAATTCTAATGTGATTCACGAACAAACGCTTAATAAGTCTCCAAGTGCGAGCATACAAGCTACGTTTAAATCGCAAGAATTCGGTTAAAACATCGTCCATTTAAAAACAACCAACACATGTACGTTTTTCTACCAAAGAACTACGTACGCTTTGAATTCTCCGACTACCGGGAGATACGTAGGAGCAAGATCGACATCTTGTCAAGCGCAATAATAAAAACTTTTTTTCTTTCGTTTGTTTTTATCTCTTTTCCCCCCTTTATTATGTTTTTAACATAAATGAACATGCACGCAAAGTATTTAAAAAACAATTCAAGCTTTAACCAAATAGAAGGTTCCCGTTGAGTACAACGGACGTGAGGGGTGCTAATACCTTCCCCTTGCGTAACCGACTCCCGAACCCGACAATGGTTGCGATGACCTAATCCTTATCCTCATCGTCAAAAGGGTTTTATTATCGTTTCCCTTTACAACAAAAAAAAACTTAAGGGTTTATCAACGTTCCCTTTACACAAAAACTTTGGTGGCGGCTTCACAAAGGCCCTCCGAGCGTTCGAGGACGTCCTCGGAGGATTTGCGCGTCTTTTTTCCGAGGAAAAAAACGAGGTGCGCACACTTATATCTTATTATATCAAAGCATGACCAGCAACAATATCCTATAAAGAAAGTTTGAAACTTGCGAGAGACAAAATAAATGCATGCAGCAGAAGAAAAGTACAACTCAAACACGCATTGTAGGCCAATTCAGTTAACAAAGCCGGGATATCGTTTCTTAAACATAGTTTAGATTTGCAATTTGGGTCAGACTGGTTTAACCTTCATATATTTTTTATAGAACACAGTCTGATTCTATTCTATTATATATATTTGGACTGCACAATTATTAAAAATTTCAATATCTTAATAAACCAGTCAAAAAGAAATAAATTCAAACCCTTGAATTACAAATGGTACGAAAACTTCCCTTGAATAAGCAATAACCTCACATTAGAATGTGAAGTCATGATGGTACCCAATTACAAAAAATAAAAAAGGCAGCAGAAGGTATCAGTAAAAAGAAAAGATAACGTTGAAAGAAGAGACAAAATGTACCACACATACAGTGAATGACAGAGAGATAAGATAAAAAGCTTGTTTAAATTATTTAATTATCATTTTAAAAGGAGTTAAAATAGTCTATAAATTTAATAATATTGTCATTGTTAAATTGAACATCTTCTGTTGGATTTAAACTCGGGATATCTCAATAGACTTGATTTGAATTCAAGATATTGTTATCTTTACTCGAATCGAACTCGGATAAGGTTAAAACTTTAGATAATGCTTATCACTTTGTTTATCCAAAAAAAGTTTAAATAAAATAAATTTTTGAGGGAAAATAAAATAAAATTAGTGATTAGTGTTTTTAATTACATTATAATTACATGAAAAAATTGATGGCAAAGCAAGTGGCTGCGTGTGCGGTGGGAATGATGAGGCTAATGCTAAAATTTGTGTATTTTAGTTTTTTAAACATAAACATTGGACAGATGTTAATGTTGTTGTTGTGGGCACACATAAACACATGCCTCATTCTTCAACTTCACAATCACACCCTTAACCCTTATCTCATCTTCACCTTCACCTTCACCTTCTGCAATTTCAACAACCCACAACAAAAAGTTTGTTTTTTCCATCACCCTTTTGCTTAATTTGATCTTTTCTAATTTTTTTCTTTGTTGGGTCGTTATATATTTGATCCGTAGGTTGAATCGCAGAAGGGTTGTTTATATGATTTATCTCTCTGATTCCTCTGTTTCCACCGTTCATCGGTGCGTTTTTTTGATCATATTGAATCTTAACGGACTAAGTTTGATTTTTCATTTTTCATTCATTTTGTTGATTTTGTTCTTTCAGGGTTTAAAGGGTCATCAAAAAAATGAATAATTTTTTCTTGTTATGCGTAAGGAGGGTTTATAAGTTTTTTGGTTAATTAATTAAAATAAATAAATTAACAACGTTGCTTGTAGTAGATGATAGCTAAAGTTTGAGGGGTTTTCATTTTCTTATGATCAACGTTTTCATTTTTTCTTTATGTTGGTTGTTTCTAAAGAAACCTTTTGTTTAATGGCATTTATTATTCTTACTTCAGCTTTAGAATTTTCTCTTAAGAATTAAGATAGATGATCATTTTTTCAACTTTTGTTTTTCTATATTTCTTTTTCAGGTATTTGATTGATGTAATATTATTTTCATTTCTCCACATTTTCTTCAATTTGATTGTTGATTGCTTTGAATTTGGTTCATCCTATTCCAAGTTTAATGAATATGAAGTTAAATATTTTTTGAACTTTGGGTTATCTTATGATCTTTTGTTTGTTGAAAATATGATTCTATATATTATTTGTGAAGTGTTGATTATGAAAAAACTGTGAGCTACACCCTCCGGTCACTATTATAAGCAAAAATCAATATTTTAGATTCATTAATTAAATGATGTATATAGTCTTTATTATAAACCACATACATCATTTAATGAATGAATCTAAAATGTTGATTTTTGCTTATAATAGTGACCAGAGGGTGTATGTATGTGTTTTGATGTGTTTTTTTTCTTCTGATTTTGTGATCTCGGATTACTGATGTATTTATTGAACTTTTGTTTCACTTTTAGGCCATGAACTGATCATCCACTATGGATTGTCTGGGCTTCATCTGCTGCCAGTATGGAGATCGAGAGATTTGTTCCAGTTGCAGTTCTTGGATATATATCATCATGCCCTGCAAACGAAATGATTATTGCAATGTCTCAAACATGGATTCCTCTTATATAAACATAACATAGTATGAAGTTCTTATAGGTTTGGAATCATTTGATTGGTATGATAGCATTCCAATTGTAGTTGTTAATAGGTAGCATAAATAGTTGAATACCGAAACTAGTAAGCGTGTGAGGTAGAATTGTAGTTGTTAGCTGATGTTGTAGGTCTTAGCGTGATCATCTGGTGAAAGGAAAAAATTATGAAATGAACATGTAAGACCTTGCTGAGGGATCACATTGATAGTTTCAAGCAAGTTTTTTGTTTTTTTTTTTCTTCTTTTTTTATCGTTTTAGGAATATCAACTTCAGTATTAGTGACTAAGTATTAGAGATGGGTTTGCCACAAATACCATCAAGTGAAGCTGATGAAAATGTCGAAATTTTGGGTGTGGTTTCAAGCGGCTCGCCTCCGTTTTCGGATGCAAACCTCTCTTCTATAAGCAGCATGAATAGTGTAAACACTCATGGGTGTGCTGCATGTACCCTTGGATCCTCATTTGAAGATTTTCCCAAGAATGCCTCATTAGAAATGTCAAATGTTTCTGATAAGACATTTTATGGAGGAGCGATGGAAGTCACTTCCAATGTCCACAGTTTGAAGATCAATTCAACAGACAGAAGTAATCTTTCTGCTTCCAAAACTGAACGAAGGGTTCATACTCCTGCTTCCAGGGTTGTCGGTTTTGAATCAGGCAGAACAAGTTCTTTAACTGATGGAATCGCTGAAGTTCCAGTAGCCAATGACACCGAATCTGCCACTTCATTGGTCAGGAAGCGACTTTTATCTCCACTGAGCAGTATGCTCTCCCCGAGTCATTTCAAAGGCGATTCTCTTGATATAGGATGCAGAAATAATGAGGCTTTCTCCCTTGTTAAGAATGATAATGTTAGAAAGTCCACTGTACAAGATAATAAGAAGGCAAATATTGGATGTAAAAGCAGTTATACAATGCCTTCTTGGTCCTTATCAAACTGCTTTGAGCAGAAAAACATGGCACAGAGTAGAGAATCCATTTTTCAAACTGATGGTCCTTTGCTGGAAAATAGAGGCTTTATATCCCAGGGTAGTTCACCAACTCTTAGAATTGAACACTTAAGAGAATCAAGTGTTGTGGTCAGACCTCAAAGTGGTGTAATATCTGCATCACCGGTGAGCTCTCCTCTTTCGTTGTCACCTCTCGGTCCTAGATTTCCTGAAAGAATGAAAATGGCCGCAGGATGCAGGAGTGTCACCGAAGAGATAAAGGATTGCAATATAACTTTAAGCAGTATAGAAGAATCACTAGAGAATTCTAATTCATGTGATATTTTAGATCATAAAGGTGATGATTTAGAATTTTCACGTAAATCTTTTGAAGATGTTGAATTCTCCTTCAAAGATTTCTGTCCATCTTCTCTGGATGACATTTCTTACATGAATTGTCCACGCTCTCAAGAATCAACTCCCATTTCTAATTCTGCAAGGTTCACTAGAAGTTTGAGTGGACTTTCAGTCAGAAGGTCTTTGGTTGGTTCATTTGAGGAGTCTCTTTTATCTGGCCGGTTTGTTTCTGGAAACCATACTAAGGTTTGTATCTATGCCGACAAGTTATTACTGTACTGTAAATGATCTTGTGCATGATTCTTTACTTTGGTTGACTGATAATTTTTACCGAATCTGACCGACGGTTACTTGTTTCTTTTCTCTTATATCTGTAGAAAATTGATGGTTTTCTTGCCGTATTAAGTATTTCTGGGGGAAACTTCTCTCCTAAATCACAGAAGCTTCCATTTTCTGTTACTAGTGTTGATGGAGATTGCTATCTATTGTATTATGCATCCATAGATCTTGCGGGAAATTCTTTATCAAACAGGTTTGGAGGCCAACTTCTGAAACGAGGGCTTAGAAAAGATGATTCACAAATGGTCAAAAGCCGTTTCCGTATACCAATGAAAGGAAGAATTCAGCTGGTATTGATATCCTTGTTTCACTGTTTCAATTTTAGCCCTTGTATCTGACTTGAATGTCTTCAAATGAACCTGTTAGAGCCTTCATCTTATATCTGTATGGATATGCAGTACCCTTAACTTTACACAAAGTAAGGAGTACTACTATCCTTATATATTTTTTCGGTGCAAGAACTATTTTGATTTGCAGTGCCAAGAGAATGAACTTTTCGTTAGCTCAGTTGATAAGAATGTACTGCTTGCTTTCATTTTCTTATATATATGTATGTATGTCTGTCTTCATTGTCCTATGTTTAGTGAGAAAGTTTGGGAGGAAAGAGAAGGGAAAGGTTTGATGTAATTGGGACTAAGCTTCCATGCGCACTCTCAATGCTCTCCTCTTTTTTTTCTTCACAAAATCCCTTCTTCCCAACATATTAGTGTGCTTCAATTATTCTTGATCTTATCTTGTCATTTTCTAGTATTTTTTACATATTCGATTCTTGAGTTCCTTACTCTTTCCTTTGATCGCTCTCTGCAGGTGCTAAGCAATCCAGAAAAGACTCCTCTTCACACATTCTTTTGCAACTATGATTTGAGTGACATGCCAATTGGTACCAAAGTAAGATTTGGCAATATGGATGAATCTCTGACTCAATTGATATGGACATTTTAATTCAGAATGCCATAAATGTTCTGACATGCCAAAAATGTAGAACCCCATAATAAGATTTAATATTTAATCAGTCCTTAGCATCATTGACGTACTTTAATGAAATATTGTTGCACAGCCAAATGGAAATCATGTCATAAAAAACAAAGTACTAACAAGACATAAGTTACATAACAGAACATAACAAGACTTCCTCACACGAAAAAAGAAATATAATGTGACTGCAAATGCAATGACAAGGGGTGTTCTACTGCTATTTCTTTTGGTGGTGAGAGGGTGCAAGTAAGGCTTCATTTCCTCTAAAGAAAAATATCTTTGGCAGGTTTGATTTGCAGAATAAATAAATGGCAATATTATTAGCAAAACATTTATTCACCTATAATTATTTATTATTGTCAGGATCAGAGAGATATCAAGATCCACTTTATTTTTACTTTGGATTCTCTTATGAGTGTTAATGAGGGTCTGATAATAGTGGTAATGAAGAAAAGCTTGCAACATAGAGATGCATAGCATGTACTGCCACATCCAGTGGCTGAGGGATTTCTGAATGCTTTTGTGGGTCTGGTTGCCATGTACTGTCAATAATATAAAAATGTAGGAATATACTAATTATTTAGTAGATAGGAGGACAACTTGAAAAAGGGAGGTTCAAAGGATTATGAAAGTGCTAGTTCTACTTTTTAGCTGGGGATTGATACCTGTCTGTGGTTTATACAATGTTTTTATTTATTTTGAAGTAGACATTTATGTCGCATTTTACAAATTATTGAACTGAATTAATGATATAAGATCACATTAGATTTCTCGAGAGAAAATGTCCATTTTTGAACTCCAAAGTATTGACCCTCTGTTTATCAGTGTTAGAACATCTGATTATGTTGTTTACCAACTTGATGACTCTTAAATCTTTGGAGGACCTACTTGGACTTTTTTCTTTCTTCCAATTATGCTGTATAAAAGAAAAATGGCTTTAGAATTGCTGGTTTCTTTCCAGACTTTTTTCCCGTTGAAAATGAAGATTATAGACTTCACTGACTTCATCAATAATTCTTGTATTGCTTATTATGATGAATGTCTTATTTAACACATGATGCAGTGTAGTTATCCCAGTCAATTAGATGTGTTTGGAACTGAGTTCATTTATCTCTTTTAAACTTACATATATGAATGTTTCCAAATTGTGTATGCTCTTTTTATGTTTTAAGTCATATTGCATTTACTTGGTTGTATATCAGTTTATAACTTTTTGTTTATAAATGAGCAGACATTCTTGCGCCAGAAAATTACTCTCGAGTCCTCCAGCTCAACTTCCCCTCAGTCAAAAAATGGTTCAACCGGTTTGGACAGTGGAAATGACAAGGGGATTCCACTAGTACAAAAGAATCATGACAACCCATGTAGTGGGGAAGTAATGCACACCGATGCAGTTGATGTTGTATTTAAAACAAAATCTACAAATCAGAGAAACACAAAGGTTTCTAGCTTGGGGAATTTTCTAAACAAAGAGGATTCTTCCAAGCAATCACCAGATCATGGAAGTTTAACTGATGAATGTGAGAGGAATGAAAGAAAGGAGTCTTGGGAGAAAACATGTGATGAATCAGGGAAATCATTAAATTCCTGTTCAAAGAGTTCTAGCAGTGCTGGCCCACTTCGTTATGCTCTCCACCTTCGCTTTATCTGCCCTTTTCCTAAAAAGACCAATAGATCGGCTCAAAAATGCAAATTAAGTTCTCTTCCAGAAAAAGCTGGATTGGACATGGAAGGGGAACGGAGATTCTACTTGTGTAATGATTTAAAGGTTGTGTTTCCTCAGCGTCATTCAGATGCTGACGAGGGAAAGGTATGCATATGCTTATATTGTGGCTTTGCCAAAGTTTTGCATAGTTTTCTTTGTGCTGCTAAAACTATTGAAAGCATTATGGCTTCTCTCTGCATATGTGAAAAACTATTAATTTACTTAATCCTTTTCAGTTTTGGTTTATTGTTCTCTTTAAGTTTCACACTTTCTCCATTATAAACTGTTTGTTTTCGATTCCAGTGGAAGCAAACAGCAAAAAGTGTTTCTCAATGCACTTTTTACCAAAGCAAGTTTTGTTCTTGCTTTCTTTGAAATTTCATTTGATGCAATCTCAAAAGCTAAAACAAACCTTCTGCTACCCAAGGAGAATAAACGCGTGATCATTCCTATCCCTATTTTTATCGGGGGCCTATTGTTTGCATGACACTTTGAAATTTCATCCAAGCAGAAACCAGTGTGGTGCTTAGAGCAATAAGTTATTTTTATTTTTTTTTTGTTGATCAACGACTAGTTGATTACCACTCTTGCTTATTCATGAGTAGTCATATTTTCGAAGCATGTTGCATATGACCAAAATTATACATTTTCTTGTAGTATTCATGAGCATGAATACCGAGTAAATGGATAGTGGCAAGACAGGTTGACCAGACAATGTACCTCTTGAGGTATGAAAGAATCTAGGAGATAGAGACATTAGTTGGCTCACAGGTTTTAACGAGATTATGAGGTCAGATAAAATGTCGAGTGAATGGAGGGGAATCACTTCAATTCCGATTTATAAGAACAATGGAGATATAGACAATTGTACAGAGTATAGGAGAATTAAGCTTAGGAGCTATACTAAAATTATGGGGAAGGGTGATCGAGAAGAAGAGACTAAGAAAAGAAACCAAAATGATTCAAAAATAATTTGATTTTATGCCTGGGAGGTTGATCATGAAGCAATTTACTTGCTACTCGGATAAAAAAGACTTACACATGTCTTTCATTGATTTTGAGAAGGCATATGATAGGTCTCCATCATAGGTTTTATGTTAAGCTCTAGTAAAGAAAGATGATTGGATTGCCTATGCCCCTGTTTGGTTGCACGGTGGGAGCAGCCAGAATTGATTCTGGACGTGTAGAATTGATTCTGGCTTGTTTGGTTTCTTAAAAGTAGAATTGATTCTGCCTCCAGAATTGATTCTACTTGAAGCTAGAAATCGTAGCTTCTGCCTGCAGAATTGATTCTGGGTAATTTTTACACTAAAATTTATTGTTCAACTCACTTTTATATTAATGTATCCAAACATAAATCAATTCTGCTAAACTCAATTCTGTCAAAATCAATTCTGCCAAACTCAATTCTGTCAAAATCAATTCTATCCACCGCAGAACCAAACACACACTATATTTGAGCTATTAAGGATATCCATGATAGTTTGAGGGGCCCATGATTAGAGTGAGAACACAGTGTGAAGGCACATAATTTTAGTCTTGGTTGGATGTACTTGTGGAGTATATTCAACAGTTGGCACTGTGACGCTTGCTTTTTGTAGAAGTATAGTCTTACTTGGAGAGCTGAGATATGGAAGTAAGACACGGTATATGGAATGCAAGTTCAGCAAAATGTGAGGAACCTCTAGCATAGAGATGGAAGTTGAAGACCATAATATACCGCAATTCACATTGTTTAAATATCACGGGTCTATTGTGATATTTAAACAATAAGAATAAATTTAATGTAGCAGAGATGAGAATGTTGTGATGGATGAGTGAAAATATTAGACAAGATAGGATTATGATTGATAGCATTAGAGAGAGAGAGAGTTGGGGTAGAACCTATTCTAGAACAGATGGTTGAATCCCGACTTATGTGGTTTGAGCATGTATGCAGATTCCATAGTATAGAGAGTAGATCAAATGTCGAGCAGCTCTATTGCTCGAGGCAGTGGAAAGCCGTGGAACTATAGGCAAAACCATTAAGGAAGACTTGAGGTCAATGATTTGGATAATATGATTTATGATAGAACATTGGTAGTCCCTGTAATACATGAACCATATTGGTTTTAGTCTTTGGAAGATGACATGAATATCACTGGTAGTTGAACCAAAGATTGAGGACTAGAAACAACCTTTATATTTCAGGGGCTAAAATAACTAGTGTATATTACAGGGAATAAAAAGTTATTCAATCCATGTTGGACGAAATTATCAGGACTAACAAGTGTAATTTTTAGTATTGTTGGATAAAAGTTTTCTTCTCTATAGTTGAACAGAATGTTGGCACTGATTCCTGCCAGGTGCAGCACATGATAAGATAATTGATCTGTTGTTTTGTGTCTGTTGTGTGAATATATTAGTGTGCATTGTTTGGTCTGCCTGTAGTGTCTCACAAGGTTTTGTTGTGGTCTATTTGGCAGATGAATGTGGAATACCATTTCCCTGAAGATCCAAGATACTTCGACATCAACTGAAAATTCTACTTTACCCCCCTCTTCAAAAGCATGATGCTTTTTCTGACCCTCTTGCACATAGTTACATGCTACTGGCCTTTACTTAAGGCCATTGTCCTTGAAAAATAGCACTGACCCTATTCCTCCTGTAAATACTTCAACATTGTCAATAATTTAATGGGTTAACTATTGTCAATTGCTTAAATAATTTATCACTTGGCATGAAAGTGATGTTGAAATGCTTTGTGGAACTTGATTTTTGCACCCTTTGAATTATTTTCTAGGTTGAACCAGCATTAAGATGTGGTAATTAAATACCTTCTGAAATTGAACCTAAGGGGATGCATTATAATTTTAAAAGATTATGTTGGCATAAAAAAGTGTTTTAGATTTGAAAAGATTGTAATGGCAAGATTTTTTAAAAGATTTCTATAATCCAGCTTTTATAGTTTGAATTTTAATGCATTTATATCGAAAAACATATATAGCCTCACCTCGTGTCTTTAAATCAAGATTTTGATTGTCTTTAAGTAATAGAATCACTTTTGAATCTTATAATCATGTAATAGGATATATACAATACAATCCGAATTACATTTGTCTGGATTGTACAATCCGAACGTGAGTTTTCTAGCCGTAGTCGTAATTTGGAAATATCATTATCAAGATTGTTAAAATACATCATATCTTGATTGTGCAGTTTGGATGCACCGATAATTGAAAAACAACTTAACATTCATTATTTCAAGTATCACGAGATTCATGACCACATAATTTATGCTAGTAGTAATTGAAGACATGAAATTGGACTACTAAAATTAAAGACATAGATTAAAAACTGAAAACATCGTGGATGAATCAAGCTAGTAGCACTCTTGCTAGATGTTATGGTTTCTACACCAAGTTCAATCATGCTCCCTATAATTTCGTCGATTGTTTTAGGATAAATCAAACTAGACTCAATAGCATGTCTAATTTGATCAGTCCATTGAAATGATATTTAATGAATATAAAAAATATCGTTCTCACATCGTTGTTTTAAAGTTTCATTTTGTTGAATCGAACACGTCCATTTGATATGATCATAGACGACAATAATCAGTACAAACCACCCTTCTCGCATCACCAAATTTGAGAAGACCATTCAATTGGCGGCTCGTCAAATCATAGTGTAACATTATCACTGATCCAAAATAAATTTGGTTTGCCACTAATATAGTATACTACAACTAGTTATAATTCATTTCAATTGCGAGTTTTATGAAATATAATGACCCAAAGATGTAGATTTATACAAGCTTCAGGGCATTCTAGACCATACAAATAAAGGAAAATTGCTCTTTTCACAAAGAGAATTGCTCATTCTCATAGAAACTTTCCAAAATACCTCTACATGACTTAAGTCATGTTCGGTATATACCAACATGAGTTAAGTCATGTTGAGCCAACGTGAATAAACTTACGCTTGATATAAACCAACGTGATTTAAGTCACGTAGCGTTCTATTATAGAAACAGAACAACCAGAACACAGAACCATTGTGTTCCAAATAAAAACGTTGCGAATTTTCTCCCTCAAAGCACGAATTTGATCAAACTCAACCAAATCAACATCAATTTCTACTTTAATCACAAGCAAGTGTTCTCTAACCTTTTGCATTGGCTTTTTTTGGTTTAATTGTTAGAATTTTTTTTTGGAGAAATTTCACAATTTTAGGATTTTGGGGTTTGATTTGCATGTTAGTTTTTAGGATTGTTAATGATGAAATAAGTTAGAGTAAGTTTGACTCAAATGTGGTAGTTTATAGTTGAAAATTGGAAAATGAACTCATAGTGTTAATGTTGCACTCTAGGTGTTTGATAAAATGTTTCAATGATTTTTTTTTTTGCAATGTTAATGATGAAATTAGTTAGAAATTGAATTGTTAATGTTGATTATAGTGAGTTTGAGTGCAATGTGTTAGTTTAGAGATTGAAATGACAATGTGGTAGTTTAGATACAATGTGAATTGTTGTTGTTGATTAGTTGGAAATGACACAATGTCTCTATGAAAATCATTGATTTTTTACATTGTTTTATGTTGTGTAGAAATGTCTGAGAGACCGGACAGACTGAGAGCAGACAGGGAGAGCATGACACAGAGTGCAGGCCGAAATGGCGGCTGTGCGCCCTCCTATTCGAAGGAGACATGGCGTTAGGAGCAGTAAGAGTGAGGATGTGGAAGGGACGTCGTCCCAGGCGGGTGCGTCCCAAGTAGTGGACCCCACAATGCAGCACCAGCAGCCTTAGGCACAATATGAGCAGCTTCAGCCTCAGCATCAGGAGGGTGAGGCCCAGCATGAGGCTCAGGAGGAGGCCGGACCGTAGGGATTTCCTGGAGGCCCAACTGACATGTCGCTTATACCGAATTCAGTAGATATGTGACATGCAGACTTTAGAGCGACGCCACGATAAGTTTAATTGTTTAATTTTATTTAATTACGCGTCAATTGATATGTTTATTTTAATTTAATTTTACAATTTAATTTTAACGTTAAAATATTTTAATTACGCGTCAATTTAATTGTTTATTTGATGAAATGTTTGAATGACCTTTTCATTGATTGTTTTTAATTTCTTTTGGTCTAGATCTGAAACAATGGACAATTTGTTCACGCTCAAGTATGCTTCAGCGGTGGAAACCCTAATTTGTTCAAGGTTCAGGGCGATGTCACGTTAAAAGAACTGAAGGATCAACTTGATGAAATCAACCAACGACTCAACCACGAAGACACAAGGAGGGTGGAATACGTTTGGTATGAACGTCCATCGTTCGACTCAGAGAGGAGATTGACATTCAGTCGGCCGGAGTTAACGAACGGCGACGACGTGATGAGCATATTTTCAATATTTGGTCAACACAACATGTTCCCAAGGATCGAGATGGATGCTACATTGTTGAGATCGCCTGAACATATTCTCAAGAGTTTGATTCAGTTAGACGAAGATGTTTAGGTAGTATTATAATGAGATCACATAGGAAGAAGATGAAAGTTTTGTGTATTATTCTCTTCACAAGTGTGTCTTTACACTAAAATATGAGTCCTATTTATAGGACACAATGTGCAAGTGAATGATCAAAGTAATTAAAGTCCACTAACCATCCATTCACTTTAGGGAGTTATAGGAAGGTGGAAGACTAAGGATGGACATCCACTAAACTAATTATTCATAACACTCCCCCTTGGATGTCCATCAGGATATGCCTCATTAAAACCTTACTAAAAAAAAACCCAATGGGAAAAAATTCTAGTGAAGGAAAAAGAGTACATAATCCTTTTACATAATACATTTATTTCTCCCCCTCAACAATACAACCATCTTTGAGTCGACGACGACCAATTTTTTGTATCAACTGTTCAAAAACTCTACTTCAGAGTGACTTTGTGAAAAGGTCTGCAAGATTATCACAAGAACGAATTTGTTGAATGCTTATATCACCATTCTTCTGAAGATCATGCGTGAAAAAGAATTTAGGAGAAATATGTTTTGTTCGATCTCCTTTAATGTAACCTTCTTTCAACTGAGCAATGCATGCAGTATTATCTTCATAAATAGTTGTCGCATTTATTCTCCCGATAGATAAACCACAACTCTCTTGTATGTGTTGAATTAGAGACTGAAGGTGAGAAAAACACACAAGAAGGGGGGTTGAATTGTGTGGACTCAAAACTTGGGTTTCTTTTCTTCTCAAAACTTAAGACAAGTTCAGAAACAGGTTCTGAACTATTATCAAAGTGTTTATGCAGCGGATTCAAATGTAAAAGAGAAGGGAAAGAGAGACACACAATATTTTTATACTAGTTCCTTCCACAAGTTGGAAGTAGTCTAGTCCCCTTGTTACTAACAAGAGATTTTAACTATAATCAGATGATTACAATTGCTCAACCACAAAGGAAGAGACTTCCAGTTGCTCAACCACAAAGGAAGAGGCTTCTAATGCTCAAGACACTAAGTCAAGAGGCTTCCCAATGCTCAGACACAAAGTACTGAGACTTCCTGCTCAGACCACAAAGGAATGAGGTTACAACTTGCTCAAAACACTAAGTAATGAGACTTATAATGCTTAGCACACATACTAAGACTTAGACCAAACTGATTTACAAAGAAGGTAAGTTTGGGTTGAACACTTGATAAAATATCAGAGGTGTTCACTTAATACAACACAGGTTAAGACTCTTAACCTTAAGAAATTCTAAGATACAAAAGATGAAAGAATTTCTAAGAGGTTTGTGAGCTATGAGTTTTGACAGCAAAACAGAGCAAGTTTCAGACAGATTTTATCCAAGAGTCTTAGCATTTTTCTTCTTCAATTCTTCTTCCTTATATAGAGGGAATTAGAGCTGTTGAAGATTTGCAGGTTTTAGGAAAAGAGTCGTTGCAAAAGATGAACTAGGCTAGCTGAATTTGTGTGCTGAACTTTGCAGAAAATCAGAACTTCAGCAGCCATTTTTGAATTGCTTTCCTTAAAAGCTGGGGAATGTTTGAGTCAGGGAGACACCTGTTCCATTGAGTTGTTCTGACATATGCAGGCATTAAATGCGCACAGTAACAGTTGTTTTTCTTGCCACATCAGACTTCAGAAGCTTCTGCGTGAACAATACTTCAGAAGCACTGTTCATCAGACGCACTTCTTCAGACGTTGACTTTTGTTGACCTTCAGACTCAGACTTCAGAAGCTGCCTTCAGACGCAAGCTTCAGACCCAGTTTTCTTCCAACTTTGCAACATTGCTTCTAAGCTTTCCTTTCTTGCTCTGAGCTTGTTCTTCCATAACCATTATCAAATACTGATCATTAAGAACGTGGTTCTGCATAACTTGAACAAAGCATTAGCAATAACCAATTTTCTTTTTAACACTTTGTTATCATCAAAACCTTAAGGAAGGATGTTCATACAAATTGTTCCAACAATCTCCCCCTTAATTCAGAAGAGAGTTGTTTAACACATTTTGTTCCAACAGAGACCTTAACCAAACACATTCTCGACTCGCCTCATGTAGTGCTAAGAGTTCAGCATGATTTGATGATGTTGCTGTTATGGTTTGCTTCACAGATCTCCATGAAATGGCTGTACCTCCACAGGTAAACAAGTAACCTGTTTGTGATCTTCCATTATGAGGATCTGACAAATAATCTGCATCTGCATAACCTGTTAATTCAATTTTTTGTACTTTTGAATAAAACAAACCCATGTCCACTGTACCTCTAAGGTAACGAAATATATGCTTGACTCCGTTCCAATGTCTCCGTGTGGGTGAAGAACTATATCTTGCTAACAGATTGACAGAAAATGAAACATCAGGACGCGTATAATTAGCAAGGTACATTAGTGCTCCGATTGCACTGAGATATGGTACTTCAGGACCAAGTATTTCTTCACCCTCTTCTCGAGGTCTGAAAGGATCTTTCTCCACATCCAGTGATCGAACAACCATTGGAGTAGACAATGGATGAGATTTGTCCATATAGAAACGTTTTAATACTTTTGCAACATAAGCTTCTTGATGCACAAATATTCCATTATTCAAATGCTCAATTTGTAAGCCCAAACAAAACTTTGTCCTTCCCAAGTCCTTTACCTCAAACTCTTTCTTTAAGCAATCTATAGCTTTTGGAAGCTCTTCAGGAGTTCCAATAATATTTATATCATCAACATACACCGCAATTATTGCAAATTCTTTTCCAGATCTTTTTATAAAAATACATGGACAAATGGAGTCATTTGTATACCCCTCTTTTATCAAATATTCACTAAGGTGATTATACCACATGCGCCCTGATTGTTTTAGCCCATATAAAGACTTATTCAATTTGATGGAATAGTCTTCTCGAGATCTAGGACAATCTGTCTCAGGAAAATTAAATCCTTCTGGGAGTTTCATGTAAATGTTACTATCAAGTGATCCATATAAATAAGCTGTAACAACATCCATCATGTGCAATTTGAGCCCTTCATGTGCTACAAGGCTAATTAAGTACCGAAAAGTACATGCATCCACTACAGGTGAATATGTCTCATCAAAGTCAATTCCAAGTCTTTGTGAAAATCCTTGGGCAACAAGTCGAGCTTTGTATCTCACAATTTCACCATTCTCATTTCGTTTTCTCACAAAAACCCACCTATATCCAACTGGTTTCACACCTTCAGGTGTTCGGACTATAGGTCCAAAAACTTTTCGATTGTAAAGCGAGTTTAATTCAGCTTCAATTGCATCTTTCCATTTTGGCCAATTCTCACTTTGCCTACAATCTTTGATAGACTTTGGTTCATGATCCTCGATATCATTTATCACATTTAGCGCTATATGATATGCAAAAGCATCGTCAACGTTGACTTTTTGCCCGTTCCATTGTATTCCATTACTGACATAATTTATTGAGATCTCTTTATTTTCATGAATTTCAGGTACCTGATCAGTCTCTTCCGGAACTGAATTATCAATTATGTCTGAAGACTCTTTTAGAGTTTCTATATCCTCACTTGGGCCATCTTTCTTTTCAGCTCCTTTTCTCATTCGATGATTTTTATCTTTGGAACCGACTGGCCTACCACGCTTCAGGCGTGGTTGAGACTCATTTGCAATATGAGATTGCCCAATTGTGACATCCATTTTTATCGGAGCATTAGCAGCTGGTATATATGATTTTGTCACACTTTTTGGATCAATGAATGCATTTGGTAATTGATTTGCTAAGCTCTGCAAATGAATTATCTTGTGAACTTCAAGTTCGCATTGTTTAGTTCGAGGATCAAGATGAGACAATGATAATTCTTTCCAAATGATTTCCTTTTTCAGCTGCTTACTCTCTCCCCCTAATGTTGGGAAATTTGATTCATCAAAATGACAATCAGCAAATCGGGATGTAAATAAATCTCCCGTTGTTGGTTCAAGATACTTTATAATAGATCGAGATTCATATCCAACATATATTCCCAACCTTCTTTGAGGACCCATCTTAGTGCGTTGTGGTGGAGAAATAGGAACATACACCGCACATCCAAAGATTCTTAGATGGGAAATATTAGGTTCTTGACCAAAAACTAATTGTAAAGGGGAAGAGTTAGGATAACTTGTTGGCCTGATGCGAATCAATGATGCAGCATGCAAAATTGCATGTCCCCAAGTAGAAATTGGGAGTTTGCATCTCATGAGAAGTGGTCTTGCAATTAACTGTATACGCTTGATAAATGATTCTGCAAGTCCATTTTGTGTATGAACATGTGCTACAGGATGTTCAATGTCAACTCCAATGGACATACAATATTCATTAAATGCTTGAGATGAGAACTCGGCGGCATTATCAAGTCGTATTTTCTTGACGGGATAATCAGGGAAGTGTGCTCTTATTCGAATTAATTGAGCTAGCAATCTTGCAAATGCCTGGTTGCGAGTTGACAACAAACAAACATGTGACCATCTAGTGGATGCATCAATTAAAACCATAAAGTATCTAAATGGTCCACATGGCGGGTGTATTGGCCCACAAATATCACCATGTATACGCTCTAAAAAATTTAGAGATTCACTTCCATTTTTTGTTGGTGATGGCCTAATTATCAACTTCCCTTGTGAACAAGAGGTGCATGAGAACTTATCAGATTGAAGAATCTCCTGGCTCTTCAATTGATGACCACAAGAATTTTCAATTATTTTTCGCATCATTATAGACCCGGGATGGCCCAACCGGTCATGCTAAACAACAAATTTTTTATGATTTGTAAACTTCTGCTTTACGATCACATGTGCTTCAATTGCACTTATATAAGTGTAGTACAAACCAGAGGAAAAGGCGGGTAACTTTTCCACTACACTTATTTTATCCAAATTATGTCTCGTTATATAAAGATATTCAACATCTCCTTCATTTCTTGTTTCAATATGATATCCATTTAGACGGATATCCTTGAAACTTAATAAATTTCTATGAGACTTGGGAGAATATAATGCATTCTCAATGTTTAAATTTGTTCCTCTAGGTAATTTTATATTAGCTCTTCCGGAGCCTTCAATTATTTTTGAACTTCCAGATATAGTACTAACATCGGTTTCTTGCTTTACTAAATAAGAGAAATATTTTTTATCCTTGAAAATTGTATGAGTAGTTGCACTATCAGCGAGACACATATCTCCATTATTGAGGTTAATGTTAATACTCATTCTATCTAAAAAAAAAAATTAACAAACAAAAGATAAGTATAAAAACAAAATTATATAAACGTAATATTTATCATGACTAGCATTGGAGGTTGAAAACACACTTAGAAATAAGACTTTATTATCATTAACATAGGAAAGTTAAAACATAATTTTTATTATCATAGGAAATTCAAAGTCATTTGTAAACATGATTATTTATTGCTAGGTTTTATTTCTTGACACTTCCATCTCCAATGAGATGATCAATCTTTCCATCAGGATCAGCAAAGAAATCAGCAACGTCTAAGTGGTTAACATCCATATTACCATAATCATAATCACCATCTTCACATGCAAAATGTGTCTCATCCTTTTTATCTTTATTTTTAAGTGATTGTTGGTAAAGATTAACAAGATGCCTTGGTGTACGACAGGTACGACTCCAATGGCCTTTTCCTCCACAACGATAGCAAATATTCTCATTATTTTTGCTACTTTGACCACCCTTTTCATTCTTTCCAACATTTTTCAACTTCTGGTGAGAAAATGTATTTTTGTAATCGCTACTGTGATTATGATTAAGACTACGACCATGTCCACGACCATGACCTTGCCCACGACCACGACCATGTCCACGACCACGACCACGAGTTTGCCCATAGTGATCGTGCGTTGCTACATTCACTTCTGGGAATGGAGCACTACCAGTGGGACGGGCCTCATGATTTTTCATCAAAAGCTCATTATTTTGTTCTGCCACAAGCAGGCAATATATCAAGTCAGAATATTTTGTAAATCCTTTTTCGCGATATTGCTGCTGCAGGAGCACATTAGACGCATGAAAAGTGGAGAATGTTTTTTTCTAACATATCTTCATCAGTCACTTTTTCTCCACACAATTTCAATTGAGAAGTAATTCTAAATACATCCGAGTTATACGCGGTTACAGATTTAAAGTCTTGTAAACGCAAATGCATCCATTCGTAACGAGCTTTAGGAAGAATGATAGTTTTTTGATGGTCATATCTTTCTTTTAAACTGTTCCAAAGAACTTGTGGATCTTTTACGGTAAGGTATTCATTTTTTAGATCCTCGTGAAGATGGCGACGAAGGAATATCATGGCTTTTGCCTTATGCTGATCAGATGATCTGTTTCCTTCTTTAATAGTATCTCCATGACCTTCGGCATTTAAATGAATTTCGGCATCTAGGGCCCAAGCCAGATAATTTTTTCCCGAAATATCAAGAGCCTCAAAATCAAGTTTTGTAAGGTTCGACATAATGAGTACTATAATAAAAGTTTAAACAAGTTAGATAAAATACGTAAATAATAGATGAGAAATATATAGTTTTTTTTTAGGTTACACAATGGTCATCAATAATGCATAAAAACAACTCATATGTAGCAGAAACATGCGTAATGGTCAGAGTAAAAGACTACAGAAAGTAATTTCAAAATATAATTAACAAGTAATAATTTATTTTTATTTTTTAATTTGGATAAAACAAACCAGATATCATATTTTGGTGACTACATGATGACAATCTTAAAGGAAGAAACAATCACTAAGTAGCATGGTTTAAACATCAGTTATCATGTCAATTTGTACTGTTATGTGCAAAAACTTAACTGACACAACTTTCACATAATACATTACATACTTATATGGATCAGACTTGGGTTTAATAATTGCTTACCTTTTGAGATTTCATGTCATTAAGTTAAATCAAATTAGCATTTGCAAATTATGCTACAAATCTTATATTCATATTAAAAGAATAAACTTTTCCATTGCCGCATGCCAAATATTACACATTTCAATCTATAGAACATATTTGATAGTGGTAATCACCTATTGCAGTAACTCAGATTGAATAGCATAAAGTAAAAGAAAGTTGCAATTAACATGAAGTAAAAGAAAGCTAAGAAACTATCACTAAAGAACATACATGGCTGGATATATTTAAGAGTGATAGAATGGCACAACAAGCAATACCAAAACAATAGGGAATCAATTTTACCTCAGATTGTTAAAGATTCATGCTGATAACGTGTTATAAAATAAACTAAAAGCACAAGATCACATAGGAAGAAGATGAAAGCTTTGTGTATTATTCTCTTCACAAGTGTGTCTTTACACTAAAATATGAGTCCTATTTATAGGACACAATGTGCAAGTGAATGATCAAAGTAATTAAAGTCCACTAACCATCCATTCACTTTAGGGAGTTATAGGAAGGTGAAAGACTAAGGATGGACATCCACTAAACTAATTATTCATAACAGTTGGATTTTAGTTTAATTCTTGTTAGTTTGCTGAAGATGTCGACATTGAAGTGTCTTATACTTAGCGTAAAGGTTTGGTAGTCTGTTTGAAATCTCGAAAGAATGAAGAGAACACAACATGTATTCTGCCGAATCAACTATATAGGTTCTCACATCGAATTCATTCGTATAAGATGAGCGAGACATAAGGAAGTGCACTTCTAAGATGTTGTTTTATGCTTGATCATGCTCCTTTGTCAATTGAAACTTGTCAGTTGGCAGGGCAGTAGGATTAACTTCAAAATAATATATTGGAATACACTCCTTTTTGTCACTACTCATCCTATATGAAGGGATTCGATGTGATAACCTATAAAGTTGATTTAGTAGAATACATGTGTTGTGTTCTCTTCATTCTTTTCAGTTTTCTAACAGACTACCAAATTTTTACACTAAGTATAAGACACTTCAATGCCGACATTTTCGGCAAACTTTCAAGAATTTAATTTAAATCCAACATCATGATGATACCACATATTTAGGGAGAATGTAATGTAACGCAACACTTCGTTTATTTGAACGAAGATGGAATTAAAACTAAATAAATTTATCGTATTCTATTAATTTTGGAATTTATTACGCGAACTTGTGTATTTTTAGCTATGATTTATTTTGGATCATGAATGAATTGTTGTTATTGTTGTTTCTAAGACATGACATGCTTTTAAAAAATGAACATAACATATTGTACGTTTGAGGTATTTAAAAAATAGCATCTTTTGTGAAAAATTGGTGAAATCTTAACTTACATAAAACCAACATGAGTTAACTCACGTTGGCTTTGTACCTACGTGACTTAACTCACGTTGGCTCAACGTAACTTAAGTCATGTGGGGGCTAGTTTAGGCAGATCATGTGGGAGTGAGCAACTCCTTCTGAGAGAAGAGCAATTTTCTAAATAAAGTTGTAGAAATGAGCTACATGACCCTAAACGGGCTGACACTAACAAGCTTCAAGTTTCATAGAGTCGAGCTAAAAAGCCTTGATTAACTACGGACTCTAAAAGCCTTATACGGACTGCGGGCTAAACGCGCCAACCCTTGTTAATTGATTTTTTTTTAAATACTATAGAAGGTCTAAAAAAATTTGTAAAACTGTAAAAAATTCCTATTGTATCTCAAGTGTTCCATTCCACTTCTTTCTTTCTCCATAAAATTCAGCTTATTCCTTGATATCAAAAATAAGTTTTTAGAGTTATTGTATCCACATAGAATCGTGTTGTCGCGGTGATTTTTGGACATCAAACTATTAATTAGCGTTGACTCGCAATTTTAAGATTCACCACCGATCTTATATTTTTCCGAGGAAAAGGGAGAAAGTTCGAAAAACCCTATTTTTAGAGATCAAAGTCCGGGGGTTGGTTACGCAAAGGGAAGGTATTAGCACCCTAAACGTCTATAGTACTCTATAGGAACCTCTTGTTTTTATTTATCTTTATGCTAAATTGATTATTTGTTTGTAAATAAATGCCTAAGTGTGAAAAGACTAAAGTGATGAGAATAAAAGAAAGGAAAATGTTTTTGTTATTTTGTTGATTTGGAAAGACAAAGTCTTTTGCCTACATACCCGAATGGGATCAAAATCATGTAGTTCTGGGTAAAAAGCCGAGTGATTGGTTTTGGTTGATTTTAAAGTTTGAAAAAAAGTTTTGAGAAAGATAAGAGGCCGAAGAGGCATAGAAGGATAAAAAAGGAAGTGAGTTTGATTGATTTTAAATTGAAAAAAGAGTTTGATTGATTAAAGATTGATTAAAGTTTGATTAAGAAAGAAAGGATAAAGTTTGACTTTTTTTTTTGAAATTTTGATTATAAAATGTTTTTGGATTTTTGACTATTTTGACTTTTTTATGAAAATTGTTTTGATTAAGTCCTAAGGTCCAGAGACTAAATTATGCTGAGAAAGTTCAAACGCGCCGGATCCCTCAAAAAGACGTTGGATCAAGTGAGGGTCCTTTTCCTCGGATACGGTCATTATCGTCCTCGACATAAAGCATAAAAATAAATGTGAGTGTCGGTGCATATTCTCATTTATATTTATTTACATTGGACCTAGATACATTCTAATAGCAATAAAATAAATGGCAAAAATAATAAAAATTGCATTAAAGTAAATATGCTAAAGGAAATAAAAATAATGCATGAAATGCAAAACAATAAATAAATATGGTGCATAAAATAAATAAAGAAAATAAAATACAAGACATAAAATAAATATGATGCTGAAAATAAAATAAAGAAAATAAAAATGCAAGACATAAAATAAATATGATGCTAAAAATAAAAATATGCAATACATAAAATAAATATGATGCATAAAATAATAAAAAAAATAAAATGAAAATGCAAGACAAAAAAATAAATATGATACTGGAAAATAAAAATGCAAGGCATAAAATAAATATGGTGCTGGAAAATAAAAAAAGAAAATAAAAAATGCAAGGGCATAAAATAAATATGATGCATAAAATAAAAAGAAAATAAAAATGCAAGACATAAAATAAATATGGTGCATAAAATAAAAATAAAAAAAAAATGCATGGGTACTGGAAATTAAAGGCAGTAAATAAAATGCAAGAAAAATAAAAATAAAAATAAAAAAATGCAAGAAAAAGAAATAAAGCAAAAAAAAAAGAAAAGAGAAGAAGAAGGAGGGGTGCAGGAATGAAGAGGAGGGGTGTAAACAACAAAAAGAAAGAGATCAGAAAAGGGGAGGAAAGGATAAAGCTGGGCCGAGTTACAGCCCACTGGGCTTAGAGAGAAGAGAAAAAACCAGACCGGTTCGGTTTGGGTAAACCGAACCAGTCCATGTCTATAAAAGGGCCAGGGGCCGGTTTTTTCATTATTCACATGCTTTTCTCTCTCTCTCTCTCTCTCTTTTCTACCTTCTCTCTTCTCTTTCTTCTTTCTTCTTGGTCCGGCCAGAGAGTCCCTCCGGCGCGGCGGTCGCCGGCGGCGCCACCGTGCCGGAGTGGTTCAGATCTCTTTTTTTTAAAAAAATTTTACATCTCTCGAAACCTCTTAACCCACTCGTTACGAATCCGAAGTCAGTTTTCAAGAACCTCAACACAAAAACTCTAGATCTAAGCTCAAAACGAAATGGAATCCTACCCTTTTCTTGCGTGTTTGGCTAGGTTGAGTTTGTTTGGCTGCTGATTTTGGTTCAGGGAGGTTTTCGTCCTCGTGTTTACTGTTCTGATTCGTGGGATATGGCTTTGTTTGTTGACGAGTTTGTGACTGTTTTTGTGATTGTGGTTATGTGTTGATGGTTGTTTGCGTGAATCCGGTTCTATTGGTGATTTGTGTTGATGCGTGGTGATTGTGAGTTCAGTGATGGCCGTGCGTTGTTTATGTGATGACCTGTGGTTGTTTGAATTTTTTTTGATTTTTTATTTTCCGGTGACCGGATTCTGGACTGTTGGTGGTTTATGGTGGTTTGTGGGTGTTGCTAATGGTGGTTCTGAGTACTGATTTTCTGACACGTTTTCTTGGTACCTGTGAACAGTACGCTCTGTACTATTTATAGCAAAAAGGACAGATGAAAATGGACAAAAATGCCCCTCTGGGCCTGGACAGATAAATGACTGAAATTGGACTAAAGAAGACTAAATTAAAAACTAACAGTAAAATAAAAATATTATTAATAAAAAACGAAAACAAAAAATAAAAATAGAAAACACTAAAAATAAAAAAGAATAAACTAAAAATAATAAAAATAATAATAACTGATAAAAATAATAATAAATAAAATAAAACGGTCGCCTTCGAAACAAAATGAGGTATTTTAAAATACCTCCCTGCCGAAATTTCGTCTGAAACGACGAAAATTTCTGGCCTAAAAGACGAGAGAAAAGCGAATTAAAAAAAGGGTCAAAAATGGGGTATGACAGATGCCCCTATTTAAGTTTCTTCGTTACGGAGGTTTAAAAGTGAAATTTTTAAATCGACGGGTCGAAGAGACTTAAATACAGAGTACACCATTTTTGACCAATTTCAACTGCAAAATGTTATGAATGCAATGCTATGCATGTGATGCTATGCATGCAAAGTCATGTATGCAAAGTTATAAATGCGATGTTATGTATGCAATGTTGCGAATGCTCGCGATGACAGTATGAATGCAAGACGATGAAGATGGCTCAACTGGGGATAACAAAACAAAAGGATACCCGAGTCTGTTAGAAGAAACGGGGTCCGACTCCACTGGGGATAACATGGTTTCACCGGGGATAAATGTCAGTCGTTCAGGTTAATGCCGAACTGCCACTGATGATGAGTAAGAAAGGTAAATGCCAACTGTTCGGGTTATTGCCGAACTGCCATTGACGACAAGAAGTAAAGATAAATGTCAGTTGTTCGGGTTATTGCCGAACTAGCCATTGACGACAAGGAAAAAGATAAATGTCAGCTGTTCGGGTTATTGCCGAACTAGCCATTGACGACAAGGAAAAGGATAAATGTCAGCTGTTCGGGTTATTGCTGAACTAGTCAACTGACGACAAGAAAAAAGGTAAACGTCAGCTGTTCGGGTTATTGCCGAACTAGTCAACTAACGACAGGAAACAAAAAGGATAAATGTCAGATGTTCGGGTTATTGCCGAACTAGCCACTGACGACAAAAGACAAAGGCAAATACTGGATGAAAGGTAAAAGCTGGATGAAAGATAAAAGTTGGATGAAAGATAAAAGCTGGATGAAATATAAAACCTAGATGAAATATAAAAGCTGGATGAAATATAAAAGCTGGATGAAATTTAAAAGCTGGATGAAATTTAAAAGCTGGATGAAATTTAAAAGCAGGATGAAATATAAAAGCTGGATGAAATTTAAAAGCTGGATGAAATTTAAAAGCAGGATGAAATTTAAAAGCTGGATGAAATATAAAAGCAGGATGAAATTTAAAAGCTGGATGAAATATAAAAGCAGGATGAAATTTAAAAGCAGGATGAAATTTAAATGCTGGATGAAATATAAAAGCAGGATGAAATATAAAAGCAGGATGAAATTTAAAAGCTGGATGAAATATAAAAGCAGGATGAAATTTAAAAGCAGGATGAAATTTAAATGCTGGATGAAATATAAAGGCTGGATGAAATTGAAAAGCAGGATGAAATATAAAAGCTGGATGAAATTTAAAAGCTGGATGAAATTTAAATGCTGGATGAAATATAAAGGCTGGATGAAATTTAAAAGCAGGATGAAATATAAAAGCTGGATGAAATTTAAAAGCTGGATGAAATTTAAAAGCAGGATGAAATATAAAAGCAGGATGAAATTTAAAAGCAGGATGAAATTTAAATGCTGGATGAAATATAAAAGCAGGATGAAATTTTAAAAGCTGGATGAAATTTAAAAGCAGGATGAAAGATAAATGTCAGCTGTTCGGATTGTTGCCGAACTTGCCACTGACGACAAAAGACTGGATAAGACAATGCACAAGCTATTCGATAAGGAACTGCCACTTGGCGAAAAGAGGATGATATCTCAGGATGAAATACTGGGGATGACATTTGGGGAAAGAGAGGGTTACAAATTATTCATGATTGATTGATATGGAAAGATATTCAAAACAAGACTCAGGGTGGTTAACGCAACCATGATGTTGTTTGTATGCATGAATGTGTATATGCATGAATGTATGAATGCATGTATGATTTATGTGACTGTATGACTATACGAAGGATTGATTTGTGTGATAGTGTAATTGACGAATTTGATGAGACAAGATTGGACAAGTAAGGTGGGGAGTAAACACTTCCTGGGGAAGACAGTTGCAAATTATTCATGATTGATTGAAATGAAAAGATAATTGAAGCAAGACTCATGATAGTTAATGCAGCCATGTATGCATGATATTGTCTTTATTGTATATGCATGAATGTGTATATGCATGAATGTATGAATGCATGAATGACGACATGACTTGTATGACTGTATGGAGGATTGAATTATGTGACTGGATGACTGATTAACTTGTGATTGTATGAAGGGTTGACTTGAGTGATTGTATGAATGATAAACTTGATGAAACAAGATTGGACGGATAAGATGGAAAGTGACCCGACGTCGCATCACAAACACTCGGCAATCTCAAGGGGATGATGCCGCTGGGGACATATCAAAACATTGACGGGGTAAAGCCCGGCATGCAACAACTGATGGGGAATAAACACTTCTTGGGGAGAGCGTGCTAATCCAAAAACCTGGTAGAAGAACTGGTGCTTCTGTGGTCATGCTTATCTTTTGTTTTTTTTTTAATCCCTAATTTTTGCCTGGACCGCCCTTTCGGGTTTTCAATCCACCGGGAAAATATTCTTTTGTATGCCCCTAATTTTTGCCTGGATCGCCCTTTCGGGTTTTCGATCCACCGGGACGCTCATTTTTGCCTAAGCCGCCCTTTCGGGTTTTCGACTTACCGAGCTCATTTCTTTTCTTTTTTCTTTTATATATATATATATATATATATATTTCTTTTTGTATTCTTTTTTTTTTTTAAAAAAAAAGCAATTGACCATGTTCAACTTGCAAAGCTTATCCGTTCTCAGGATAGCTGTTGACGCACCCTTCACTTATTCATGAATTCAAAGAAAATGTGTTTTGTTGTTTGTGCTTTTCAAAAAGACATGAAAAATATTTATGATTTTAAAAAAAAATGTTTTGTTTCAAATACTACCATCAAAAATAGAAGAAGTTTTTATAAACTAAATAAATGGGAATTCCAAATGAAAGGCAACAGGCTCAAATTTATTTAAAAGAGTGGTGACCCGCCAATGGCATGGCTCCACGGATCTTACAAAGTTTGGAAAATGGTAAATATAAAGGGGAAGGTACATTGAACACAATAACCGCTATTCTCCCTGACAACTTTGAATTTCACTGTTTGGATGCTTCAGATTCAGAGTCTCTTTGACATTTAATGTGCCCCAAGTGAGTCATGGCTAACCCGATGCAGTTACTTTGTCTTTTGATCCTTAACTTTTGCATAGATCGCCCTTCCGGGTTTTCGACCTACCAGGATGATTATTTTTCTGTTTTATGTCTCTAATTTTTGCCTGGACCGCCCTTTCGGGTTTTCGATCCACCGAGACGCTCATTTTTGCCTAAGCCGCCCTTTCGGGTTTTCGACTTACCGAGCTGTTCTTTTATTTTTTAGACAAAGTATTTCTTGACTGCATCCGCATTCACAGGACGAGGGAGCTCATCACCATCCATAGTCGTAAGAGTTAATGTGCCACCAGAGAAAGCCCTCTTGACGACGTATGGACCTTCATAGTTAGGCGTCCACTTGCCCCTGGAATCGGGTTGAAAAGATTGGATCTTCTTGAGCACAAGACCTCCTTCTTGGAGCACACGAGGACTGCTCGTGACACAAAGCATTCATGCGTTTCTCTTCAATCAAGTTTGAACTGATCATATTTGTTTTGACATCATTCAGCCTCTGATAATTTGGCTTCCATTAGACTCTCATTGATGGAATCTCAACCTCCACAGGGAGTACTGCCTCCATGCTATACACTAAAGAAAAGGGGGTTGCCCCTGTTAAGGTACGCACTGAAGTACGATATCCGTGTAAAGCATACAGTAGCATCTCATGCACGTCCTTGTAGGTGGTTACCATCTTCTGCACCATCTTTTTGATGTATTTTTTCTTTGTTTTTTTTTAGCTTTTGTTTTCTTTTTGCTTTTTATTTTTTTTGTTTGATTTTGCTTTTGATTTTTTTTGCTTTTGCTATTGTTTTTTTTTTTTGCTTGTTTTTTTTGCAGCCTCGATGGCACCACTCATCTGGAATTTTATCAGGAATACCGTAGCAGCAGTCCCTCGGAACCCAAGTTTATCACTTCCAGTGTTTCTTCATGAGACTGAATGATGTTCTTTTCATATTCTAGTAACAGAGAGATCTTTTCGAGAATCCCTTCATCCTCCTCCTCTTCAGCTTCGTAAACAGGGAACTCAAAGTCGGGAGGGAGCATAGGGTTACAGTGTTCAACGGGTTTATTGATGTTTAGACTTTTTATATGATTGAAGATTGATTGACTTGAGAAAATGAGTTGATACATACATTTGAAAATGATTAAAAAGAAAACAAATAAAAGAAAGATAACTTTTTGGTTTTTTGTGTTACCATTTTCCAGAAAAAGCTAAGAATAATAAAAACATAGTCAGGAACAAAACGACTTCTTATTTGATGATGGGAATGCATGAAACAAAAGCCCTAAAAGTTCACTTTCGTCTTGGGCGGAACGAAAGGATTTTTTGAAAAGACAAGACAACAAAACGCATTACTTGGACCTATGAGTAACTGAGGAAATGTCAACAGCGATCCAATTGCAGTAATCTCTGCCATGTGTTACAAAATTCACTGCCACCTTCTTCAACAAGGTGAGCTTCTGGGCAATCTTGTACCAAATTAACAGATGGGGTCCCATGGCCAGGTAGTAGATTAGCTTGCACATTGGGACTCGACCCTTTGAAGGATAAGATGTTAGCCTGGATCAACTTCTGGACTTCGGCTTTCAAGGCGTAACAGTGCTCAATGTCGTGACCGGGTGCCCCTTGATGGAAAGCACAAAAGAGATCAGGTTTATACCCCTGTGGCAACCTTTCAGGTACCTTAGGAGGTGCCCTAGTTTGAACAAGATTTTTATCAAGCAAAGCGGGAAGCAACTCTGCATACGCCATGGGGATTGGATCAAAATGGGATGTCCGCTGAACCCGATTCTGTTGTCGAGGCTGCTGTCGATACTGTTGATGAGGCCTTTGTTGGGGCTGGAGCTGATTTCTGGATAGCCGAAGTTGGGATTCCGAAAGAAGTGGGATGAAAACCTTCGTCTGATAGAAATGACATCCCCACGTGTGAGCTCTAGACGTGCCGGGCGGTGGAGCAAGTATGGTAGAAGTTGGTAAAGCAAATAAGATTGGTTGCTCAAGAGTAGTAACAGCAGGCTGAGGAACTGACGTCTGGGTTTGGGAAGCCAACAGAGCATTCATCATGGAGGTCAACTTCTCCATCCCTTCCCGGAGATTGGCCACCTCTTCCCGGAGGTTCTGGTTTTCTTGCTCTAACAGATCCATTCTTTTCCGATTTGCCATAGTGTTGTAAATGCGATTCAGTTTGTGGAGAATTCGTCGGGCCACTTTCTTTGGATGGCGGCTGATTAACCTTTGTAGTAGTGAACACAGTGTGAGACTCGATTTAGAAACTATGAATGCAAGATGATGCATGATTATGCTTATGCAAAAAGAGAAAGTTTTGTTATCGAAGGGCTTGCCGAAGTAATTATAAACATCGTAGTTTGAACGTTTCATTCAAAAACCGAACAACCCCCTTTTTGGGAACAAAGCCAAGGGATATGCTCAAAAGTTCATCAGCAGAAATCTTGAAAAAGGCCCGATATTTCAAACTTGAGGATGCCAAGTGATCTCTCATAACAAGCTCGAGAAAATCCTCTGGACTAGTCACTAAAGATCCTAGCTTCCTTAAGCTTATCAAATCTGGGCTTTTGAAATTGTGTTTCTGAGTGTTTCTTTTTGTGAAGTTCATTCCTACGATGTTTACCACGAAACTTGTCTAAGTCATTCGATACTTGATGAAAAAAAAAGTATGTGAATGAATGCATGCATGCATGATTATGCTAAAGAAACGGAGAAAACACGGTGAGGTTAAGTCCATAATGTTGGAGTCAAGGGTAAACACGCCATTTGGTAAGGACTATGGTTTCATATGTACCTGTATCACGGGTTCTACCAAGTTCCCAAAGTCCTCAACCCCTTCCAAATATCGTCGGGTTGCGAGATTGACTCCCGATCCAACAATATTTGTAAGAAAGTCTCGTTTGAGTGTAGTATCGCGTATCAACTAATTCAAGATTACTCTTGGTTAGCCACCGCACTACGTCCTAAAAAGGCCAAGATGGGTTAAAGGTAACTAAAGGTCCTCAACTTCATGGGTCACTTGAAAATATCAATGCCGTACACGACTTACTCATGCCAACATAGTAATACTTCCAAGATTCCTCCATTGAGTGGGGTTATCACATGTGCCACATCCGAAATTTACCCTCGGAAAGACACTTTGATTATACCACCATCCTATCTTATGTTTCCCTCAAGTCCGGGTGTAGGACTTATCTCACCACTCACGTAAAAAGATAAACACTTAAGCACATATTCACAATTACAAATAATAATAAAGCATAAAGATAAAGAAAAGCAAGATAGGTTTAACCCACTTAGGATTTTTGTCCCCAGTGAAGTCGCCATTTTTCTGTCGCGGTGATTTTTGGACATCAAGCTATTAATTAGCGTTGACTCGCAATTTTAAGATTCACCACCGATCTTTTATTTTTCCGAGGAAAAGGGAGAAAGTTCGAAAAACCCTATTTTTAGAGATCAAAGTCCGGGGGTTGGTTACGCAAAGGGAAGATATTAGCACCCTAAACGTCTATAGTACTCTATAGGAACCTCTTGTTTTTATTTATCTTTATGCTAAATTGATTATTTGTTTGTAAATAAATGCTTAAGTGTGAAAAGACTAAAGTGATGAGAATAAAAGAAAGGAAAATGTTTTTGTTATTTTGTTGATTTGGAAAGACAAAGTCTTTTGCCTACATACCCGAATGGGATCAAAATCATGTAGTTCGGGGTAAAAAGCCGAGTGATTGGTTTTGGTTGATTTTAAAGTTTGAAAAAAAGTTTTGAGAAAGATAAGAGGCCGAAGAGGCATAGAAGGATAAAAAAGGAAGTGAGTTTGATTGATTTTAAATTGAAAAAAGAGTTTGATTGATTAAAGTTTGATTAAGAAAGAAAGGATAAAGTTTGACTTTTTTTTTTGAAATTTTGATTATAAAATGTTTTTGGATTTTTGACTATTTTGACTTTTTTATGAAAATTGTTTTGATTAAGTCCTAAGGTCCAGAGACTAAATTATGCTGAGAAAGTTCAAACGCGCCGGATCCCTCAAAAAGACGTTGGATCAAGTGAGGGTCCTTTTCCTCGGATACGGTCATTATCGTCCTCGACATAAAGCATAAAAAATAAATGTGAGTGTTGGTGCATATTCTCATTTATATTTATTTACATTGGACCTAGATACATTCTAATAGCAATAAAATAAATGGCAAAAATAATAAAAATTGCATTAAAGTAAATATGCTAAAGGAAATAAAAATAATGCATGAAATGCAAAACAATAAATAAATATGGTGCATAAAATAAATAAAGAAAATAAAATACAAGACATAAAATAAATATGATGCTGAAAATAAAATAAAGAAAATAAAAATGCAAGACATAAAATAAATATGATGCTAAAAATAAAAATATGCAATACATAAAATAAATATGATGCATAAAATAATAAAAAAAATAAAATGAAAATGCAAGACAAAAAAATAAATATGATACTGGAAAATAAAAATGCAAGGCATAAAATAAATATGGTGCTGGAAAATAAAAAAAGAAAATAAAAAATGCAAGGGCATAAAATAGATATGATGCATAAAATAAAAAGAAAATAAAAATGCAAGACATAAAATAAATATGGTGCATAAAATAAAAATAAAAAAAAATGCATGGGTACTGGAAATTAAAGGCAGTAAATAAAATGCAAGAAAAATAAAAATAAAAATAAAAAAATGCAAGAAAAAGAAATAAAGCAAAAAAAAAGAAAAGAGAAGAAGAAGGAGGGGTGCAGGAATGAAGAGGAGGGGTGTAAACAACAAAAAGAAAGAGATCAGAAAAGGGGAGGAAAGGATAAAGCTGGGCCGAGTTATAGCCCACTGGGCTTAGAGAGAAGAGAAAAAACCAGACCGGTTCGGTTTGGGTAAACCGAACCAGTCCATGTCTATAAAAGGGCCAGGGGCCGGTTTTTTCATTATTCACATGCTTTTCTCTCTCTCTCTCTCTTTTCTACCATCTCTCTTCTCTTTCTTCTTTCTTCTTGGTCCGGCCAGAGAGTCCCTCCGGCGCGGCGGTCGCCGGCGGCGCCACCGTGCCGGAGTGGTTCAGATCTCTTTTTTTTTTAAAAAATTTACATCTATCGAAACCTCTTAACCCACTCGTTACGAATCCGAAGTCAGTTTTCAAGAACCTCAACACAAAAACTCTAGATCTAAGCTCAAAACGAAATGGAATCCTACCCTTTTCTTGCGTGTTTGGCTAGGTTGAGTTTGTTTGGCTGCTGATTTTGGTTCAGGGAGGTTTTCGTCCTCGTGTTTACTGTTCTGATTCGTGGGATATGGCTTTGTTTGTTGACGAGTTTGTGACTGTTTTTGTGATTGTGGTTATGTGTTGATGGTTGTTTGCGTGAATCCGGTTCTGTTGGTGATTTGTGTTGATGCGTGGTGATTGTGAGTTCAGTGATGGCCGTGCGTTGTTTATGTGATGACCTGTGGTTGTTTGAATTTTTTTTGATTTTTTATTTTCCGGTGACCGGATTCTGGACTGTTGGTGGTTTATGGTGGTTTGTGGGTGTTGCTAATGGTGGTTCTGAGTACTGATTTTCTGACACGTTTTCTTGGTACCTGTGAACAGTACGCTCTGTACTATTTATAGCAAAAAGGACAGATGAAAATGGACAAAAATGCCCCTCTGGGTCTGGGGTATGACACGTGTGATACTAAAGGCCTTTCAACAACTAATATTGATTTAATTCCGATACTAACTCATGCCTCTCACACGCAAAACAATTCAGAAAATTCTCCAAGTCCGTCACGCCACTTTCTCACCATCATCAACTCTCTCATTTATGGAATTTCTGAAAGAAATATTGAAATTTTAACCGATTTGGTGAAAATAGTGATGATTTAGGGAAAAAAAGAGAGTACATAATGTACATAGCATGACATATAATAGCGTCAGATGCCAAATGAGACAATAAACAATTTACATACGGGGATTTATTTTTGTGTCAACTAGGGTGATTTAGTAATTTATTATTAAGTCCCAAATGAGACGATTTTTTCTTGGTATCAAATGGGGGGACTAAAATTATTATGCTAATTGAGGCGATATCCGAATAATGGTGTAGTTGCATCCCATGCATCATATTCATAAAGTTCTAACTTATATTTAACTTATTTGTATTTGATTTTTAACTTTTATGTGAGATGTGTTTTACTATTTTTTACTTTGTGATTTTATGTCTATATATTTGTATTTTTTGGTTTAGGAATATATTTTGACCCTTTACAACAACATTTTAGGTACCAAAATAAGAATTCCAAGGCTGATGATTTTGATTTATTGAAGCGGGTGTTAATTTTTTTTGTTGCAATAACATTGACCTTTGTAATAATTTTTTAGCGTCATTTGTCTTATTTAAATTTTTATTTAATCTCGTTTAGAATCGGATGCGAGTTTATCTTCCGGAGATACTCGGCTCTAAACGGTAAAGTCTTCAATTAAATTATTTTAAGAATTATTGTCTGAGTACTTTTAGGAATTTATTATTGATGGCTTTTTTAAAAAAAATGAAAAGCAGTAAAAATAAAAAAAAATTAATTAGTTATTAAGTTAGAAAATATATTTTTTTATTCAAATGATTTATTATTTAACCAATGTAAATTCTTTTATCACATAGTAACTTTAAAATAAAAAATAGTCGCATTTTTCTAAAGAAGTAAATATTTTTAAGTAGTATCGTGGATCAAAATTTGGATGTTACATGAACGGACATGATCCCTTTAGTGTTATCACACACCCATATAGCTTCCTCTAGATCATCTCCAAGAAGATCCACCAACAACTCAATAGCATGACCTTTGGCAAGCAACAATACATGGTTTAATAGGAGATTAGAAAACATATTTAAAAATAACTCTCGTTAACGAGTGTTTTTGGGACACTCATAGAATTTTAAATTAAGAAATTGTTCCTTAAAAAAGTTAAATATTACAACTTTCAATACATTGAATGCATAAATTTTCATAAAAATTTATTGTTTGAGGTTCTTAAAGAGTGTCACGAGGACACTCGTTAGCATTTCCCTTTAAAAATATACAACATAAATTCAAATAATTATCTAAATTGAATAAAAAAAGATCCACAAATATACACGTTAAAATCCATTTTAATCATTACATATCCAAACACAATTTTGATACAAAATTATTCAAACAACATTTTTCATACAAATCTCTCTTGTTATGAAGACATTCAAACGTAAATTGCTTTATATTCAACTCAATTTAAACCAAAATCAATTGCCTACACGGGCCGCGGGCTAAACGGGCAGGCTCGTGTTAAAAATTACTTATTTTTTTAATAAAAAAGTACTATAAAATATTCCTATAAAATTTCTTATAAATAATATTTTTAATATGTTTAGATAATTCCTAACACAAAAAAATTGTAAACATTTTCGTACAAACGTCGCAAACTAAAACGGTGAGGAAAACAATTTTAAATAAATTACGTATGTTATGATTACAGATATTTATATATTCGATCTTTAAAGTTATAAGTAACGAAACGAGTAAATATAATTTTTTTTATTACTTTTATATTTGTGTGTTAATTCATTGAATTTTCACTTTTAATTTTTAATTTAATAATCAACTAAGTAAAGAATAATTTAAAGTATATATAACATTTAGGATTTTTTTTGTTATGCGAGCTAACGGGCTACCCGCGGCCCATACGGGCTAGCCCAAACGGGTACCGGGCTTTTTAGGGCCGGGCTAAAAAGCCCTAGAAAAATTTGGGCTCAATATTTAAGGACCAAACTCTACAATTAATCGGGCTTAACGGGCCGGCCCATACGGGCTAGTCCGTTTTGACAACTCCATGGATGATCCCACAAAATCCCATCATGAAGCAAACAAATAGTTAGCCACCAACATCGACCACGTGAATTATTAAAATAATTTAATAAAATGAGTTTTTCCCTTTTGAAATGGACATCTATCATTACTCGAGAGGAATCGATTCCACAATAGGCATAACAATATATATGCATTTTTTTTCTTTCATGTCTATCCTAGAAAATAAATATATAAAATATTTGATGTACATCCATCACATCTTAATCGACACCTTAAAAGAGAAATAAATAGATCGTGTGTGATATGGTAGATATAATATGTTGTTGATGTGATTAGGAGATTAAACCAAAATGATACGTTTAATGTGTATATTAAATAAATGTCAAATATATCATTGTTGAATAAATATGTAGATAATAAATATTACGTCCTATCTGTCTTTTCTCCTAGCTATAGTTAAAGATGACGTGAAGCAGGGGCGGACCTGGACTGGGCCTGCTGTGGCAGGTGCCACACCAGTCCAGGCCCAGTTTTTTTTTTTTTTTTTAATAAAAAAAATATGAAACATAGCTGATCTGATCCCCTTCCTCTACTTTCCTTCTTTCTGCGCGCTCGCCGCTCACACCACCAGCGCGCTCACTCCCCTCACACACACCACCAGCGCTCGAGACGATCCCCTTCCTCTTTGCTTCTTTCTGCGCGCTCGCCGCTCGATCCCCTTCCTCTTTCCTTCTTTCATTTTCCTCTTCTCAGTTCTCACTCACACGGCTGCCGTCGTTCTCGGTTCACACACACAATCGCACGCAGGTAACAATTGTTTTGTTTCTTCCATTTACCCCAATCTTTTTCCAACGATTTCTTTACATTACAATTCAATATCGTGTTTGTTTGTTAGTGTAGTATCAGATTTAAGCACAGAAGAGGTTGACTAAGTTTTTGAAACCTTGGTTGTGTCCAGATGATATGCCTTTGTTACCGGATGATTCTGAAACATGTGAGAGTGATTTGGGAAAGGCTTTGAAAGTTAGAGGGATCGAACTTTTTCAACCTAATGAGACTTGTGATGTGGTTTATTGCTATTGTGGTATTAGGCTTCATCCTTTGAGCTGTTCTGAATCATTTAAACTTACTCATAATGGAAATCTTGTTGGGGATGAAAGTGTGAAGAGATTGGAGACAAATTGTTTGAGTAGCAGCAATCATGTCAATGGATTTCCTGGTCTAGGAGGTTGCTCTAAGTGCTTGCATAGCCTCTATTCGGTTAGTTTTATGTTAATATTGTTTCCTCTTTGGCATAGTAATTTATTTAATGTGTTTTGCTCTTTTTACATGAAATTTGTTGGATTTTATTCAAAATTCATCAAGGTTTCATCTTCATGCTTGGTAATTGGGGGAGTTATCTTGCTGTCAGTTTTAACCATTAGTTGTATTAGTGAAATAGACCATAGTAAAATGAATGTCTTCAAATCAAGGTCTTAAAAGAATTAATCTGATGTGTGCCTATACAGATGTGCTAAGACTCATACAGATGTTAGTGGTTTTTTTGGTAAGGTCAATATGGTTGTTAATTTCATTCGATCATCTAACAAAAGACAAGAATTACTTCGTGGTAAACAAAAAATTCATTATGCTAACTTGATTGAGGAGGGTGAGATAGAGACCGGTAGCGGATTGAATCAAGAATCGTCTATTGCTACAACCACTTTTAATATAATTTCTTATTAAATTTTGTATTATTTAATCATTTGACAAAAAAATATTGCCCCACTGGTTTTGAAAGTCCAGGTCCGCCCCTGACGTGAAGGCCACATATTCACATGACCAAAAAAGACTGCGTGATGCCTTTAACATCACGGGACTTGATAGAGAGGCTGCAATGCAAAGAGAGAATAAGAAGAGAATGCAAATTGGAGGCATAACATAACATCATAGAACAAACCCATTAAGGTAACATGAAGCTAGGACCCAATTGATGACGACATATTGAGCTATTATCTAATTTCTAATGTTGTGAAATGAAATAAATGTGACGCCAAACTCACTTTGCTTGACCCCAAAACTCTTCTCAATCACATTTTATAAGCAATATATTATATAATATTATTATATACTAACTCAACCACTTCAATTAGTTTGAGGTGAATTCTAATACTTGAAAATGTGAGTGAGTGAATTGAAGGCAACACAACACACTCACCTCAGCCACCTATATCAACTAATCAAATGTCTTTGTCATTGCAATTCCCTCTTTCATATATAAGATTCTCGATTCTTTTTAAGTAAATAATTTTCTTTTTTCATATTTACTTAGCAAGTTTTCATCTCTCCTTTTATCATGTCACATTCACATTTGCATAAATGGAAATGTGGAGTGGTACTAGTATAAAACATTTATTTATTGGGTTAAACGTTTTTTTTAGGACTCATTTTACAATTGGTAAAAATTAGATTTTGACACAATAAATATTTTATTCAATTCTAATGTTATATTCAACAAAAAATATATATTTTTAGTTCCTGATCAATTCTGATTACACACTTTTTGTATTTCTTTTTTAACAAACACGATTTTTGTATTGTTATACTTGTTAGATCAGCCCCAAAGGGGAATTTTCACTTCATAAGACATGATACCAAATAAATGTTTTTAGTACTCTATTGTGGAGAAAATTAAAGTAGTAAAAAGAAGTTGTGCTTTATTACTGAAATAACATGTTTTCTATCTTGCAAAACAATATTGACATGGAAACCAAAACAATAGAGAGAGAATTAAAAACATAATGTGAGTATGAGAGAGAAAATTGTTACAAAATAGTTGTACAAATATCATTTCCCTAAAATATAATGACATATAATTATTGATAGATAATATACAATTATTATCGAAATATATTTAGTAATTTTTTTGAGATAATGAATTGAAGAAATTGAAAGTTTATTACGCATTATAATTAATTTCTTTTTTATAAATGAGTGATATGTTACGTAAAACTCATTTATCTGCCTAAAAATGGATTTTTCCATTAAAAAGACGTTCTTACAAGAGACTAAATATATGAATATTTTTCTGTAGTTGGTCTACGATAATTCACAATACCCCCTTCCTTAGGTCGTTAATTCCCAACCTTGTTGCATGGAACTTTCCCGTCCAATGTGTCTAAGGCTTTGTTTGCGAGTTTTGAGGAGAGGGGAAGGAAAGGATTAGGAGGGGAAGGGAAGGGAGGGGAGGGAAGGGGGAAAGGAAGGAAAGTCTTCCCCTTGTTTGGGAGTTAAAAAACCAACAAGAAAAGGAAATGGAGGGCTTATGTGATAATTTTACTATTTTACCCCTTTTTCTTTTTTTGAGGAATACTCTAAAATAATTATATATATATATATATATATATAAACCATGTATTTTTTTTTTTACAGTGTATTTTTTTTTGTACAAACCATGTATATTATTTAAAACTGTATAAATTATTTAAAAGTCATAACTGAAGTTTTTTTAGCAACTCATTAATGAAGTTGAATCATGTTTTATTCATCATAGTCCAATTTTAATGAATTAAAATGCAAAAATAATATGAACCATTAAAAAATAAATGGATATAAATAAGATGAACCATGCTCTTTTGTTCCCAATTGTTATTAGCAAAATATGTTGCTATAATAAAAACAAGAAATCCATCATAATGACTGCAATATTAAACAAATCTCAAAATAAATCCAACATAAAAGAAATTACAAAAAAAAAATATAACAATATGAGATAAGTCTCAAAATAAATCCACCATAAAAGGTCTGAGTAAAACATATTATAGATGTTCCGGTTAGTTTCAAGCGACGCTTCTATTGTTGCTATGAGAGTGCGAACGTGTTAATGAGTGAATTGTGTGAATGAGGCGTGCAACTGTGTGAATTGGTTTTGTCCTTAATTGGAATTTTGAATTATTATGAGGGCAAAATTGTCAATTTGTATGTTTAACCCCCAAAACCCCCCAATTTGGGGGAACTTTGAAATTGGACCAAATGAAGCCCTTCTAAACCCCCCAAAACCTTCCCTTGATTTTTTAAATCTCCCAAACAAGGGTTTATCACTCCACAAGCCTTTCCTTTCCTTCCCCTCCCCTCCAAAACCCAACTCCCAAACAAAGCCTAAGAGAGAGAGCAGCCAGTTGGCAGATAACGGCAAAGCTAAACATTTTGAATTTTTTAATCAAAATTTTGTTCTACCTATCATCTTCGTTTGTTTTGTTCATCATTCTTTCATTTGATTTCATCTCGAAAGAAAATCTTATTTTACTTCAC
This sequence comes from Medicago ruthenica, assembly GCA_018208015.1. NCBI lineage: Eukaryota > Viridiplantae > Streptophyta > Magnoliopsida > Fabales > Fabaceae > Medicago > Medicago ruthenica. Next base: position 30,356,257 of record CM031377.1, on the reverse strand, counting down.
ATCAACATTACATTTTCAAGCTAGGATTTATTATATTAGTTAGTTTAAGTTCATGAATTTTTTTCTTTCAAAAAAGTAAATAAAATATATTGTATAAAAAAAATCCCTTTATACGTTTGGTTCCATAACCTTTTGAACTCAAAATAAAGAGGATAATTGATACTCACAACGTGTCTAATATATATTACGTGGGCCATAACCCTAAATAATGAGAGTAGCAAGTAACGTACATACATACCTTAAGGTTCATATATATATATGTCTTATGGTTTGTTGTCACACAATGAGAGAATAAGACAAAAGATTAAAAAAAAAAAAAACTAAAGAAAATATGAGTTGGCAGTGTTGTGTGTGGTTGTGGTGTCAGAGGCACAATATGCAAATGCAAATGCAACGTAGTATTAGGGTAGGGAGTGTGTGTGTTTGTTGTTGTACTATGCTATTGACAGTGTGTGTGAGTGAGTGAGTGCTCCCACTTCTTCTTGTCCTATTCATTCTGCATTTCACTCACGTCACGTAGTTCTATTCCTTTTCCTTTTTATTAATTATTATTATTCCCATTCTGCCCTCCACCTATACTATACTATACTATACTAACTCTGTTTCACTTCCCACATAATTCATACAACACACATTGTAGCTTGAGTTTGTTAATTCGATCACTCATGAATTATATTTTGAACTATACATACATTCACATATTAATTTGTTTCACTTGCTCTTTAAATGAACACTTCATCTGTGTTGTTCCGTATGTACTACCACTTCACTGTATAAAGCTATAGCTACTTCAAACATTTTTTTACTTTTCAGTATCTATTTTTTATTTTGACAATTACATAATAATAATAATAATAATAATAATAATAATAATAATAATAATAATAATAGGTACTTAAATTTACACATTAATTTGCCAACATTTTTGGTCTTTGACATCAAGAATGAACGAAATAGTTAGTTGGCAACTTTGGTTAATGGTCTTTGCAAATATATTGTGGTGACATCAATGTTTTTAATATGAAAGGATTTAATCATAGAAAATTACACACGAATCAAACGTAACAAACAACAAGTTATGTCGTTAACATTTTCTGGATAGCAAAAGTGCAAAATCAATCCTCTTAAAATAATTAATTAGTTTCATATAGTTTTTTTTTCTTGGTGAACAGTTTCTTAACTATAAGTGTCAAAATGGAAATTTTAAGCCTTTGTCCATTAGCCTTAAGAGTAATAAATTTAAACACATGTTACAACTAAGCGAATTTTTGGGGCTAAATATTTTTCCCATTTTTTATTAATCATTGATATATCTTTTCTCATTTTATGTTTGAATAGCTTTATATTATATTCCTTTATCTCAACTAAATAAATCAACCAATTAAGTTCTATACTCTAGTAATAGTACATGTGTTATTTTCCCACAATGAAACAAAAGAATTGTGTTATCACCATTTCAAAAAAGATTCTGTCCGAGAAAAAGGGACAATATTAACAATTGATGTATATCCAAAGGGTAGGCAATCGGTAATTTTCCATAAACTTAATCATATGAAGTAGTATATAACAAACAAAACGTTACCACTACTCTTCTCTGCTATTTGGTCAGAGAAAAAAGCCGTTGTTTCCTTCTTTCACTACAAAAACTCTCTCCGTTCTCTGAACATGGCAGACCCTTCAGCCATCTATGAGTTTCTCATGAAACAACAAACTTCATCATCATCATCATCATCACAGCGACAACCTTCAACAAGATATTTTCAGTGTCACTATTGTCACCGTAAGTTCTACACTTCTCAAGCTCTTGGTGGTCACCAAAATGCTCACAAACTTGAAAGAGCTGCTGCTAGAACAAAAACCATCAACCTCAACACCACCAACAATGCTGTTCCTTTTTCATCACACCACCACCACAGCCACATGTGTCTGACAAGGTGGTTTCTTTCATCATCATTACCCTTATTGGCAACAACAGCTTGAACAAATCGAACCTATACAGTTTCAAACACCACACCATCATCATCAAACATGTGCCAGCAACAAACACACTTCCTATGGTTTCTTACAATGGTTATGCTTCTGGTTTTGGTGCTTCATCTTCCACTCCTCACCCTCACTGTGTTTTTCTCCAACAATGCTGCTTCTGCTTCTCCTCAGTTTGTTGATGCTTCTGACCATGTCAATCTTGACCTCACTCTTCACTTGTGAAGAAAAGTTTTCATTTTTTTAAGGTTTTTGTCGTTGGTTTTTTTTGTTACAAAAAAAAAACATTATCCTTTTCTGTTATGTTGGTTTTATGGGTCTTTAATTTATTAACTTTAGGTTTTGGGGTATAATTTTGAAATTTTTAGTGGTTAGTACTATGAGAAACTTGTTGGAAATAGAGAGGGTTTTTTCTCTCTCTTTTCTGTTATGGATTATGATGAAATGAATTTTCGGGTGTAATTTTGTTCTTAAGTGTTAAGCTGTTCGGTTCAAATCTTATGCTATATGTTACTAGATTTTGCTTATACTTAATTTTCTGTTCATGTTCATGTCATTTTGTTTTAAGGTTTGTTTACTTCCACCACGTTAAGTTAGTTATGTTGATGCATTTAAACACAAGAACTTTGTTAACATACCATTTTCTTGAATAATTTTATCTCTAGTATTCATTATTGAATATATTTTTTTGAAAAAAAATTATCAAGCCATTCTTTTGGTGATGTTTTGTTAATGGTAAAGACGTAAATAACTTTTTGTGTGACCATTTTGTTGGTAGTTTAAAAGAAATTTTGCATTTATTACATTGTACTTCCATTTGATATGGAATCGTACTATAGACATAGTGTCAATTATTCTCATTTCACATGAACCATCAATCGCTTTAATCATAACAACAAATGTTGAAAACGTCCATCCATTTTTTTTGGTTTGATTGATTTTGATGGGATAAACTCAAGTTGAGTTAATCAATGAATATTCACTTGCCCTCTCTTCTCAACCTATAGTAATTAATTTCCATTTTGGCATAAAAAATTGGTAATCAAATTTTAATTTTAATATAAAACATATGATGAGATGATGACAAGATGAAGCCCACGGTTTTCAAATCATCAAGTGGTTTCCTACTCAGAAAGTGAATGTGATGAGACCTTTGGTGTTTTGATCTTTATGCTATATTTTAGTTTTGTTATTGTTGAAGCCTAAAGAAGGACTTTCTCAACGTATTTCATTTTTGTGCAATGGGGAAGATACTATAAATAGCTAGGTAACAATCTTATGAATACATTTCGAAACGACATATTCTAGCTTTTCTTTGAGACTCAACTTTATTCCAGCTCGATCCTTGCTATCAAACAAGTCACATGTTTTATGTACAAACCTTAATATCCTATAAATATTTAATCTCTACAACTTCTTCATATAAAGAGAAGAATAACACTTCTATGATATATAACTTTTATACACTTACCAGTTAATTTTACTAAACGTTTTTAATAAAAGTGATTTTTAACATTCATTGATATATCCTTAAAGAAATATATAATTCATATACACACACGCGAAAGAAAATGCACAATAATGGCCCTATAAAAAAACCAATAAACCAGTGATATGAAGAAATTTTGTTCTGTCGAAACAAATTATTTAATTAATAAACTGAATTACGCCCTTCTCCCAATAATCGAAAGGTTAAGACTAAAAAAACAAGTACAATATTTTTTAAAAAAAATATCAAATAGAAAATTTAAAATTCATATGTTTATTAAAATTGGTCACTCTTTCTAGTATATTTATCTTGTACAAAAATTAAAACTTAAGCAACTATTCATGGAGTAAATCTCGTCCTGTGAGGAATTTAAATTTGAGCTCTTATTCATGTGTTGGTCCATTTTAAAAGGCTCATAATAACTTGATGTTTAGGATTTAGGATGGTAATGATACTCATTTGTTGGAACAATTCAAGTTTTATCATGGTGGTGATTAAAGAATCACGATAAAGACTGTCATTATGATTTGAATCAACGGTGATATCATACGCTTGAATGTTTAGGCTTTGTCTCTTTTAGTGGTTGTTGTAGTTTTTTGAGGGCATCTACGTCCGTTTTGCTTTTACTACATATAGTTTGATGTTGGTATTTTGATTTTTCTTAGTTTTGACACTTTTTTAGTTGGAATTATATTTTTTTCCAACACACCATGTGTGTGTGTGTGTGTTTTTTTTACAATATGAATATCGTTGTTGATAATATTTTCTTTGGCTTTTCTAGCAAAAAAGTACAACCTATTAACAATAAAAAAAAAATGTGCCATTTTAATACACTGCATTATTCTTGTCAAAAAAAAAAATACAATGTGCATTATTTCTTTTTTTTTTTTATAAATACCAAAACCAAATTAAAAAAAAAGGTACAGGGGTTACTCAAACCCAAATACATATAATGTACGTTGCTCACGTTATATTCAACAATTTGTAGCAATTGTATTCTAGCTTGTCTCATTCTATGTTGGAATGACCAAATGAAATCCAAATGATCAATCAAATAGATAGAAGCATAGGATACCTAGTTTTAGGTCATAACTTTTGTTTCATACAATACAAGCAATGGCTAGTTTAGAACAGAATCACAAAGCATCACATGCAGGTCATGTTTGAATTTTATTGTTTAGCCAATTATTTTAGCAAAATGATTCCCCAGATGTCTGCTCTCAGAATCATCTAGCAGTCTCGAACTAATTTTGTACAAAGATAAATAATACTAGAAAGAGTGACCAAAAGTTTTGGAAAATCATTATGGACTGAGTTTTCAATAATTTCTTAAAATATTAAAAAAAATCCATGAATTCAAACGAGCATTGAATTAAATGAAGCTTAAGAAGACTAGTTTTCCATATTAAAAATAGATTTCCCAAATGTTGGTCTGAGTTGGAGAAATGGCAAAAAACACTTGCCAAATATCCATATAGGGTTCCTTTGAGAGTTTCAAGCTTTTCAATTAAAACATTATCATCCACACTAAAAACCAATGATAGGAAGTCTTGAATTAATTCCAAATACTTCTGGTGTACATTTGTTAAGAGACTAGAGACATATAGTCTCACTATGGTAGTAGGGAATGATACACTGATCCTCCCACTTTACATGCTTCAAGATTACATGGTCCAAAAATAAAAAATCTACATACAATTTCAGTAGTTATGCTCCTTTCCAAATCATTTATTTTTGCATTGCTGCTTTTTGATTTAACTATAGGAAGAACTGCACAATGATCCAACCTTCTATGAGCTACCATGCCTTCAGGGCAAAACCAATGTCTAAAAACTACGGGCAAATTACAAAGTTTGCCTTTCTAACCTAGGGAATTTTCTTGATCAAAATTATAAAATTACCAATTTTTGTACAAACCAATCAAATTTCGAATGTTGGAATATCGGATGTAAAACCATGTGTAGCTTGGTATAATAACCGAGACACTATACTTCTGTAAGGATCACTTTCTCGTTTCTCTTTTAAATAAGCAATACATCTCTCAACCTCAGATTTTCACTTCAAAATATAATTCTTGAGATTTCTCTCTGTCTTTAAGTTCCTGTTTCCTTCCTGTCAAACAATATCCCAATAAATTGGTGGCAAAACAAACTTTACAACCACATTTCATGAACTATTCCTAGCAATGAAATATATAAGCATGGACAAGGACATACCTGCTGTTTCAATTGGTTTCCCAAAATAATAGTAGAAACCGGCCTGGAACTTTAGGCAAAATTCCAGGCATATCACTTGTTGATTGCTACCTCACCACTAGCACCAGCCCTAGATTTCACAATATACACGGGAAAAAAAATAAAGCATGTGTATGGCGTATGACACATTAACAAAATGGAAAAGAAGAAAAGTAGACGTATATACAAAACATTATGCCATTTCGAAAAAATATATACGAAACACTTGTTTCATGATTTGGTAAGTTTGGTTGCATTGACAATTTTGTATGAACTAACAAGTTATAAAAATAAATGGTATGAATCAACAAAAAGAAAATTTAGATACCCTCAAACTGCATAGCCTCGTTTGTAAGTTTTTCTATTTCAGACTTAAAGTAAGGAATCTTCACCAAGTCATCATAATCAATCACAACCTGAAAAATCAATGCGATATGCTGTTATTATGGTATTCAAATCCAGGTTCAAGGCATCCACAGATCTTGTGAAAATGAAATTCAGAGATGAACATTTTCACATTTTGCCTTCAATGGAAGTATTTTCAGAAAGAATAACTTAGTAGAGGGAAAGGATTGGCTGAGTAAAGGGTGAAACTTACTTGGCCAAGATCATCTTCTCCAACAGCACCAAAAGGTACGATTTTGGCTCCAAATCTTGCTGCCATCCTGATTAAACTCAGATTGTTCAGGCCAGAATAATTTGTATTCTTCACCCTGAAAAATTATTATGATGGTCGAAATGTTAAATGACCCTGGTAGTACATTTAAAATATAGAAGAGATAATGTGCACCTTAAAATTAACCAAGTGTTAAAATGCCCACAGTAAATGTGTTAACTAAACAATGTCACCCGCTTTCATTTTTTATGCCTCACTTTCTTTTTTAAACCACAAAGATATTCCCGGTATCTTAGATGTTCACCCCAAACCACAGATATGTCATAATCCAGATCCATTAGACACTGCCCGAAAAGTGCTCTAACTTCCAACATTATGCTATTAAATACCAAGCCTTTGATGCAGAAATCTTAAAAGACTTCAGCATGACAAATCCAATATACTAAATACCTTCTCACAGTCAACTAATTTGTTTAGTTATATAATTATGCTGGAAAGTAATATACTTGCTCTCCAGCATTTCCAAGACCTTCGACATCTTATGCCATTTTTTTTTTTCCTAAATGAATTATAAAATCAATAGTTACAACTGATAACTCGCCAAATTCATATAAATTTCACACAATCATTCAAAAATTCCTAACCCAGCTGACTACATTTAGGTGCAACTGTCCAAGACAAGTCCCAGAACATAGAAGAAGTCAACTGAGCGAATTTGGGTTCCATGAGAAAAATGAAACTCATAATAAAGAGCATACTTATTGGAATTTACCTTCCTATGAAGAGCCTCGCGCATCCCTCCAGGATATAACAGGACATGTGACTTGGAAGATAAAAGCTTAAAGAGGTTAGTTGGTGCTACAGGAACAGCACCCATAATTCTGAATGTGTCAAAAGAAGATATTTCTGGCAAACTCCCATTTTTCTGTCTCTTAAACATCATAGGATGTGCTATTCCTCTAACAAGGGATATTTCTTTCATTATAAATTCGAGAAACCAAGGGAACTAATTCCAATCCTAGGCAACATGTGGTACCCAACAAACAAAACAGGACCCTCTGAAGGAATTCCAGCAAGTCCCTTTACAATCGTTCCATCCTCCAAGGTTGAAAGCATTACAGCACTTGTGACAGCATTAATCAAACTGGAGCATTTCAAGTTAAAGGTGGAAAATGTAAATTATTAGTTTGATTAGAGTACAATTCAATTAACTTAGAATAAACAAAGATGAATTGAAAGATATTTTATGTCATCAATATATCATGCAATTCATCATGATAAGGTTAGGTTAAGATTTTTCTACCTGTTTGATTCTATTACTTCTTTGGCTTCATAAGGTGTAGGCGGCATGAAATCAGAAACATAGTCATGATACTTGCCACGGCGGTAGTAAGAAGTTCCCTTGAGGATGGTTACCAGGTCAATGCCGCCTTCCTGCAAGCAGTGAGCAAGGTGTCATGTTAGAGTCAGTTAAAACGTGCAACTGATATTTGATATCAATTTTTTATCAGATGGTGATGCATGCCTGAATGGAAACACAGACAAACATGCCTGCATTTAAATAGAAATGGAGAAAACAATACCAGTAATAGGAAATGTCCACTGTCATCAAATTTACGGAGCTCGCAATTAGGCAGTAATTATGTAGTCTTTCACCTTCCTGTTGGCTAGGTAGTATTGGTCATTTCCACTGAAAGACATGATAAGAAAAATTTATTTTTCAGGAATCATACAATTGAAAAGGAAAACATGCTGTGTGCATGTGATAGTAGGCAAGACTAATAGACCATCCATCACAGAGTTCCATCATTCAAATTAAGTTAATGAATAAATTTAAGTTACATAAAAGCAATGTTTTAAAAACCGGACCAGCATTGACCCGGCAAGGTCATGGGGTCATTGGTCGAACCACGGGATCACGGGTGGAACCGGATGACTCGGTCGCATAACCCGGTCTGTATAACAAAATTGTATATGTATTAAACTGGGTTGAACTGGATAACCCGGTCTCTAAAAAAATTATGACACCTAAAAAATGTCAAAAGTATTATTATTTCAAATTATATAATTTCGCAAGTTCATTCTTCAAATTCTAAATATATTCATCACAAAATAAAATAGTACAACAAAGAAAACAAATTAGATATAAAAGAAATAAAAAATTTGTGGTAGACAAATTTAGGAAAAAAATATTATTTATGACTTCATCATTCATCAATTAAAAGAACAAAAAAAAACTAACTGAAGGTTTTTCCTTCTTAACTTCGTCCTATTATTCAATATTCAATTTGTATATATATGAGAGTTCAGGTTTATTACATCGAAAAAGACACGAGGGTTTACAGGAAAGAAAAGAAAAGACATGATGGTATTATTAAAAAAAAACTGGTGAAGTGTTGTTCAAAAATCAAAACTTGAACAATATATATTATAATTTAAAGGCATTGCAAATCACAATAAAAAAATCGTAGCCTAGTGGTGAAAGCCTATTCACAGAACCTGTGGGATGCGGGTTTTTGAACCATGCACCCACCATATTGGTTTTTAAGATTTTTAATTATAATATAGTGCAAATGATAAGTTGAACCAAACTGGCCTGATTCTGGCCAGTCTAACCAGATATAGGCCAGTTTTAAATGCATGGAGGGTCTAATACACTGACCGAACCAGTAATAGGTCCGGTTCCCGGTTGGGACCGGTCAGTCCGGTTTTTAAAACACTGCGTAAAAGCAATTGCAGTAAGGAATGGGAAATTCTACTTGGTTCATCATAATGTAGTTTTGTTTCTTCAGCAAACTAATTCCGCCACATTCAAGATTAACTAGAAGTTTGTCAGTTTCAGAAAAGCTAATTGATCTAGGTTGTTGATAGAAACAATTTAAATAAGGAAATTATGGTTTGACTCTGTTGTATATTATTATATTATATAAACCATCCATATAACTTACTACAATAATTAGGGTATTTGGCACCCTAATGGCTTACAAAGGGGATCTTGGCATATTCAGAAGAATCTCCTTGAGGATTTGGCCTAACTAAGCGCAGACATCAAAAAGTTAACAGAATACATATGAATGCATATTATGACTGATGTAACATGTACAATTTCAAAGAGAATGAACCTGCTAAGTATCAAAGTCTGAGCTTTGATAGCATAAAGACGTGAATTGGCATATTCAGAAGCTGACTTTGACATCTTAGTTTCCACAAGAAGTGTTTCTTTTGGTAATATGTCTGCAAGAACCTGTGAATTCAATCAACAGATTTTCAATATTGAAAATAAATGAAGTGAAAGTTCAAATAAGCACCAATAAGCCAGAGAAAAGCAAATGTAGTCATTTCCAAACCATGTTCTTCAAAATCCAGTTAACATGATTCACATACTCAAAGCATAAAAAACAGTTAACAGTTCACACACCGCTCTTTGAAACTTACAGGAAGAGATGATGAGAAAGTAGTAAAGTCTCCGATTAGCTCTCTTGCTGTATTTTGTAGAGGAAGTCCTTTCACGAAGTTATCCAAAACCAGCCTCAGAGGCTCTCCTAATGTAACAAGAATAGTTGAAGGCATAAATGAGAAAGGACAGAATGCAAGTTTTCAATATGATAAATAAACTCTAACTGAAAATTATCAAGTGCTTGAGGATACTGGAGTGGAAAGTTTAGCATAAGTCCCTAAAGAAAATGAAGTACTTGCTAATTTAATGAACTTAAAAACTATGTTTCATGAACAAATTAAATATTAGCAGAAGCAACAAAAGTAGGGAAGTTTGTTTGACTAGTTGTCACTTAAATATTGTATAGGAAAGAATGCAGAAAGGGAAATGACAAAAAAGAATCAGAGACAGGCAAAAGGCTTGAAACATTTATTGGTAACGCAAGAAAATTAGATCCAAAACAATCTCATAAGACGTAAACCATGATGGATGAATTCCATGAAAGTAGGGATGCACGCACATAGTATTAGAATTATATGTAAATAACATATAATCCGTTGACATGTCTTGTTAACAGAGAAGTAAAGAACACAAGGGGTTATGCCTATCATTTCAAGCATTGAAAACGACGAAAACCTACAATTGACTAAGCTAAAGTTGCTCACTATTAAGACAACTGTCTGGTCATAGAAACAACCTACAAATAGAGCGTTTCCCAAGGTCCCCAGCATCAGCTTGTTTGTTTCAAGAGCAGTCCCTATTCTAAACTAATTGCTACTTTTCAGTTTTACGTAAACAATCTAATGCATTTGTTGTTTTCTAAATAACACTAAACATTTTTTTAAGATGGAAACTAGACCCAAACACACATGACACAATCATGTAAAATAGTTCATATAAAAATAAATAAAAACTGCAAAGTAATATAGACAAACCTGCTGTCAAACTGAGAATGTTCGGCAAGGCAGGAGAGAGCAAGTCAGGCAAAGTTTCCAACAATGGTGTTACGAGTTGTAACTGGGACCTGCTGAACGAAGTAGCTGCCAAATTAGATAGTCATGGTCAGATCAGGTCCTTTGTGCGTCTTTTAAGACTTCAAATGATGTGCTGTTATAGCAAATTAACTTGAATACTGTTTAGGAACTTCCACTCAAAAAGCTCTAGCGAAGGAACACTTGTTCACTACACCATTTCCAATGAACAGTATCATTCTGAAAACACTAAACTCCACCATATTCTTAAGCAACAACAGGCATCTTTGTGCAGGCTAAAGCTTGGTTTAATTAATTACCAGATTTGTTATTATTAACATATCAATAAGTTAACACAATTTTTTCATCGTTGGAAAGTGTGAGAAGGATGATACAGTTGGGTTAACACCAACATGATAAAAACTCTAAACTTTAAACTCCCAAGTCAGTGGCAAACAAGATATGAAGATATTATTAATGTTTAATTTGTACTCAATATGCTGCTACTATTATTTCTCAACATCTACTCACTCACACGTGGATAACAAGACTCCTCTATTCCTTTAACCCGGTAATTGCTGGCTGGATTTCATAAATCAGTGTCTCTACATACAAGATACAACAGTGAATAAGTAATACAATATGGCTGCAGCCGATTCCTTGAAGTTCAACTAACTTTATTCATATTTATGGTGGTGAATTTCCTTAGTTTAAAAACCTTGTACAATATAATCAGTTTCGGAACCAGTCAATCTTATCTACATCACTAAAAACTAAAAAGTTACCTGGGTTTGCCAAAATTAGTACAAGATCAATATCACGATTACGAGCTGCAACACAGCCAGTGCGAGGCACCCTCCTAAAGATTCTCCAACAAGATATATGGGCCTATTTGGTGAACGTTCATATTCTGACCTAACTGTTCTCTCAACTAATTTCACAAGGTCTGCAACAGGGAAATAGACAGAACAATAAATTATGCAGGAATACACAACTGAAACAGGAAATCAAATTTTTTAAAATGCAAGGAAGATAGTGTGAAGGGGAGATGGATTCCCTCCAGTGTACTTTTCACTGGTTTTTCATCCAGTTTTAATCACAACCATTAAAATTCTTCTCTCTCTTTTTTGTTTATTTTGAAGGCTAGGATTTGGCTGGAGAGACTCTCACGGGAGAGAATCCGCTCCCGTGTAAAGGAGTTCAACATGAGCACTAAATATTATATTGAGCTAATGGAAAAAAAGGACCTGTAAATGATGTTCGATCCACAACTGGAATATGCAAGCACCACAAATCAAAAATCCTACAATCAAGAAAAGGGAACAAAAACGTCATTCTTAATTACATGAGTTAATGATCAAATAAGAGAATCGTCTAGCTAGAAGAAACTTGTCAAATAGAAGGTCCAATATTCCTCAAATCAAATGTCAAATTGGTTAGTGAAGTTAGGCCTTAAAATAAAATGAAATAAACACAAACCTTCCCAGTTTCTGATAATGTGAAATAAGTCCCAGTCCCAAGCCATCAATCCCTGTAAAGTTTCGAATGCAAGCAATTCATACAAATAAAAGTATTAGTAAGTTTGTTGCTTTATACCATGACCCCAATAGATACTCTATTTTTTAGATTTGGCTCCTAAATAATCAGTAAAGGAAGGTCAAGAATTAATGCTTCAATCACTTATAATTTGTTATCAGAAATCGAGCCGTTTTATAATCTTAGAACACAATTTTTAGCATTGCATAAGATCAAGATGGCAACGACTCGGCTGGAGCATAACAATGCAGTGGAAAACAAATATATATAAAGAATCAAACTACTTTTGTAACATTTACTTTAGATCAAAACCAATTTTCTTAAGGTCTGGCCCGTCTCAAATAGGATTACCTATAGTGGAGGAACCTATGGGTTACTAAAAAACGCCGATTTTCTTTCATAAAGTTTAAAAGTAATTTGGAGCAATATTTCGAAGTTTATTTTTCTTTACAGAGCAATATTTCAAAGCTGATAACCATATATTTCACTTATTTTTTACAGTATTTTTTAGTCATAAGAATATATATACTTCTATGATTTTTTTTAAGGATATACTTCTATGATTTTAATTCTTAGTTCATTAGCCATTTTAGTCCCTAATACATATCAAAAGTTTTGATATTCGTTGTCTTTATTTTGATCCCTGGAAATAGTTTTTGTAACATTGTTGATTTTAGCACTTTGAACAAGGATTATATAAGGACTAATTTCAACACAGATTAGTAATACACGGATTAACTCCATGAAACAAAATACACGAGTTAAAATCAAAATAATGATGATCAAAAGTAACCTTTCCACATTTCAAAAAAGACAAAGGATAAGCTTTACTATATTTTAAGGGTGAAAATATATAAAAATAATAACATAATAAAACCAGAAAAGAACTTAACTAAGTCTACATTTTTATCATCATTTATCAAATTAAAAACAATTATACATAATTTTTTTTGATAAAAAATGTATAATTGTTTTTAGGTTGATATATGATGATTATTAATTTATTTTATAAGTTCACAATGAGTAAAAAAAATATATATATATATATAATTGACCATTGTGTTTCTTCTAAACAGATAGGTATAGCTAAGCTGGAGGTACTATTAAATAGAATGAATGCCTGTGTAAATGTGATAATGTACTAAATTCTCTACAAAACTAAATTATTTTTTTTAAAAGGATCAAATTCAATTCAAGACTGAATGATAATGCATGTGTTTGTCTTCTCTCATATTATATGTTTTTTTGGTAACTGCTGTCTAGCCCTCTAAAATTGCTGGAAAACCTCAGTTATCAGAAGTTAGCTTCAGATAGAACAAACATATCGGAACGTAAGTTAAGATAAACATTTTTTCTACTAAATTCTCTCGGATCTTAGGTTCTGATGGACATTTTTGTAAGCTTGAGCAATCTAGGGGGACAAACATTAGAATTTATTTTTATGAAATCTCATATTGTATGTGTTGGCCCTTGATGTGTTTTCTTCATCATCTTTTTTTGTAATCGCCTTAATCATGTGCAATAAAGCGATATTAAAGGGAAGTACTTTTAAAGGAAAAAAAACAAATAAAGTGGCAGTTCAGCTTAAATTTCTCCAGTTCATAACGTACGGGCCACATGCGGTGTCACTTTGCATGTTGTCAGCCATATTTACCGAAGTAGGTTAATTCAATAATTCAAAAAACCCTATAACGTTAACCCCTGTCATTTGAGCGATTTTGATTCCCCTGTAATAAAAAAAAGTTTGAGATACTCCCTTGTCATTTGGAGAGTCTTTGATTTTAGACCCTGCTGGTATCTAACTGCTGAAATGGCACGCTGATTGTTAAAAAAATGCTGATTTAGCATGCTGAGTGTGTAAATATATATTTTTGTTACACATGGACTTTATTTATCAATTCATTTATTTTAAAAACAAAATTATCTTCATCCCTACCACCACCATTTTCTCTCATCTTTCAAACACCTAACCTTCTTACTCAAACCAAAAAATTTCACAAGATCTTCATCACCCCAACCCAAATATTCATAAACTCTTAAAGCCAGAATTCTTTAAAAAAAAATCTTCAACCAAAAAAAAATAACTCAGATCTTCATCTCTTCATCTCCCACAATTAATTTATCTCTGCCCTAAAAGATATGATTCTATACAAACCTAAAACAAAATTTCTCAATTAGTCTTTAAATTTTTCAATTTTCGAGTTTTCATTTAGTTTTTAAATTTCTCAATTTTAGATCCTAAATTTTTTTCTTCACTACAAACACGATCCACACCACAGTGTAAACCCACAAGCCACAGCTCGATTACACTAAACAAAACATGAATGAATTTAAATTTCTATTGAAAAATGAATGAATTTGAATAAAATTTTAACATTTCGTTAAAATGAGACGTTTGTTATTTGTGTTTAATACAATTTTAAACTACATTGTTTTTAAAAAAAATTTACTCTACAAATTCCAACTCCTGACCTTTTTTTTTCAAGGTCAAATATTATTAAAAATTAAATTAAATCATGCATATTACAATTTAGGCTTAATTGCAATTTTGGCCCCCTAAATATCACAATCTTACGATTTTAAACCCTATAAAAAAATAACAAATCAACCCCTTAAGTTTACCCCTTTTGCATTTTTGGCCCTCTGGTCCAATTTTGACAAGTCAACACACATGTAACACCTCACTTAAGTGAGGAAATGCCAAGTGGATAATTTTTTAATTTAAAAGAAATTAGGAAGGTGCACGTGAATCAATCCCAGAGCTTCTTCATCAATCTTTCTCTTTCAAACATTCTCTCTCTACAGTGCACATTCATCAATCTCCATCTCCTTCATTTCTTAACCCAACAACCATCTCCCCTTAATATTTGCAACACTTTTCATAAAAACATATAATTTTCATAAAACCCAACAAACCCATACAAGTTGAACATACAAAATGTCACCAATCTTGATGCCAACTCAACGGTTCATATCTTAATCTAACCACATCCCAAAAAAATCGTTACTTTAATCATCCAAATCAAATAACTGTTCTGTTCTGTATGGTTGAATCAGTTTCGAATTAAAACAAATCATTCAAAAAGCTAAAAAAATATATTATTTCTTCAGTTTAAGCTGGAACAATTCACATATCACTAGTAAGAGGCTCAGACACGCACAAACACGGTCATCAAAAGCAGTATATTTGTTTTTGTCATTATCAGATTCGAGAAATGTTGTTGTTCATCACAGCCTCAGTTTTCACAAATTTACAAAATAAAAATTGCAAAATTAAAATCATCACCCAATACAAACAACAAAGAATAATTTTTTTGAAAAAATCGACTCAGGAAAAACTGCACTGCGAAGAGCATAGAGATGGAAACAGAGATGAAGAATGATGAATATGTATTGTTTTGGTTTATGAAAGTGATGGTTTGAAGATTTGAGTTATGGCTTCTAAAAATTTGTTTGAGATCCGAATTTGTTGATGAGGATAAGTTGTTTTTCAGATCTGGATTTTGGGGAACAAAAATTTTTGGGGAAAAACACATAATCAAGGGACGAAGAGAACCTATTTTGTTTTCCAGATCTGGATTTTGGGAACAACTCAGGTGCCTCTTTTTTATTCTTTTTTCTTTTTTATTTCTTTAATTCTATTAATAAATACGTGGCTTTTTATTTATTTTTAATTTAAAAATTACACATGTGGTATCTTACTCACTTAAGTAAGGTGACACGTGTGTTAACTGGGTCAAAATTAGATCAAAGGCCACAAATGCAAAAAAAA